>CP092886.1:36629218-36698578 GCA_030710605.1 Cordylochernes scorpioides | reverse complement strand
GTAGTACCTAAAAAAATACGGTATAAAAATATATATTTGTATTTAAAATAAGATAAAAAAAAGTCAATATACTGTATATATATAACATTATGCGGCGCTGAGTTTGTGTATACAAAGATGTAATGCCTCGATAAAGGTTGGCGTTCAGCCAGCCGAAATATTGGCAAATAAATCTTTTATTTAATCCAATATATGCCTTTTTACTATCTAATATGTATATATATATGTTATAAATAATAAATTTGGTGATAGAAATGATTATTTGCTGATTTCGGAATACATTAATATTTTTGCCAATTGTTTGCAGACGTGACCTTTTGAAAAAAAAAAACAATAAAATCAGGTATTACTTTAATTGTACTAATAAAGAATATGTAAGATGATTTGAGAAGAAGTAATACCTGGCTTAAGGCGTGAAGAAAACAATAATAAATTTATATAGTGTGAATCTGACGGTCAGTTTCACAGAGTTATTCTAGTACAATATATTTTAAAATAAAATATAATATTTTATATAACATATATATATTGTACCAAAGCCGACTTCATAGTGAAATTGCTGGCTCGGCAACTCTGGAGCTGACGTCACTGCCTGTGGAAGTAACCCGTGCAAGGCCGCGTGGGCACGAGACTGATTCCTTCTTCTCTCGTTGTTTACTATTCAATCTTTTAGATATTTCCTCCTTTCTCTTTAGATAGAATAATAAAAACTATCTTTTTGTTTGTTAAGTTAATTAACCGACTGGCTAATTATTTTCAACACTACATCTGGTGGAGACGCCGGGTAGATTCCCTTCTAGTATTTTAACCTGGACGGCAAGTTGAGAAGAAGCCGACGTTTACAAAGTTTGCCACCACTCTTGGTCGAAATGGTGAACGAAGAAGAAAAGCCGCATGTGCAGCCGGCAGCTTTCACATATCTGCAACAACCAAGAAACCCCCCGAATTTCTCCGGAAAAGGTTCTGAACTCGCCCATCTCTGGTTGAAAGATTACAGCCGCGTTGCTGCCTACAATGGATGGGACGAATCAATGTGCTTGGCCAATGTAGTCTTCTTTCTGGAAGGAGCAGCGAGATGCTGGTTCGACAACGTAGAGGAAAGCATCACGACATGGAATACGTTTAAAGAAGAATTCACCAGAACGTTCGGTGATAAAGAAGACTACGCCAGAAGGATTGAATCGTCCCTCAAGGTAAGAGCGCAAAAGCCAGACGAGTCGGTCGAACTCTACATCCAGGACGTGCTGAACCTCTGTCGACAACTGAACCCGAACATGTCGGAGGAGGACAGGGTGGGCCACCTCATGAAAGGAGTGGCTGAAAACATTTACCGGGCCCTTCTTGCAATTGAAGTGACAACGACCGGGGAATTCACTCAACACTGCCGGCGTATTGAAAAGCTAAATAAAAATAGAATCAGCAGTGTTAGATTTGAGAGAATCCCCACCGTTTCGGCGATTAATGAAAATGAGTACCACCCTTTAAAGGAAATGATCAGAGAGATCATCAGGGTGGAGCTTCGATCTGCTCCGAATGAACTAGATAATCTTCCTCCTCCGCAGGGATTAGAAGATAGAGTTTGGCAGAGAGTTGAACAAAATCTAGCACCCATTGACAAACAACCAGTGTTCCACTCCGGAAGGGCGGTCAAGAATTTCCGAAGTGGACAACAAAATGCAGGGGAAGCGGTGAGAAGGAAAACGGACGAATTCCGCACCAGAGAAAATATTCCCATATGCTTTTATTGCAATAGACCGGGACATGTCGCAAAGCATTGTTGGGATCGACGCCGCGACCGTGATGAGAACGAACCAAGTAGGACCCAAAACCGATTTTATTATGGCCGTAGAAGACCCGGATCCATCTATATGGCCGACTTTATGACGCCGCATATGGAACAATCTGATCGGAACAACTCTCCTCGACGCAATTTACCAAGAAGTTCTTCTCCCTATCCTGGACGCGGGAGACCGATGACAGGACGTCGCTACTCTAGATCGCCAGACCGGACTCCTAGCCGATCTCCTCATAGAGACGTGCAGGAAAACTAGGAAGCATGGCCTGTAAGGGAGGTAAGGTCGGAGATTGTTTAAAGCCTCCACAGACGCGAGCCGACCTAGACGATAACTACATGTGGGTGAGTATCAATGGCCGTCATGTCGAAGCTCTCATTGACACAGGGGCGTCATATTCGGTCGTTTCCAGCAATTTTAGAAAGACGATGAAAGCTATAATGTTTGAGATCCCGAACATAACTTTAAGGGTCGCAAACAATCGTTTTGTTGCTCCGCTAGGAAAATGTCGCCTAAGAGTAGAAATAAATGGCCTTCAGCGGATCTTCGAATTTCTCGTTCTTCCAAATTGCAGCCACGACGCCATCTTGGGATGGGATTTTCTCGAGTCTTCAAAAGCAGTTATTGACTGTGGTCATTCTGAAATTTCGTTTTCAGAGACGTTAAATGAGGACCAATCCGCGGCACAACTTCACTTAGCATCGGACGAAATCATTCCTCCAAAGTGTACCAAGAGGGTATTGACCCGGACGCCTAGCGTAACTGGGATTAAAAATTGCGCAGTTGAAGGTGTGAGGCAACCTTTCTTGGAGAAAGAATTATTTGTACTATCGTCCTACCTTACCATATGGCATGGCCAAGCGTATCTATGGGTGACCAATTTTAGCAAGCATCCGAAAACAATCCCTTCGGGCATGTGCCTAGCTCATTTATTCAGAGTCCAGCCGCAAGAAGTTTGCCCAATCATGGAAAATCATTCGAATAATGAGTCCAAAAGTGCCAAGTCACCCATCAGGATAACCAATTTCGAGTGTCGCGAAGAAAGTGTCGGGAGCTCCGAGCAGCTTATGAGAATGGAACAAATCTCGGCCTGCATTTCTCCTGAGCTTCCTCTGCTTCACAAGACCAAACTTCTGGAGCTTCTTGAAAACTTTTCGGAAGTGTTCGGTCCGATCGATAAAACTACTTTTAGGATAATTACTAAGCACAGGATAAATACGGGCGACGCCAAACCATCAAAAAAGATGCCGTATCGGGTCTCACCTTCTGAAAGGAAGGTAATTCAAGAAGAAGTTGACAGAATGATGGAAATGGGAGTCGTTCAGCCCTCTGAGAGTCCTTGGGCCTCACCGGTCGTTCTAGTAAGAAAGAAAGACGGGTCTGTTCGCTTTTGTGTGGACTACAGAGGTTTGAATAAGATGACGAAAAAAGACGTCTATCCATTGCCGCGGGTTGATGACGCTCTTGATTGCTTGAAGGGGGCGAATATCTACTCCACAATTGATCTCAAAGCGGGCTACTGGCAAATTGGCATTGATGAAGCTGATCGGGAAAAGACTGCCTTTATTACACCGGACGGTCTTTTTGAGTTTAAGGTCATGCCTTTTGGGCTGTGTAACGCGCCCGCAACTTTCGAAAGGATGATGGATAATCTCCTGAAGGGCCTGCGATGGACGATATGTTTGTGGTACTTGGACGACGTCGTTATATTTGCGGATAATTTTCCAGATCATTTGAGACGACTAGAGGTGGTCCTGAATTGTTTCAAGAGAGCTGGGCTGAAGCTCAATCCCGGAAAGTGTTCTTTTGGAGCCAGCAACATCAAGATCCTTGGACACCAAGTGAATAAGGATGGAATCCGACCGGATGATGATAAGATTAAGGCGGTCAGTCAATTCCCGATCCCTAAGAACTTACAGCAGCTAAGAAGCTTCCTTGGCTTGTCATCTTATTATAGGCGGTTTATTAAGAACTACGCAGATATTGCGCGGCCCCTCAATTCGCTACTATCTAAAGGAACAAAGTTTCAATGGAACACAGACCAAGAGAGAGCATTTCAAAAACTGAAGAATGCCTTGACGTCAAAACCAGTATTGGGACATTTCGATGATGACGCTCCGACTGAACTACACACAGATGCCAGCGGATATGGAATAGGTGCCGTGCTTGCACAAAAGCAAGGGAACGGTGAAAAGGTCATCGCCTATGCTTCGCGTACCCTTTTAAAATCCGAGAAAAACTATTCTACCACGGAGAGGGAAGGTCTCGCCATAGTATGGGCAATTGGAAAATTTAGGCCTTATTTGTTTGGACGCCCCTTCAAAGTTATAACTGACCATCATTCTCTGTGCTGGTTGACCAATCTTAAAGATCCGGCAGGTAGATTGGCGAGGTGGGCGTTGAGACTTCAGGAGTACGACGTTTCCATTGTCTACAAGACAGGGCGAATGCACAAGGACGCCGACTGTCTGTCAAGAAATCCCATTGAAAATACGGAAAAGGTTTTCAATGACGACATCCCCACATTATTCCTTTTGAGCGACATCAGTAAAGAACAAGAGAAAGACCCTTACATTACAGGAATAATCAAGGAGATATCTCAGCCGTCACCCGCCAAGAAAGACAACAAGTTCCAGGTTGTCAATGGGATCCTCTATAGAAAGAATTATGACCCGACTGGCCTACCTTTACTGTTAGTGATCCCAAGACACCTTCGAATGGAGATCTTGGGGGACTTGCACGACGCACCTACTGCTGGACATCTGGGTTTTGCAAAAACCTACGACAGAATTAGGAGAAGGTTCTTTTGGCCAGGAATGTACAGAAGCGTGAGAAAGTATGTTGGCCATTGTCAGGACTGCCAGCGTCGCAAGAGTGTGCCACAACTTCCTCCTGGCTATCTGAGACCCATACCACCACCGGACCGACCATTCCAAAAAGTCGGTATAGATTTGCTGGGACGCTTCCCCATATCGCAAGGGAAGAAGAAGTGGATAGTTGTTTGCACCGACTATCTAACTAAATACGCCGTTACCCAAAGTCTAGGTTCGGGGGAAGCCCAAGAAATTGCAAAATTTCTTTTGGAGGAAGTTATTTTGAAGCATGGGGCTCCTCGAGAAATAGTGATGGATCGGGGTCGAAACTTCCAGTCGAGACTCATTCAGGAGCTGACCAAAAACTGTCACATCAAAAAGAAGACAACGACGGCGTATCATCCCCAGACTAACGGCCTGACAGAAAGATTGAACAGGACAATTGCCGACATGTTATCAATGTACATGGACCTCGATCAGAAAAACTGGGATGAGATGCTACCATTCATCACATTTGCCTACAATACAGCGAGGCAAGAATCAACTGGCTTCACGCCATTCTTTCTGGTCCATGGGAGGGAAGCGGAGACGACCCTCGACACTATCTTTCCCTACAGTAGCGCGTCCGAGGGGGAAGAATTTATTCAATTGGTGGCGAGCAGAGCTGAAGAGGCGCGACAAATAGCCCGACATCACATCTTCAAGGCTCAAGAAACCAACAAATTGAATTACGACGCTCGGCATAAAGGAAAAGTCTACCAACCAGGAGATCTAGTGTGGATTTTTACACCTATCCGACGAGTGGGACTGTCTGAGAAACTTCTAAGAAGGTACTTTGGTCCCTACAAGGTCATTAAAAAGATATCGGATGTGACATACGAAGTGGAAGCATTCGGCAAGAGTGACAAAAGACAAAAAAGACGTGACACCGTCCATATCCTCAGGATGAAGCCGTACTATGGCCCATCAAGACAGGAAGATTCGTCAAGTGTGGATAGCTCTACGTCTGGAGACGAGGAGGAACTGAGATAAAGCTGTGGAACAGCTTCTCATGGAAAAGGGAGTAGTGTACCAAAGCCGACTTCATAGTGAAATTGCTGGCTCGGCAACTCTGGAGCTGACGTCACTGCCTGTGGAAGTAACCCGTGCAAGGCCGCGTGGGCACGAGACTGATTCCTTCTTCTTCTCTCGTTGTTTACTATTTAATCTTTTAGATATTTCCTCCTTTCTCTTTAGATAGAATAATAAAAACTATCTTTTTGTTTGTTAAGTTAATTAACCGACTGGCTAATTATTTTCAACACTACAATATATATATATAATCTAAAAATTCAAATATTTCTATATTTAAAAAAATATAAATTTCAGTTTTGTTGTAAATATGCGTAGTTAACATATCTATCTTTTTGAATCACTAATATAGTATTAACTTTATAAATTCTATATAATGTGAAAATAACTAATGTGCAATATTTCCTCAAGTAATTGAAAATAAAAGCTACTTGATGGTAAATGATGTGAATGAACTTAAAAAAATAATTAAATATGAGTGATTGTGTTGAAAAAGGATAAATATATGAGAGGGCACTGAACACCGGAGGATTTTATTGAACCGATCACGGTAAGATAACACAACTAACTAACTAACCAAGACATCCATCTATATATACACCGCAACACCACAGAGTAACCGGTCACTGGTCAAAACAATTATATCATGAAATCCGAGAGAATTGCCATTTTAACACTTCCTCTCAATTCATCAGATTTCTACATTCCAAATCCAGTGACGTGTTTTTCATACAAAAACCTTGGTAGGCCTTTAGTAAGGATGTCGGCAACATTTTCTTGGGTTGGTGTGTGGACGACCTCGACAAGTCCATCGCTGCAAATGCTTCTGATGTAATGCCATTTGATGTCAATATGCTTAGCTCTGGCATGATAAACCGGATTTCTCGCCAGCTGTTGAGCACCCTGGTTATCCGTCTTCAGAACAGTCGGTCCATTCAGCAATTCACCAAATCCCATCTCGTCCAACAGCGCTCTAAGGTAGACTGCCTCCTTTCCTGCTTCACAAAGTGCGATGTACTCAGATTCTGTGCTCGAAAGAGTGACAGTCTGCTGCTTCTTCGATTCCCAGGCTATTGGACCTCTTGCCAAAAAGTAAACAATTCCCGTATGAGATTTTCTATCCACGAGGTTTCCACCCCAATCAGCGTCGACATAACCATGAAGAGCCTCATTAGATTTCCTGTAGGTAATCCTCAAACATGAGGTGCCTTTCAAATAGCGGAGGACACGCTTGGCAGCATTCCAGTGCTGTCTCCTAGGATCATTACTGAACTGTCCCAAAGCACTAACTGCATAGGCTATATCGGGCCTTGTCGACACTGAGAGATATATCAATGATCCAATCAGTGATTGGTATTCTACCTTTTTCACTGGCTCATTCTCACCTTCTATAGATGAAATTTTTGTTAACTTGGAGTTCGAGTCCATGGGTGTAGAAATAGGCTTTGCCTCTTTCATCCTATATTTCGCCAGAAGTTCTTCAATATATCTCTCTTGATCTATGGATATTGAACCATCCTCTTTCATTTGTATCCTTATACCCAGGCAACAATTTATCCCTCCAAGATCCTTTATTTTGAATATCCTTTTCATACTTTCTTTAAAGGATTTCAACGTGTCTTCTCTTTCAGCCGCAATTATCAGATCATCAACATAGATTGCCACCAGGAGAATACCTTCATCATGCTTGATATAGACACAATTGTCAGATTGAAGTTGCCTTAGTCCCAAATTCTTTAATTCATTGTCGAGCTTTTCATGCCAAACTATTCCAGCTTGTTTTAACCCATAAATGGCCTTCTTGAGTCGACATACTCTCTCTGGATATTTTCTTGAGACGAAGTTTTCCGGCTGTGTCATATAAATTTCTTCTTTAATTTCTCCATTTAAATAAGCAGATTGAACGTCCATCTGATGGAGTATCAAGTTGTATTCAACAGCCAAGGCCAAAAACATTCTAATAGTACTTTGGCGCACTACTGGGGCAAAAGTTTCCTCGTAGTCTATTCCGTACTGCTGTGAATAGCCTTTTGCTACTAGGCGAGCCTTATGGCGCTCAACAGAACCATCACTATTGCATTTCGTTTTGAATACCCATTTGGTTCCTATGATGTTTCGATTCTTAGGGGGATCAACCAATTCCCAAGTTTTGTTCTCAATCAAGGAATCAAACTCTTCCTCCATTGCTCTCTTCCAAAAATAAGAATCCCTTCCTGACAGCGCTTCCTCTGCGTCTTTTGGATCTGGCAAGTATTTCGCCGCTAGAAGTTCTTGCGTTGACAAATTGGCTGTAGGGTACTCCTTTCTTGGTCGGCCAGGTTTTCCCGTTCTAATATACCTTGGTCTTCCTCTTCCTCTTCTAGAAATTATCACTTCACTTTCTGACGGCTCGTTTAACACTTCAGATACTTCTAGATCCGATTGGCTTTCAATTTCAGCTTTTCTGTACTTGAAATTTACAATATTAAATTTGCCCGTACACCTACTGATGGAAAACAAATTGCCGTTTAATTCAGGAACAAATAAAACGTCTTCCAAGGATAAGGTTACAGGTCCGTTTTTACCCGAACATTCCAATTTTACCTTCCCCTTTCCCAGAGCTTCAATGAATCCACCATTGGCCAGTGTAATTTTCACTGGTGCAGTCTCCTCAAAATGATCGAATGAGTCTCTTGAGCTGCACATGTGGGCAGTTGCGCCACTATCCAGACACCATTCATTTGCGCCAAGTTTGCTCAAATATTTTGTCCCAAAGGACGCAACCATTTCATTTTTAGGGTTCCTGGACTTTCTTTTTCTGCAGTCGGCAGCTTTATGCCCCTTTTTTCCACAGAAGTGGCAGCTAAATGGGAATCCCTTTGGCTTTGGTTTTGATGTGCTGGGCAAATTCTTTCTTTCTGGGTTTCCAAGGAAAGCTTGTTCGGTATTAGTTGTGCCGTTCAATTGAGTTTGCCTAATTTCCTCCTCCAGCATTTTCACTTGTAAAGTTTCAAAGTTCGGCAACTTGTCCCTAGTTTCAATGGCAGTTCTAAATCCTTCATAACTCTCTGGAAGGCTACATAATAAAAGGATAGAAAGGAAGTCTTCTGGGACTTGTGCATCCATTTCACTCAACTTGTCAGCCAAACTGCTAAATTTGTTGAGATAATCCTGCATCCTTTCATTAGGATTCATCTTCAAGAGGATCAACTGTTTCGTAAGGAAAACCTTAGTTGCAGGCCCTTTTGGCTGATGCACATCATTTAAAAGCTTCCATGCCTCTGCAGAAGTTTTACATCTCTTCACGTGTATTATCTCTGGAGGACTTAAACTTAGAACTATAGTTGCTAGCGCCTTCTGGTCATTCTTCTCCCATGCAGCAGATTCTACTTCGGTTTCAGGCTTGATTCTTATGCTATTTGCATAATCCCAAAGTTCGGAATGAATTAGAATCATTTTCATTTGCATCTTCCATGTTTCAAAATTTTCAGAATTTAATTTTTCTATTTGATAAAGGCTTGACATTTTGAATACTTTCTTGATGCTATAATTTCTTTAAAGTAATCCTGGGCCCATAACCTGTTGAAAAAGGATAAATATATGAGAGGGCACTGAACACCGGAGGATTTTATTGAACCGATCACGGTAAGATAACACAACTAACTAACTAACCAAGACATCCATCTATATATACACCGCAACACCACAGAGTAACCGGTCACTGGTCAAAACAATTATATCATGAAATAATAATTGAATATTAATTTATTTATTTTTCTATTGTTTTTTGACCAAGAAAAGGTAAATTCATTCTATCAAGAGATATGTAAATTTTGTTCGTTCAATTTTAATTTTAGTTTTGCTTGGCTTGCATGTAAATATTCTTAAAGAAGAGAAATAAACTTTTTTTTCTTTTATAAGTGCAGACATCTTTTGTTTGATATAAATTTCTAGAAAATTATTTAAATAGCAAAATAACAATGGCGACGAGACTCTCGTTCGAACCTTATGTAATGAAAGAAGAACATTTTGAAAATTATATTCAACGATTCAAACAGTACATTTTTGTGAATCAAATTGAAGGTAAGAAGATTGTTCCTTTTTTTATTATGTCTATTGGACCAAATACTTATGGTATTCTGAAAGAATTGATCTCACCTAGAGATGTTTGTGCATTAGAATTCGAAGAAATTGTTAGTGTTCTACTTACTTATTTTACACCTAAGCTAAATATCATTTTTGAAAGATATGAGTTCAGCCAATTGATTCAGGAACATGGCGAAAAAATAGAAGAATATGTCCTTAAATTAAAAAAAACAAGCTAATAAATGTAATTTTGGCTTAAATATTGAAGAACACCTAAGGGATAAATTCATTGCAGGAGTTTCTAATCAAGTTATTTTGAAAAGATTACTGCAAGAGCCTGAGCTCACTTTTAATATGGCAGTAAATATTGCTACCACAATAGAATCGGTAGATTGTAATGTGTTGAAAATGAAGTCTTATGCTGAAACTAAAGAAATAAACAAATTACATTCTAAATGCAAGCATTGTGGAAAGATGAATCATCATTCGGACAGATGTTTTTTTAGAAATTCTTTCTGCTATTCTTGTAAACAATTGGGACATATATCGACTGTTTGTCATTCAAAACCTAAGAATGGATATTTTCAAGGAAGAGGAAATGGGAGAAATATTATTAATAGAAAATTCGATATTAGATTACGTCTTGGTATCGTACAAAACCCAAGAAGATCCGACTCTTAGAAAACTATATAAGTTAGTCAAGTACGATAAGTATGATGTTGACTCAGAGGTAGATATAAAACCTTATAATAGAATTAAAAACGAGATAACAATAGTGAGAAATTGCCTATTTTTCGGAAATAGAATGATCATCCCCGATTCCTTAAGAGAATATGTTTTGAAAATCATCCATGAAAATCATATTGGAGTAAATAAAATGAAAACTCTGGCCAGAAGTTCTGTCTATTGGCCGGGAATGGATGAGCAAATTGAGAAACTGTCTAAAAGCTGTAGCACTTGTATGGAAAACACATCAAAGCTGCCAAAACAGGAATTTACCGAGTGGACTCCACCAAACAAAGTTTGGAAGAGAATTCATCTTGACTATTTCTATTTTGCGGGAAAAACTTTTTTGATATTGGTGGATGCGCATTCTAATTGGATAGAATGTCAAATGGTTCCAAATACATCGGCGGGATTCTGCATAGACTTTTTGAGAGAATGTTTGGCGAGATATGGTATCCCGGAGGTGGCGGTAATGGATAATGGGCCCCCGTTTAGAAGTTATGAAATAAAGACATTTTTCGAAAGAAATGGCATACATGCGATGTTTAGCCCCGCTTACCATCCGGAGAGCAACGGACTAGCGGAAGTGTCTGTAAGAGAGATAAAAAAAGCTATGAAAAAAATTATTTCGGAGGAAAGAGAATTACCCCTTGAGTTTGCTTTGATTAAGGCTTTATATGCATATAGATTGAGTCCTTTAACTAGAACGGAAAAATCCCCTGCTGGAATATTTTTAAATCGCGAGATTAGAACGAAGATTTCCATGTTGAGCAAGAAATCAGTAAGAGTGGGGAGATTGAAAAATAAAAAACAGAACAATAGCTACAAAATAAATGATAGAGTAAGATACAGATGGATGGAAAGAGGAAAACCGAAATGGATGTTTGGGATTGTAAAGAGAATAGTGGGAAGCAACAGCTGTATGATAGAAACTGATGGAATAGAAAGGAAAGTACACACTAACTATATGAGGAGAAGTATGGAGAGAAAGGATGTTTCGTCATCAGAAGAAGGAATAAGCTACCCAAGGCCTCAGACGTCAAGTCCCCTGACTCCTGCTACAATAGTAGCAGAATCTACACCTGGACCACCGACTGAATCTACACCTTCCCGGAGATATCCACTACGAGAGAGGAGACCACCGGATAGATATGTACCTTAATGAGTATTGCTATCTTAAAAAAGGGGGAGTTGATGTGAATGAACTTAAAAAAATAATTAAATATGAGTGATTGAATATTAGATAATAATTGAATATTAATTTATTTATTTTTCTATTGTTTTTTGACCAAGAAAAGGTAAATTCATTCTATCAAGAGATATGTAAATTTTGTTCGTTCAATTTTAATTTTAATTTTAGTTTTGCTTGGCTTGCATGTAAATATTCTTAAAGAAGAGAAATAAACTTTTTTTTCTTTTATAAGTGCAGACATCTTTTGTTTGATATAAATTTCTAGAAAATTATTTAAATAGCAAAATAACAGTAAATAATTATCTTTTTTTTTATCATGACTGCACCTTCAACCCTTTATCTTATCGATCCTTTGTCTTATCAACCCTTTATCTAACAACAACAACAAACTATTCATAACATATATATATAATACTAGCCGAATGACCCGGGCAACGCCCGGGTTTTACCCGATTAAATAATATATAAATTGGCGGCGTGGATGTCACTCTTGTGAAACGTCCCGCTCCAAACTTTGTGTCTGAGAAGCGATATTTTTATAGAAAGATGATCTGGCTTTTGTTTTCTGCTCGAATGAATGTTTTTTCTGTTAGAATTTTGTTCCTGCGTACAAAATAATGAGCTGGTTTCACCCGTGGTCTCTGCTTTTTGGAATTTTTCCCGATATAATTTTGTATCTGATAATCTTACATGATACAGCAATATCGTCATCATCATTTTCTGACTAATAATATATAGTTTTAATTATTGATTTATATATTTTTTAAAATAGCCTATCGTCTTCCCCGTATTTTCTTACCTATGTATGGAAATTTTGGTTTGAATTAGTGAACTACTGCAAATTTGTATACCGGACATACAAACCAACAAACAAACAAACATACAAACATTCATTTTTATATATATAGAAGACTAGCGGATGTGTACCCGGCTTCGCCCGGGTTTTATCCGAGTGAAAGTTTGCCTAACGAAAATTATTGATAATAATATTGCTGAACACACAGAATATTATGATAATAATATTCGTTACATTATATATTTATATAATATGTTTTCTTGGCCGACTGTTTTACATATGGTGTTATCTTAAAATTGCTTGTTTTGAATATTTTTTTAGATTGAGATTATTAGCTAGTATGTAAAAAAATTAACTCTGTTGAATTTTTTTTGTATTTATATATAAATAAAATTAACTCTGTTGATTTTTTTTTGTATTTAATCGATAACACCGAAGTTACGCATGTTAATGTTAGGAAAAATATTTTGATGTTAAGCAAAACCTGCTCCATCTCGTTTTACATGAATGTTGAAAATTTGGTCGAAATTGATGCATTGTAACGGAAGTTTTTAGCGAACAACACTTATGAAATTTCCATTTTATTAATATAGATATAATATAAATGAGTTTTAAAAATTGTTTTAAAAAAATGCATCGGCCGGGAATCGAACCCTTGGCCGCCCGCGTGGCAGGCGAGCATTCTACCACTGAACCACCGATGCTTTAAAAAAATGGCCATATTTAGGTATTCATTCCATTCCGGATTAGTCCGCGTAAAAAAAAGTTATTCAAATGAAAAAAAGAAATAGCCAAAAATACTAATCAAAATGCAGCCGAAAATTTTCCTCAGGTTTATTATAAAAAGCGACATGCAAAATTTGGTACCAATTGGTTCAGTAGTTTTTGAGTTTATCGCGAAACAGACAGACAGACAGAAATTGACTTTTATATATATAGAGATAGAGACTAGCGGGTGTATACCCGGCTCCGCCCGGGTTTTATTCGAGGGAATGTTTGTAGTCTAGTATGTTGATATAATAAATCTATCTGAATATTAGGAAAGGTCAGGTAATTTTTTTGTAGGGTGATGCTCTGAAAAAGAACGCTATACCACTTTATCACTAAACAAATTGGCGAGTCAAAAATAAGCAACCTAAACAATCCATTGGCTTTGCAAGATAAGAAAAGAAATAGAGAAATGCATGCAAAATTCTCAACACAAATCAAAATCTTTAATCTTCAGAAGTAATGTATATTAGGTAGGATGAGGTTTATTTTGTTTCTATTACATTACATCATCTTTAAATCTCAAAGCAGAGCAAAACTGGCATACCCGAGACATTTGGCCTTTCGACAGATGAATCAGCTTTATAATCAATATGGGCATTATACTGCAAACCTGAAAACGGCTTATGAGTCCAAAGCTGAATACGCTGAACAGGAACTTGCATAGTTTGTGTAGCTGCGACGCGGGCTTCAGAATACCTAAGACGGCGAAGCGCACGACGCGTCTCACTTTGAAGTGGTGTCTCAATAGCTCTAGCATTCCTATATCTCCTGGAAGCAGCCGTATTCCTACCAAGTAAACGTCGGCTGTGGCGAGGCATATTCTGAAAAAAAATTTAGATTGAGATTAATAACAAAAGCTTCAAAACCAGCAATTTCTAAACAAAGCATAAAAATTTCCTGTCTTTTTAGGGTAAAAATCAAAATTTTTAAATTTTTTATTCAAAATAACCTTCAGATATGTTAAAAAGATTTTAAAAAACTAAAATCATAATATTATTACTGTTGTGTCGCCTCCCAGTAGTAGTCACGACACGCAGCCTATCTTTACTGGTCAATTTCTATTTAATTGCACCGTTAATTTTCTATATATACAAATAAATATTTACATATTAATAATAAAAAAACATGCAAAATACATACAGATATTTAACACTTTGCATACACAACACATCTCCCCTCTTAATAGTAGTGCAGCCGGTCTGGCGGTCTTCTGGATCGCTGAGGTCTTGGACTGCGCACAGGGACAGGGACAGCCGCAGGGCCCGGTTCTGGTTCTGGCGGTCTTCTGGATCGCTGCGGTCTTGGACTGCGCACAGGGACAGGGACAGCCGCAGCAGCAGCAGGGCCTGGTTCTGGTTCTGGAGTGTCCTCTTGTGCTGAAGACTCCGCTCCTTTCAATTCTTCGTCCACCTCCGGGGCTTCTTCCCTTGTCTTCTCCTGCCCTCCAAGCCCAGGGTGATCTCGAGAAGTGCCAGGCAGTATAAAATCTCTTGATGTACCCGGCAATACCAAATCTCTCACTTCAGGAACTTCTTTCTTGATAACTGGCCTTAGTTGATTTATGTGTCTTTTCACATAACGGCCTTCGTCTTCTATAAGGTAATGTCGGCTGCTCAGTAGTTCCATGATCCTGCCCCTTTTCCATTTTGGTCCGTTAGCAAAATTCCGAAAATACACATCAGAGCCGACCGCAAAATGCTTTTGCTTCCTCATGGCATCATGGTACACCTCTCCTACCTTCGCCATTTTCGGAATCAAATTTGAAAATCTTGATCTTAGATTTCTTTTCATTAAAAGTTCCGCGGGAGACTCCTTTAATACCGTTTGAGGAAAAGCTCTATGGGCGAATAAAAATCGCTGTAGATTGATTTCTACACTGTCCTTTCCTTGGTTCTTTCGTAAAGAGTTTTTAAATTCACGTACATATCGCTCAGCTAAGCCATTGGTGCTGGGATTGTACGGACTCGTTTTTGTGTGTCTTATACTATTTATTTTTGTAAATTCCTCAAATTCACTTGAGACAAATTGTCTGCCATTATCGGTTACCAAAAGTTCAGGTAATCCAAATCTGGCAAAGATCTCCCTAAGATGTCCTATGATGGTCCTGCTCGTAATGTCCTTTATGATGACAATCTCCAGCCATTTGGTGTACGCGTCTATCAAGGACCATAAACATTCGTCCCATAAAGGGACCTGCTAGATCTAAGTGTAGACGGTGCCACGGCTTCTCAGGCCAAGTCCACTCTGAAATGGTAGACGGCGGCATACTTGCAGATTCTTGGCAAATTCTACAATCTCTAGCCAACTCTTCAATGTTCTTATCTATGCCTGGCCACCAAAAATACCGTCTAGCAATCATTTTCATTTTCACCATCCCTAGGTGCATCTCATGTAAATCGTTCAAAATTAAGGATCTTAATTTCTGGGGAATTACCACTCTTTCACGCCATTGCAGACAGCCAAACTCACAACTTAATTCGTCTTTTATCCTATAATAGGAATAAAGTGGATTTTCCTGCGATACCTTTGGAATTTGCCAATTATTTTCCCTAACATTTCTCAACACAATTGATAGTAATTTATCCCGGCGTGTCTCAACTGCCACATCCTGGAATGAGAAGGGGACCTCACTCATTTTCCGAAGGAGAAGCACCTGATCCTCATCCAAAGATTCCGTGGTCTTTGAGACTAAAGGTAATCGTGATAACGCGTCTGCATTGCCATTATCATCAGTTTTTCGAAACTCCACAGTGTATTTAAATGCAGATAATTTTAAAGACCACCTCTTATTTCTTGATGCAGCACATATGGGGATCGGTTTCTGGGGTGAAAAAATGTGCATTAAAGGTCGGTTGTCTGTGATCAACACAAATTCACGTCCCAATAGATATTGTCGGAATTTCTCACAACCAAAAATGATGCTTAAGGCTTCTTTTTCTAATTGGGAATACCGCCTTTCCGCTTCAGTTAGCGTTCTTGAAGCAAAGGCTATAGGAGTTTCTTCCTTTCTATCGTTCCTGTGACTCAGAACCACTCCTAAACCATAGCTAGAGGCGTCACATGCAAGGACTAGTTCCCTAGTTGCATCATAATGTGCCAGCACCGACTCGTTAGTTAGCAATGCTTTGCATTTTGCAAATAATATACGGTGTTCGCCAGTCCAGTTCCATTTGGAATTCTTTTTTAAGAGGTAATAGAAGGGCGCTAAAATATCTGCAATATTTCTTATAAACCTAGAGTAATACATAAGGAGACCTATAAAAGATCTCAATTGAGAAACGTTTGTAGGTTCAGGCGCCTCCACCACCGCTTCTATTTTACTACTTATGGGATGCAGTCCTTTTTTATCTATTTTAAAACCTAAATATTCAACAGCATTTACTGCGAATTTGCATTTATCCTTGTTTAATCTTAAACCTTTTTCTTGCAGCCTTTTAAAGACCAATTCCAGCTTTTGCTCGTGATCCCTATGATCCTTTCCGGCTACCAGGATGTCATCGATGTAGCAAGCCACTCCCGACATATCTGCAAATAGATTGTCCATTTCTCTTTGGAACTTATTTGGTGCTACAGCTACTCCATAGGGTAGCCTTTTAAAGGCAAATAACCCCTTCGTAGTATTAATGTTCACCACTCTTTTGGCCTCTTCAGATAATCTGACCTGCAAATAAGCTCTGGATAAGTCCAATGACGAAAATACTGTATTTCCAGACAATTTTGAAAATATTTCGTCTATTGATGGAAGCGGGTACTTATCCAATTCTATGGCCTTATTTGCGGTGCATCTAAAATCGCCGCAAATTCTAAGGCTTCCATCTTTCTTCAGTACTGGTACTATAGGTGCGGCCCAGTTTGCATACTCAATAGGTTGTAAAATTCCCTCGTTAACCATGCCATCGATTTCATTTTCTACTTTTTTCTTCAAAGAAAAAGGCCAACTTCTCGCCTTACAAAATACAGGAGTCGTATTTTTTTTAAATAAAAATCAATATGGACGTTTTTTAAGCAACCTAATTCTTTGCTAAATAAATTAGCATACTTATTTATTATAAATTTGATATCGGACTCGCTTACTTGTCTAATGTTCAATAACCTAGAAAAATCAAGATTTAAACCTTTTAGCCATTCTCGTCCCAACAAAACTATCGAAATATCTTCATCTACAACTATCAACCGCAAATCTTGATTTGCCTCCTTCACAAAAACTCTTCTCTCACCAATAATTTTTATTGGGTTTCCGCAAAAGGACCTCAATCTTAAATAAGATGGAGACAATTTACCATCTTTCCAGTATTTTTCATAAATTGTTTTCGGTATCAGTGTGACGGGACTTCCTGTGTCCACCACAAAACACAACTGATACTCGTCAACATGTAGATTTATTTTTGCATCAGTATCACCTTGTACCGAATAAATTAATTCGTCCTGCGCATATCGGCACTCTGGCACTGATTTACCCGTTTTGCACACCCTGCTCAAATGTCCAATTCTCTTGCATTTAAAACAAGATTTTGTTTTATGTGGACATGCAGGTGCCAGGTGAGAATTTTTTTCTCCGCATCGGAAACAAATTGTCTCCCTTCTTTGCATACCGGGCCCATGCTGCCATCCTCTACGAGCTTCATTCTTTCTATTTCCTCCCGGAACAATATCCATCTTAGCCACTAGTCCATCCTGCAGCTCCTTAGCATTTTGTTTAGCTAGCTCAAACGAGACTGCTATAGAAAATACCCTGTCCAAGGTGACATCGTCATCCTCCTGTAACAATTTCTTCTGAAGGCTTTCCGATTTTATACCAGCCACAAAACGGTCTCGTAGCATGACCTCCAACATTTCACTAAAAGTGCAATCCATAGCCAAATGCCGGAGCTCACGCAGGTATTCTGAGACGGATTCATTTTCGAGTTGTATTCTCTTCAAGAACCTGCATCGCTGAGGAATCACTTTCTTTCTTGGAGCTAGATGTAGTTTTATTCTTTGTACTAACAATTCATACGGCTGTTCTCTCATTGTACTCGGGAAAAATAAATCATTGCCCAGTTTCAACATCTCCGAATCCAGCAGAGAAACAAAGATGGGCATTCTTCTTTTTTCTTCTAATGCATTTGCCTCAAAGGCTGCTTCAAACCTCTGAACGAAAATCTCAAAGGATTCTTCCCCCGGCCTGAAGAAACCGAACGGTACAATCACTGAACTTCCAGACATCCTGTTGGCTTCTCGTTCGCTTAGATTTCTATCTTCCTCCACCTGTGAACGAGCACTTGAAACGGTTCCCACACACTCGTCGCCAATTGTTGTGTCGCCTCCCAGTAGTAGTCACGACACGCAGCCTATCTTTACTGGTCAATTTCTATTTAATTGCACCGTTAATGTTCTATATATACAAATATTTACATATTAATAATAAAAAAACATGCAAAATACATACAGATATTTAACACTTTGCATACACAACAATTACCAAAATATTAATGTACAAAACCAGTTATCATTAAAAAGCTTCAAAAATAGACCAACCGCTGGATACGGCAATGAAAAAGCATGCTTTTTTGAGGTAAAAAATAGAAATAATTTTCTAAAATACAAAATACAACCCCTATATGTTAAAAAAACTATAAATAATCTAAATATAAAATATTTAATCAAATAAATTAAAATATCTTTAAAAAAATTTTGAAAAAGGACTTCAAAAAGACAAATAAATGAATCCGTAAAAGAAATCCCTTGCTTATTTAAAAATATAAATAACCTATTTTTTAGATACAACCCATATATCTAGAAAATATAATAAATAAACTGTATTTAAAAGATCAAAGCAATAATTAAAAAATTCCATAAGAAAATTTAAAAAAGGACCTCAAAATGACCCATAATTGAACACAATGAAATTGCTTGCTCTTTTTTGCGATTAATAATAAAAAACCCAAATATTTTTAAAAACACAACACCTATATGTTATAAATACCACAAATAATTTGTATTTGAAAGATCTAAATAATTAAATAAAAATTTCTTAAGAAATATTCGAGAAGGGCCTCACAATGACAATCACATAAACATATCAATAAAATATCTTGCATCTTAGTGAAAAAATATATAAATAACCCAAAATTTGTTTACAAAACAACCCATATATGTGGAAAACACCATAAATAATCTACTTTTAAAATATCTAAGCAATTAATTAAAATTTTGTTAAGGTCCTCAAAAAAGACATAAAATTGAGCACATTAATGAAATTTCAAGCATTTTAGTGAAAAAAAAAATAGAAATAACCCAAATTTTTTTTACAAAACAACCCATATAAGTGGAAAACTCATAAATAATCTGTTATTAAAATATCTAAACAATTAATTAAAAATTTTGTTAAGGTCCTCAAAAAAGACATAAAATTGAGCACATTAATGAAATTTCAATCTTTTTTTGTAAAAAATAATATAAATAACCTTAGTCTTATAAAAATACTAACCACGTAAGTTAGAAATAACATATATAATCTGTATGCAAAATAAAAAGAAATAAATTAAAATTAGCCTAAAAATGTATCTAAAATATAAAATTGATCTCATCAAGTAAGGCTTCAACTTTTTTTGGTATAAAATATGAAAACTATAAAATAAAAGTATCTTACCATGTATAAAAGTTATTAAAATATATATAAAAAAGATTAAAACTAATTTTCCAAGAAGCGCAAAAGTGTAAACACTTTTGAAAAGCCTAAAAATTTATCTAAAAAATAAAATTGATCTCATCAAGTAAGGCTTCAACTTTTTTTGGTATAAAATATGAAAACTATAAAATAAAAGTATCTTACCATGTATAAAAGTTATTAAAATATATATAAAAAAGATTAAAACTAATTTTCCAAGAAGCGCAAAAGTGTAAACACTTTTGAAAGTGTAAACACTTTAACTCTGTTGATTTTTTTTGTATTTTATCGATAACAGCAAAGTTATGTATGTTAAAGTTTGGAAAATATTTTGATGTTAAGCAAAACCTGCTCCATCTCGTTTTACATAAATGTTGAAAATTTGGTCGAAATTGATGCATTGTAACGAAAGTTTTTAGTGATGTCCACTTATGAAATTTCCATTTTATTAATATAGATATTGGTGTTTTATCTTATTTTACATCTACTTTATATATTTTATATCGGTATATTATTCACACTGTTCATATATTTATATATGCAGATTTATAGATGTATTATTGCAATTGTACATGCACTCTATTTATAGAATATATAGGTATATCTTATTCCCATTTTACATATACTTTATATTCAATATGTCGGTATCATTATATCCTTATACATATTCGTTATATATTCTGCAATATATAGGTTTCTTATTCCCATTTCACATATATATAATATTGGCAAAATAAATATTTTTTCAAATCCAATATATGCCTTTTATTATCTAATATAATATATATGAGTGTCTTATTTCTCATCGTACATATACCTTATTTATAGTATGTATATTATATTTCTATTGTATGTATATTTTATATACAGTTTATAGGTAGCTTATTCACATTTTTAATATTTCTTTATATATAGTTCATAAGCATCTTAATCTCAATAACATATACTTTATATTCTACATATATAGGTATCATAATATCATTGTAAATATACTTTTTTATGTTGTTGTCGTGTCCAATGAAGAGCTTCAGAAGTCTCCATGCATTCTATCACCACATCATGGGAAAATGGGTGCCGTTGCCGCGTTAGTCACCTTGGAAACAGACCAGAATTTGGTCGAATATTCGAGGGGTCCAGGGGGGACCGCGGGAGGAGTGGTCGGACTTCCATATACTTTATATATATATATAATTTTACCCGATGACGATAAATCTAGAATTAGAACAGAAATAACACCGATCATTAAAAAAATAGAAAGACAGAATAAGACCAATTTACAACAAGATGAAAGAAAGGCAATTGATCTATTAAGAGAGAACAAAGATATAATCGTAACACCTTCCGATAAAGGAAGGAATACTGTAATCATGGATACCACTGAATATAACTCTAAAATCGAACAATTACTGCAAGATAAAGAAATTTACGAATAATTATCAAAAGATCCATTGCCTAATATCACTAAAGAATTTAATAAAAACTAAATAAAATTATACGCACACATAAGCTTAATAAAAAATCGTTCGAAAATTTCAAAGCAGAAGAAAAAACTCTACCCAACTTTTACGGCTTACCTAAAATCCATAAACCAAACATTCCATTACGTCCAATAGTGAGCTATGCTGGTTCTCCTCTTTATCCTCTCACGAAATTTCTATCTTCAGTCATCTCTCCATTCCAAAAGCAACTACCTCACACAGTACCCAAACCCATAGTAGCTGTTGAAGCTATCAAAACCGTTCAAATATCAAATGACAGCAGGATGGTTTCCTTCGATATAGAAGCTCTCTACACCTCAATCCCGCACGATGAAGCACTCCTGGCCCTCCAATCATTTCTTGAAATCCACCCAGAAATAGTTCTGCCCCTCTCTGAAGAAGCATTAATCGATTTAATCAAACTTTGTTTAGACAATAGTTATTTCAGTGTCAAAGACAGATTCTTCCGGCAAATTAAAGGCCTACCAATGGGCAACCCGATTTCATCTGCATTAGCCAACATATTTATGAACGAAATAGATAAACAAATAATTAATTCAAACCAATTTAAAATAATATTATGGCTATGATATATTGATGACATTTTTTGTCTAACAGAAATAGACATTGACAGCTTCATACGTTTTCTCAATAGTCTCAAACCTTTTTTAAAGTTCACATATGAAAAAGAAAGCAATAATTCCCTAGCCTTTTTGGACATCCAGCTTAAAAGGAATCGAAATAACATCGAAACTTGCATTTACAGGAAACCCACTCACACCGGAAACTATTTGAATTTTAGCTCCTTTGGTCCCATACATAACAAAATAGCCGTAGTGAAATCTCTTTCTAAAAGAATAGAAACACACCATTCAAATAGAAATAGTGCAACAGAAGAAAGAAATAGAATTTTCAAAGAATTAATAAATAATAATTATCCAAAAAAATTTCTTGAAAAACATTTTTATAAACAGAGAGATATACCTTCAAATAATAGTCGTGATCAGTCTCAAAAAAGATATTGCTCTATTCCATATAGCTACGGTTCGGAGAGAATTGCCCGAATTTTAAAGAGATATAATATAATTACAACATATCGATCTGCACAAAATATAAGACAAATCTTACGCCACTCAGATACAAAAAATATTTCAAACCAAGAAAATACAACCAATGTAATTTACAAAATTCCCTGCCAGACATGTCAAGCTACATACATTGGAGAAACAGGTAAATCACTTAAAGATCGTATCAATCAACATAAAGCAGCTTTAAAAAACTACAAACCATTATCCCTACTAGTATACCACTCCCTAAACAATAGCCATATACCTGATTTCAAACAGACCACATTTATATACAAAAACATAACAGAAAAGCATAGTAGACTGTTTTTAGAAAGTTGGGCTTCTGCCGAAGATAAACAGAGTATAAACAGAAAAATTGATTTTCCAGAAATTTTTAAAGAATTCATATCTTAATTATTTATAAATAACTATGTATATACCTTTTATTTAATAATTTATTTTGCTTTAATTTTTTTTATTTAGAATTAATATGTAAACACAATTTTTTACAATTACACTGTGTTGTATATAAATCTCTATATCTTCCATAGACAAAATAATAATCTATAATATTAAATATAAATATAATTATTTGCTGTATATAAACTGAAGGCAATAGTTGAGTCAAAGATACAGTTCTTTCATTGGCCTTGTAGAACGAGAGTAGTGTACGCGTGCGCGCGTGTTCTAGTGAAAAACACAAACATCCTCGATAAAGAGAGGCGAGTTGCCCCTCGAAATATTGGAACAATAAAAATAATTATAAATCCAATATATGCATCTTGTTTAAATATATATATATATATATAATACAATTCCCTTATTTATATATAAAATATTACTATTATTAAAAATTTTAAATTGTCAATATATAAATTCATGTGAGCTTACTCTATAATATCAACTTAATTTAAGATTTTAAATTTTATTAGATAAACTTTATTATTTACATTTCATATATATTGGTATCTTATTCCCCTCTATATCTATCGGATATGTACTTTATACAATATCTTATACATAGTTATTCAAATTAAATATACTTAGGCGAGTAAATCTTTTTATTACTTGGACGTTTCGACAAAAATCTTTTGTCCTCGTCAAGAGCGAACAAATATTAAAACATTTGGCAAAGTGTTTAAAAAATTTTGTTGAAACGTAGAGCTAATTGAAAGATTTACTGGCCGAAGTATCTTTAATTTGAAGAACTATGAATGCCGGCCAGGCAGCCTCTATATCTTTACGATAATATCTTATACAGTATGAAGGTAATTTTTCCATTGTACACATGTACTTTATAGAGTATTAGAGTTCCTTATTCTCATTGCTTATATACTTTATATACAGCGTAAAGGTACTTATTCCCATCGTTCATATACTTGAATTTACTGTATATAGGTATTTTATTCTAATTGTACATATGCTTTATAAACAGTGTATATAGTTATATTTTTCATCTCATATATATGCCTTTATGCGATATATATGGATCATTTTCCCTACGTTTATTTACTTTATTTATATAAAAATAATAAAAATAACAAGGGGGTCGGTGGAAGGGTGGTCTAAATCGTTGGTTTTCGACCGCTACGACTCGGGTTCGATTCCCGCATTGGACACTTTTTTCTAATTAAACAACAACAAAAAAAAGCTCCAATGGGTTCCCGATTCTTGTAAAAGTCCAACCCCACCAGCGAGTACAAGTAACCAAACGGAGCTCTGGCACATTTGTAAGTGCAAAGTCGAACTGCTTTTCACATGTGTAGACATGTGGTGCGCTTACAGTAAAAGCAGTCGCTAACTACCCACCATGATTATCATGGCCTGTACCACGTGTACACTAGGGATAATAATAATAAAATAATATAAAAATAAAGTTGCGGGAGGATGATATTATTGTAGCAAGAGAGGAACCTCTCCCTCTAAATGGGCATCAGAACGATGACACTATTGCATCATCCTTGTAATCTTGCCTGAAAATCGGCCCTTGCCCCTTCACCAGCTTAAACACTTTTTTGGTAAATTCGACCGATTTCATAATCCCTCTCGTAGGATGTTATGAAATCGAAGTCGTCCCTGTACTGATGAGGGCTAAACCTCGAAACCATGGTTTACAGGTTGGCTTTTTGTTTGGAATTTCCAACACTGGTGTGTGTGTGTGTTGTGGCTCATTCTTTATCATTATTAGTAAAGGTTTTTACTAGGGTGATGCAATAGTGCCATAGTTCTGATGCACATTTAAAGGGAGAGGTGCTTCTTTTGGTACATATAGTGATATATATATAGACAAAGGTCGCCTCTCCCGTTCAAATAGACGTCAAAGCTAGATACCATCTATTGACCGTCGCCGCGGCCTCGGGTCGGTGACAAAAGCCAGTTTGCTGCGACGGTCAAAGGTCTTTGACATCTATTTTGAAGGGAGAGGCGACCTTTGTTTTTTAGCTCAATATCCTCCCGGCAAAATTCCCATCTATACCTATATACATTTATTTATTTGAAATATATATATATTCTAATATTATAATATGTGAATGTTATATATATAGATAATAATACTGGCTTTAATATTGACGTGAATATTTAAATATTTTGGGGAGATTCTGTATATATTTTAACATTTGATTCTACGTTTTGTAAATTCATGACAAAAAAAACTGAATGAATAATTAATAAATAAAAATACATTTTTAAATAAAGATTTTATTTAAATGCACTAAAAAGTAAAAATAAAATAAATTTGCTTCTGCCATTGAGCAATTATATTTCTACGAGTGAAAATGAAAGCGGCGGAGGACGATTATATACAACAACAACAAAAGCTTTATTAAGACCTTTTAATCTTATACAGATTCTCCAAGCAGAAATATAGGATACATGCAGGAAAAACGGTGATAGAACTTAATGGTAACATGATATTTATATGCAGGTAAAATTATATAAAGACAATCAAGCTAATAGATTAATCTGGGCAAATTGGAGGCAAAGAAAGTTACTATACATGGATTTACCACGGATTCTCGTGTTAGGTCTTGTGGAGTTATTTGGTAGCAGCTCTGAGACTTTTCTTAGCTATGTAGAACTTTTCCTAGTCATCATCCCCGCCCTTGACATTGCCGGTTGGACTTCACTTGTAAGCATTTCTACCTGTGAGTCAATTGTGGAGTGGACGATTACATATAGAAAGAAGAGAAAATATTTAACAAACATATATATAAAATCTCTAATAAATTGCTTCATATTAAATCACATTAATTTCGAAATTGATTATGATGATCTTCCGCAGCTTATATTTTTGACTCATATAAAACTACAATATTTGTACTGAAAAAAAGAGCGTATTTGGATCTGTGAAAGAAAACATTTTTCTCAACATATTTGTAGGGATTACTCCCTCTTTATCAATTTATTGCACAATATTAACTTTAAATAAATCTGATTATTTATACTAACATAATCTCTAATTGCTCAATATGACGGTAGTTAAATATTTATTTTCTACTTTTAGTGCATTTTGATAAAAACCTTTGTTCAACTGAACATAGCCCGTGTCTTGAGATGGAGGTAATCCTGCGAGAAGACGCCTCGTTGTTTATCTCTTTTACCACTAGATGATTCATAACATTCCATGCTGGCGCCAGGACACGCTTCACTTAAATTCTAGCTGCTGACTCTACCGAACCGCTTCCACGTATCCTCTGGATGTACCGGTTTGATTTGTTTCCAGTACACTGAGAGTACGCTACACTCCGGTCTTCTTGTTTCATATTTTTTTCTGCTTGTATTTTGTGTATGAAAACTTGCTTGTATCTGAATTTGATCAATTATATCCACATTTTAAAAGCTCGTATAATATAATGGAATGTTCAATTTCTTGGATTAGCGAATACCTGAAACCATTACTCCTACCAACTGCCTACTGTTGAACGATCGAATCATTTTTTTTTTTTTTTTTGCGATCTGACGAAATTATATTCCGCCCTTTCAAAGGCTTATTACACCTCTCTTTTAAATAGGACCAATTACAAATAATAGCATTATTGTTCCTTCCAAGTATTTATAACATTTCAGTAACTTTTAAATAACAATTCACCGATTTATTAAAAATTCCAGGGCAGTTTACGAATTTGCATCACAACATGTCTTTCGTTCATTCCAATAAATTAAGCGCTCTGCTATTATTGGCTTGAATCTTAAAACCAACCTTTCAAGCATCTGATAGATAATTGTGGTGTCTTATAATATAAATGTACTAGTATAATACTCCTTTATGCTATTAAGAATATCGTTTTGCACAAATGCATTTTTTATGTGAATGAAGTAAGAGAGAACGCACACATTAAATGAAACATGTTGTAGTTTATGTTGCGGTGCCTAGAGCATCGCCCTCCTCCTGGAGCGTGGAGGGGGGCGTGCGTGTGACCTCCTTGGAGCGTTGGGAGGTCGCTAGGTCTAACGAGGGGGACTGGAACCCGATCTTCCCGCCGTCGTCCGGGTGGAGCCTCTTTATGGCGGGTGTGTGACGCGAGAGCGCACCGTCCCCGTTCGGCCCGGGCATCCTAACAAAATAAAATAAAAAAATAAAAAATTGCTTCCAGGACCAATCTTTGGTTTAGGTTGGGTCTGTAGTCATAATGAGTGTTAAGGTGGTTTATATTAGAAGTATGACCTGTGGCAGCGGTATATTGGAATATTAGTAATCGGGGATCTCTGTTTTTTACATTTCTATTATGCCATGATATTCAAACACCTACGGATCTACCCGTATCTTCCTCGTACGTAGCTCCACACTGCTCGCAGGAGACCAAGTAGACAACGCAGGATTTGTTAAGTGGGTTAGTTGATATATTGGTTTTGGTTAATGGGTGCCTAAAATATGGTCGGCGAGGTTAGGTGTTTTGCTAAAGTAGGTGTTGACACCATAATTTGTTAGAAATCTTGAGATCTTAACTGTTTTTTTTTTTTTTTTTTTTTTTTTTTGTGAAAAGGGGATAAAGTAATTTGATCTGTAGATTGTTGCGGTTGGAGGAGGTCCTGAAATATGTCTGTTTATAAAAAGTCATTGGATATGCGGCAGCGGTAAGATGGCTGATTATTTTTTATTTTTCGAAAGTTTTTTAAAGATAGAAAGGGAGCAATGGGTATGTGGATATTTTTAGTCAATGTGTTTTAACTATATTAAACTTGTGAGTTAGTGGGAAGTAGGAACTAAAATGGGTGTAATCAGGTTTGAAGTTTTTTTTTTATTTGGTGAGTATTGGTGCCTGAATTATTAATATATCTAAGAACGGAATTTTACTGCGTATATTAGTTTTCGATGGTAATAAATAAATATGGATAACAACTATTTAGACTGGTAATTATAATTCCTCATGATCCTTCCTGAAAATACAGAAGGCATCATCAATATAAAGTCGCCATATCTTTATATCCGTTAGGTGTTTTGTGTAAATCCAGGTGTGAGGGTTAGATATTACTATTTGACAATTGTTTGTAATGCTTGGAATCATAGGTAAATGTACTCATATTTAAGCATATTTCAGGAAGTGCAGTAATGTGTGTGCTATATATGGCATCTGGATCTATATTGAAGTCGTTTAGAATATAATGTAATCTGTTTTTTTTTTTTTAAATCAAAAATGGGGTAGACATAAGGCATAAAGATATTACATCATATGATCACATGATTAAGTCTTTTTCTGGTTGAAGTTCGGTTATATAAAAGAGAAAGATCCAGGACTGCAGGTCCGGCGGCCGGCCGATGATGGAGAACGACTCTCGGATGACAGGGCGAACGGCGCTGCAGGACCAGTAGCGGTGGGCGCGGTAGATCGCGAAATGCGTGGTGTCGCTGGAGACTCGCTGGCGATTCTCCACCAAACTCTGCAGCGCTGGCAGAGGCGCCATGTTCTTTGTACATAGTATGCATATATAAAAGGGAGTTGCTAGTGAGAGTTGGTATGCAATAATTGGACGTAGAGAGATAGGTGGAGCATATGTATTTTTGGGGGTCTATATATGTATATAAGCATTACTGGCCATATTTGAGATAAATATATTGTGGTCATCAGGAGTGATAGGTTTCTCTTTTTATTCGAATAAATGCTTTTTTAAATCTTCATTTATTAGGAATCTGTGTGTGTTATGCTCTGTTAGGGAAATGAAGGCTGATCTGTCGAGCAAAATTTCTAGAATTTTCGACTGATAGGAAATACACTTCATGATCACTGTTTGAAATTTCTTATCTGAGTTACAGATGAATATTCTTTTCCTTTTTTTTTTCAAGTCCGTGATGTCAAAACGTATGCTGTTTGGTATGTTGAAAGGTATCTTTAATGCGGGTGATACTGTTCGTATTATGCTGCTTTTTATTGATGGCTATGGGATTTTATGGATGCCTCAAAACTACTAATGATTTTAGGGATATCTGGTATTTCCAAGATCTGTATTTTAGTTCTTCAAATAAAAGCTACTTCGGCCAGTAAATCTTTTTAAAAATATTTTTTTGAAGAACTTTGAATGCCGGCCAGGCAGCCTCTATCTTTACGATAATCTGTATTTTAGGCCTTTGAGTAAAATTTCCGTTTCAGATGGTGACGAGATTGAATAGGTTGATAATATTGTTAGGATCTGTTTTCTCTGGAATTTGAGGACTATTATATTTTTGGGACCAGACCTTAGGTACATTGGGTACCTTAGACTTAATATGACCTTCATCATATTTGATTAAGTTGTTGAGGGCTGAGTAAAAAGTTTCAAAAGGTACCATATCTGAACCAAAGCAGTTTTCCTCAAACTCTAATAGTTCATTTTGATCTTCTTCAACTGTGTTGAAAGGATCTTGCACCAAATTTTCAATTGTCATTTGAAACCTCTTTATAGATTCCATACCGCAAAACAAAATAAAATATTTTTATATATTTTTAAAAATATATTTTTGATTCTTATAAAAATATTTAAATATAAAATTGATATTTTCCTGTTCAAAAAATGTTTATATTTTAAATTTGTGTTTATAGCGATTGAGGCGACTACGTATAAAGTAGACACCAAGAATGGCAATGCGAAGACTGAATCTTGAAATCAGTTTTATTATACCTAGCTACTAGTTTTAATATATTGATATTGTATAGCTATGAAAATATAGGAAGAACAAGGTTTGGTAAAATCATTAAGAAAACTCAAGCTCAGGTTCAATCATAGGACGAAATGAAACATTTTTATATGTTCATTTAAACATACTTTCATATTTCTCTCAGTAATAGATTCGACGGGCTATTTGTATAATGTTGTTATATTGGTTAATATATTTTGCATGTTTGTCCTCAGAGCGAAGAAAATATGGCGGAAAGAGAAATTAGTGGCGAAAAAAAACTGTCTCCTCTTCATGAGGTAAGTGACTGAAGCCTTCAACTAACAAAATAAAATCCGAATAACTATGAGTGTCGATTGATGTCAGCAATGGGAAGAACCGTGGATGTCTGGTTTACTCTTCTCCATAAAATTTATTTCAATCAATAAATATACAACTTCAAATATATGGATAGAGAGAGTTATTTAGATTACAAATAGGCAATTTTAATATGATGCATCTTATTATCATTAAATTGGCGAAACCGCTGGGAGGGTTCACCATTGATGAGCCAGGACCTCTTATTATTTTATTATTGCAGTAGAATTATCAGGGCAGAGTAGAAAATTTATTTATTTTTAAAAAGAATCATACGCGTCAAAAAAAGGTTAAAATTTCTCATATAGGCAATTCACACACACACACACACACACACACACAAACCTATACAAAATATCTAAAAAAATAAATAATTTCAATGCTATGGAGAAAGAAATAATATTGCTACGGTAATAAAAACAGTATATTATATAATTCCTATTAACAGCACATGTGCTCCTGGTCAGGATATATTTATTTTTCTATTATTTTTCCATATATATATATATTGAAGATTGAGCAATCCATAATTAAAATAATATTTTTAAATGATGCAATAAAATAATTATAAATCCAATATATGCATCTTTTTTAAATATATATAAATATAGTGATAAGATAATATATAATTGGTTTTTATACTGATTTTTATATGATAAAAATATTCTAAAATAAAAAAAAATCTAAAATAAATTGATATTGAGCTGAAAATATATTGTCAGTATAACAAGCTATTACTGAACAATAATAGTAAAGTAGTACAAGTATAATTTATATATAATTTAGCATGAGAGAAATGTGAGAAAATTAGAATTAGGCGGAAGTAAAGAAAGTTAAAGGCAAAGTAGATAGGGATTATATTATAGGGTTTCAAAAAGGTTTTTATTTTTATTAACAATTTAGTGCTATAAAAAGTTCATGCTGAAACTTTGGCAGTTACGCGCCATATAAGCGGAATATAAGGGGAAAAAAGGAAAATTAAAGATGGTAAGAGTAGAAATATAATAAAAAGGAAGAAATATGATAACATTTCAACAAACTAGTAAACGGGGGGGGGGGGGGGGGTAATGAGAATATATATATCATAATATATAATCTTCCAGGAATAATAAAGCCAACCTACAGACAACCCAGAGAAAGACAGTCCGGTCACTTGAGACACCAGCGACATTCCAAGGGGCGACCACTGGGTCAGTTAACACCTTGGAACTTTTAAGACAGTTGGGGATTGTGTGCCACACGAACGGCCGCCCGGCTGGGCCAGTTCCGTCTCTCTCTCCTGGTTGTCTAGGTCCCTCTTTCAAATTTGATGTGATATAATTTTTCTCTTCCCACCTTATAATACCACATATATATATACCAAAAGAGGCACCTTTTCCATTACACATCAGAACGATACACAGTTTATTACCCTAGTAAAATCCTTACTAGTGATGATAAATAATGAGCCACAACACAACCCTTTAAGGCCAATTCAGACAAAAGGCCAACCTATATGCCATGGTTTTGGGCCAAAATTGGTGTTGTGGCTCATTCTTTAATATTACTCGTAAAGGTTTTTACTAGGGTCATGAACAGTGAATCATTATGATACATAATTATAGGGAGAGATGCCTATGTTTATATACATGAATATCATCCTCCCGCAACACCTTATGTTATTCATATAGACCAGGGGTTGGCAAACTGCGGCGCGCAACCACATGCGGCTCTCTGGATGTAAAGCTGCGGCTCTTTATATAGTTCCATACGTAAATATTATTTATGCGAGTACTATTTATTTTTGGCAAGAAAAAAATGTGTGGCTTTTTAAAAACTTTGAAATTTTGTGAATTATAATTTTTGGCTCTTCCACTCAAAGGTTTGCCGATGCCTGATATAGACTATTTATATTTGTTCCACTAGATGGCGCTCTGCCATCTAGAAATGCTCATGTGAGCCTGGTCAGGATATGCTTTAAAAAAATATATATATGTAGTAATCCCGAGGTGGAATGTACTGGGCAGTCGTGGTAGTGGGTGCGTGATGGGATTCCCGCACTGGGACAGCAAGAGACAGAGGCAGGTCTAGATGGTAACTCCAAGAGGAAGAAGTAGACCACGGACGAAGGCAGCGGACCACGGGCGCCACGGATGCCCAAAGCCTACATCGCGGATAGGGGTGAGAGACCCGACCGTATGACGGCGTCGCTCTGAAAACAACTAACCAACTCCTCTCAACTAACCAACTACTAACTTTGTCCCATTTCTGGGCTCTTTATATACTGGACTCTGGCATGTGGTGGCGCGTTTTGATTGGCTCCCAGAAATCACGCCACCTGTCAAGCGCTGGGTTATTTATCACGTCTGGCCACCTGTTGACGGGGTAATTGAACTCATTAACATAAACACCTGTTCGTCTGGTCCATGGCGTCGTCTGGACTACCTTTTACCTCTTTGTTTTATTTGTCATTTTGTTACAAGATCGATACATATTTTATATAGATATGGGGTTATGATAAATATTAGAAGAAGGTTGTGATCTATCTATGTCAAAATATACTACAGAATGTGTCCCCGGTGATGAAGGTTTGGTTGGGGGAATGACATGTAATGAATGATAACCTAACAAACCTATTATAAAAAAAATAAAAGAAATAATTTGTATACAAATTAGTTAAAATTATTATAAAGTTACAAGTTAAACAGAGGAAGATGTTGTAATGGTGGTGTATCAATGAAATAAAATCAAGGTTATAAAAATAAAAACGTACAAAATGAGTGATACAAGATTAAGAGAAAGTATATAATACAAAATGGTAAATATGTTAAAATGAATCGTACAAGGTAAATAATATCTTATTGCATAAAAGATGAGAGGAAATAAAAATTAAGTTAGTTTATTAACTGAACGTATAATGTGACGCTAAGGTTGAAAAAGGGAAAGGGGGTATCTGAGCATGTTTCTGCAAAAGTAGTATCCCAAGCATCCTGCAATGCAATGCGAACTTGTTTAAGTGAGGCATTGTTTTCATTAACAGAAGGCCCAAGATATTCCGTCTGTATCATTAGCTCAGACAGCAAAAAGAGGTGGGTAGATTGATGGAGGTAAAAGGGGGAGGTAGAGGTAAGAGGGATCCCTGTTGTCCATAATGATTGTGCCCGGTTGAATTGTGAAAAAAAAGTGAAAAGTTGCAAAAATGATGAATTGATATGATGCGTCGGGCGATGAGAAAAAAAATAAAAATATCGCGCTGGATATCCTGAACTCATTATTGGGAATGGTATAGTGAGGAAGGATTGTTCCAGTCGGATTAATCAATGAAAAAAAACAAAAATGTTCAGCGAACTGGAATCCCTTGGAAGGTTGGAGGTTTGAAGGATGCGGAAAAGGAGAGGTGGGTGTAAGAGAATTATTGCTGTCAATTTTGATTGTGTCCGGCTTGTGTGGTGAAAAGAAAAAGTTGAAAAATGAAAAAAATGATGAGCCGGACGATGAGAGAAAAAAAAAAAAAAAACTAACTGGGTCTCCTGAGCTCACTGTTGGGAAATGTACAGCGAGGAAGGGTCTTCTAATTAGTTTAATCAATAAAAAAAAAGAAAATGGCTGACGAACAATAATCTCTTGATGGGTGTAAAAGGTTGGGAAGAAAGGTTCATGGGATAGAGTTAGAGGTTGTAAGGGAAGCGTCAAAAATAACATTTTGAAAATCTATAAGAAAAATAAAATGATAAATGTTTTATCTGTTTAAGAAATATTATAAATATTGTTAGGTGTAGGTTTTTTAAAATGGTGCCTAAAATAGTTGAAGTTGTAAAATTCTAAGTCTAAACATGATGAAAAAAGAAAATAAAAATATTAAAGGTAATAATATATAAAGGAACATTTAAAATACAATATAACGCGGCTGATGATTGTAAAACGAAAATTGAAATTATACCGCGAATGTTTCTTTTATAAAATCGAAATTTATTTTCAAAGAGAAATAGCGACATTTCTAACTTTGAGGATGAGGTATGGAAAGGTGAAACATGAAGAGTAATGGCGAACGGAAAAATAAAAAGTGTCCAGGGGCGGGAATCGAACCCACACTTGCTTTTCGTTTTACAATATATAAAGGGTTGATTGGTAGTTGATGGCATTAATTTTGATGGTTAATAAACAGAATGATATTATCGATTAATATTGAAATATTTTATCTACATCTGTAAGTTAAAAAACAAAGTCCAACACCACAAAACTAGTAAAACTGTAAATCTATTTACAAATAAATGAGAGAAAAGCTAGCAAACCTATTAAATGGGAAATAATTTGGGGCACAAATTTGTTACTAGAATAAAATAAAGATAATGGGGAGTAGTGGTGACACATTGATATCATAATATAAAACTACAAAAAATATATAAGAGGAGTACATAGGAAAGATAAATTTAAAGTAAACACACACAATAGCGAAAGTAAATATTTGGGATAGTTGGTATACTAGTTACAGTTTTTTGTTACTTCAGGTGCCTTGAGTATTTACAACATAGTTTCAGGGATGTAATATAGGAAGAAGGAGAAGTAGAGATAATAAAAGTAAAATAAAATATAAAAGAAAATTGACTTAAGCAAAAGGTTTGCGATAGGTAGTGATGCAGTGAGGAATAAAGGAAGAAGGTCTGAATTGGTTTCTGCAAAGGACATCTCAGGATTCCTGCCCTGCAATACGAGCTTATAAGCGAAGTATTGTTTTCAGGGTTCAGCAATCTCAAGATGTTCTGTAAGTAGCATTAGATCAGATGGTTAAAAGGCGTGAAGATCGAAGGAGAGGTAGGTAATGGGAGAATATGGGAAAGAATTTTTTTCTGAGAGAGGTTAAAAAGAGATGGGGCTCAAGAGCTGCGCTGCTGTCGGTGATTGAGCTCGACCAGATGAAAAATAAAATTAAACGAAAAATGAGTGGGCGCATCGTGTTGATGGTGGCCTGAGTTGAGCGTTAGAGAAAAAAAATCGCTGGTTACCCAAGCTCTCCGTGTGGAGTAAACATGGGGAGGAAGAGTGTACCAGGTCGATGAATCATTAAAAAATAAAAATTAAAAAATGTTGACGAGCAGGAGTCTCAGGAACCGTTGAAGAGGTTAGAGGATGGAGGTAGATTGTGAAAACAGGGCTCGACTGTTGCCATTGATTGATTGAACCCGGGTTTAAGGAAAAAAGAATGAAATAAAGAATGCTGGGACGGCGACCTGGGTGTAAATAAAAAAATCGGCAAACAGGAACTCTCGATGGACGAGGGGTGGTTAGAACGAAGGCATAGAAGGCCAATGGAAAATGATCAAGAGACGAGAGAAGTATGGAAGGCCAATAATTGAATGATTGACAGGTAAGAGTGTTGAAGTAGGAAAGATATCTCTGCTAATGATGGATGCTAATGATGGATACAAAGGTCATTCCACCCCTTTAGAAGTAGGGAAGGAAAGACAAAGTAGAAAAAAATTTAGGGGGGAGTTCAGCGCGTCCTTGAGCTGTCGTTGGGATGAAGATTGGATTTAATTGTCCTTTTAGAAGGATCGATAACATTATAAAAATAAGATTTGCTATTTATGTAACATGGCTTGTTTGTCACTTTCAGGACCTAGATTTTCTCTAATTTTATGAGAATAGTTGGGGGGACAAATGATTAAATGGTTCTGAAAATCGATGAGCTATACCTTTTTCTATTGGACTAAACAAGTTGGGACCTAAATGTCGGAAAGGATCTATTATAAAGTAAGTTTTGCGTTAAAATGTTCAGACAAATCGTTAGATTGGAGATTATTAGCGGTGATTAGGTTTAAAAAAATTATGAAATAATGAATTTACGAAATTTTTCTAAGAAAAAAGGTTATGTCATGGGTACAAAATTCGGTAAAGTTTTGTAAATAACAATTTAACACAGGCAGGAATGAAATGCAATGGGGTATGGAAATTTTATGGTATGATATTTAGTTTTCGCATATTGTATTTATAGTTGTATTTGTAATTGTGGGAAAAATGGGAGGCACATTATGAGATGAGATAATTTAAAATTGATATTTATAAAAATACAAATCTAGGACTAATTTTTAAAAACTTTTAAATATTGAGAAATATCAATTGGAATAGTAATAGGTCAAGTAAAATAAAGAGTGTAATAAATTTAATTATTAATACTATGGCCACAAATAAGGTATTAAAAAAAACACACATAAATAAGTTTAGCAAATATGATTCGAGTAATTAAAATATAATATGATTTTTTTATGTGAAATTGAAATTAATGAATTGAAATTTAAAGTTGCTTAAAATAAAGTGAAAATTGCTAAATGAGGGTGTACAAGATTTAATATTTGAATTTAAATGCTATAAAAATGGTAAAATAATGAACTTGATGGATTTATAATAATAATGTTATTGATATTAAAATGGTATCGAATAATTAATTCAGAGCAAACGGAGATAGTGTTACATTAAATAGTTCTGTAGAGAAAATTCTCCTACCAGATGGATGTCTTGAATGGGTCTTGTGGAGTGGGCTGCGATGAGGCTTGGTGATCTTTTTTGCGGTGGTTGCCATGGGACATCGTCGATACTGGTTGGCGGGGCAATGCCAGGATTTCTAGATGAATCTTGTCGGTCTGTTCGTGGCGCAGGAGATGTCGATGGGGGCGATGATGACCTTCTCGATGCGAGGTGCAGCTAGTCCTCGCATGGCGTCTTTTAGGTGGCTTACTCGGTCTTCGCAGTGGGGCTGTATGTTGGTGAGGGCATCCGCGAAGTAGTCGTCCCTGACCTCCGTCATCCTCTGCTTGCTGCTGTCCTCAGTTATCCTGTCGACTTTAACGGGTTCTGTAGTAATCCCGAGGTGGAATGTACTGGGCAGTCGTGGTAGTGGGTGCGTGATGGGATTCCCGCACTGGGACAGCAAGAGACAGAGGCAGGTCTAGATGGTAACTCCAAGAGGAAGAGGTAGACCACGGACGAAGGCAGCGGACCACGGGCGCCACGGATGCCCAAAGCCTACATCGCGGATAGGGGTGAGAGACCCGACCGTATGACGGCGTCGCTCTGAAAACAACTAACCAACTCCTCTCAACTAACCAACTACTAACTTTGTCCCATTTCTGGGCTCTTTATATACTGGACTCTGGCATGTGGTGGCGCGTTTTGATTGGCTCCCAGAAATCACGCCACCTGTCAAGCGCTGGGTTATTTATCACGTCTGGCCACCTGTTGACGGGGTAATTGAACTCATTAACATAAACACCTGTTCGTCTGGTCCATGGCGTCGTCTGGACTACCTTTTACCTCTTTGTTTTATTTGTCATTTTGTTACAAGATCGATACATATTTTATATAGATATGGGGTTATGATAAATATTAGAAGAAGGTTGTGATCTATCTATGTCAAAATATACTACATATATATATATATAATTTTACATATATATACGGTAGAAAGTGAAGAATGAAGAGAAACATGTTCTATGATGAATGCCAATACTATGGGTGTAAAACAACACTTAAAGTTTCACCGCATAAGTTTCTTTTTTGTGAAAAATCAATATTTATTTCAAAGAGAAATATTTACTATTTCTAACTTTTTTGGATGAAGTATGAAAGGGTGAAAATGTGAAGAGTGATGGCGAACGGAAAAATAAAAGTGCCCAGGGATGGGAATCGAACCCACAACCTTCCGCTTACCGGGCAGATGCCATGTCCACTAGGCTACCCTGGACGTATTTTTCCGTTCGTAAATAATACTTAAAGTAACTTATATTATATTATAAAGGACTGCGGCGTATGATTATAAAACAACACTTAAAGTTTCACCGCATAAGTTTCTTTTTTGTGAAAAATCAATATTTATTTCAAAGAGAAATATTTACTATTTCTAACTTTTTTGGATGAAGTATGAAAGGGTGAAAATATGAAGAGTGATGGCGAACGGAAAAATAAAAGTGGCCAGGGATGGGAATCACTATGGGTGTAGTTTGACCATTTCCCTTATTAATCAGATTTGAGTATACCGTCACGTCTTATTTAGTCTTGTCACCTTTTTTTTAAGTTTTCTATTTACAATTCAAATACTACCATAGCCATATCACACATATATATTATTATATTACACAATTATCATCTATGTCGAACAAGAGGTGACCGTGATGTGTAGCCATTCTCACCACATACAATCACTCCAGATGATGGCCCGTTAGATGATGACGGTTAAAGGCAGGCATTATTCGTTCCTCTTGTTGTCTCAGAAACAGCCCCTATATGGTGCTGTATGTAGAACCGATATATATCATAAAATGCCACATGATGAAAGTCCCTAAACTATGTTTGTAATTCAACGCACCACTGTAGACGATTCTGCCTCTGCTGCGGTGTCAAAGGAACCTTGTACTCACGTCCTACATATGCTCGTTTAGTGGAAGATTAGGCGATCTCGCTAGGCAGGATCAACGGCTGACTTTCCTGTGATGTTGGCTCACAATTAAAATATAGAAAAGGCGGTTTACTGTAGCAGTGTGTCCGTGAACGTTAGCACAACAGGTTAATGATCACACTGGCGTTATGGTAGCAGTCAGGATGTTCGGGATATTAACTAGCAGAGCCCTTTCACATATATTTTATGTAACAATTGATCACATCATGACGCAAGAATTTGTATCAGTTTGTGTTGTTGAAAATGAAACAATTAAGCTAAAGTCTTCCATTAAAGCTCCTCCAAATATTCGGTTACAGGTTCCAAGACAGAAAGAGATCTTAATAATAATGCTGAACAGAATTCTATTTTTGCTTTCGCTGAGATCTAGTACGGAATTACTAATAATATTTATGTTTGTCCTTGGAACTAAATGGTAAGGATTATATGAAAGACACCAGGATATTTTTTCAGTTAGATGACTCAAAAGGGTTTTTGCTGACGCCAGGACACGCTACATTCTAATTCCAGATGCTGCTGAATCATGGATATCCGCTAACAGTCAACCTTTGAATACACCATTCTCCCCTGGCCCCTTCAGTCTTATTTCAACACCAACTGACTACTGTTGAGATAATCGACCATATTTTACACCACCTGATAAGATGAGGATCCTGCCTCCCCCAGGCCCTATTACACCTCTTCCTTCAATAGCATTAATTGCCTACAAGCACATCTTCGTTCTCTCTAGGCATTTAAAATTACAGTAAATGTCAAAATAATAACAACAATTATTGGTGTATGTGAAGAACATGAATAGAGGGGGAAAAGATTAAAATTAGAGAATGTGTTATTGCTTTATTCCAGAGTTTGATCGTCACAAATTGAAAAAGTCAATATGTCGTTGGACTTCCACTAGCCTGGATTCAGCCTGTCACCCGGCGTGTCCATGGACTGATAAAATTCCGGATGGTGTGCTGCGGGATTTCTTGACAAAATGTCTTCAACTTTAGCTCTAATTAGTCAACATTCCGGGATGAGGGCGCCTTATTGGCCACGGAAGAGTTTGGCAAGATTGAAGACAATCTACACTTTCCTTAATTTATCCACCTCAGAGAGATCCCAGTACAATTTCATTTTTCTACTATTTTTCACACACATATATTTTTAACTCTACCTTTTGCCTATATATATATATTAAAATTTATATCTATAGCACTTATTCCGCTGGGAGGGCTCATCACTGATGAGCCATACCATCCCTCTTTCGATTTTTATTCATTGTAGGATAAGGGGCTGTAGATATAAACTGTAATTATATATATTTATGGAAGAAAAGTAGCTTTGAAAAATGTGTATACATTTCATCGATAGAGATATGGCGCTAAGTTAATGTTAATATTTTAGACAGATGTCAGTAGATTTTTATTTTTCTGTTTTGACCCTAGAAATTCAGTTCCATCTTCAGAAAGGTCGAAATCTCTAACTATATCATCAATTTTACTCCGAGAAAATGGTGTCGGTTTCTCATCAACAAAAATGTAAACTGACGACACACCAAAGTGGTAACTAGAGTTGAATGAGGAGACTCATTAACAAACAAATCTGAAATACATTCATCCTGGGGAGATAATTTTTTCATCCTCAGAATAACTCGGAGCATCCAAACTTGATGGTTGGACTTGAAATTCCGATTTATGGGCCACAGGATGGATAGCTGAACTAATGTTTGGGGAAAATATCATTTTAGTATTAAAGTCTCTTCCATATACTGAGCAGAAATAGCATTCAGTAGTAGTGTGGTTTATTCACAAAATCATTTATATTTATTTGCTAAGAGAGAAGAGAGAGAAAAGAAGAAATTCAAAGAAAAACACTCAAGACCTGAAATATTTTCAAATACTTTTGAATATTCGTAAAATTCAACAAGAACTTGGAAAAGTGAATGAAAATACTGCAATTTGGAAAATATCAAATATTATTATGCAAATTATTCGAAGAGAGCGAAGTAGAAGAAAGAGAGAGAGAGAGAGATTTTCAAACGTATATTGATCCTAAATTAAATAAAAGTCGTCTGGAGAAATTACGCAACCACCTGAAGCTTAAAGAGAGAAACAAACACGTGCCCCATCCTCGGTCAACGGCAGTAACCATGACAACCGGCGCATGCGCTCAACCTTTCTAGCATTCCCCTTCGATTGGTTTATATGGGTTTAGTAAGAAAACCTGAACGCGAAGGAATTTTTATTAAAGAGTTACCTTGATGTAAGCGAATACATTTATGAGAAACTGTAAAATATCATATGCAGTTTTTATTTTTGTATAAGAGATTTATTATAGGACAGTAAAAGCTAGGGCTCGCATTTTCATTTATTTTTAGCATCTTCTTAGGACAACAAAATAATTTCTTGTAATCGATTCCCAAATGGTCGTTGGGTGAACTCTGATCCTGGTCGTTTCTGATGTCTGTTCTTCAGTTGCTAAAATTTCAGTAACTCTCGCCCTAACAATGTGTCGGCTTCCAATCCTCTGTATCGACCTGTGGTCCGTCTACGAACATTTCTGCCCCAACTTTATTACTAGCACTGTGTGGCCACTGTTCTCCAACCCGCTCTGAAGGATATTTAGTGAAATATTCTCCCATTTCACGCGCATAAAGTAGACGGGCGTTTGAATATATTGAAAGTTCTTCCTCTGAAACTCTCTCTAAATATAGCACTTAACAAACAAAGACTGTGACAAAAATAAACTAGTTCTGTTTCAACGTTTGAAGAGTAGGAGCAGAAATATTTAATAATATAATGAAATAGTACAATATATTGTATATTATATTATTCTAGGACCAACATGTTTTGGTTGTTGAGGTACAGCCTGCACCACGCCGAAGAAAGCCAGCAGCCTCGCTCTCTGAAACGCATACATACACTCAAGAACAAAACATAGGAAAGTTGTACCTTTTAGAATGTGTATCGGTATTCAGACAATAACTCTGAGAGATATTTGATACACATGACTTTTTTATTGAAGACACGTGAGATAACCAAATGTGAGCAAAATTACCTCTGTCTCCTTAAAAAAAAAAAAAAAAACAGACAACCGGCGACATCAAAAACTTCCCACTTCCTTAATATTTTTTTCCGTGAGTGTAGTTGCTTTTTCTTTTTAATCACGAAAATGGATTAGCCAATATTTTGGGGACTTAACGTAAATCAGGGCTTAGTTGACATTTACTCCAATAGATGACGCTTCTCTATACATAACGAACAGGTTGTCAAAGTCACGTGACCGATTTCAGCTAATAGAGGACGACCCCAGAAGTGACGCCACAATCAAGGAATCCTTAATTATATTTCACTACTGAGCTACGGGTACTAATATGATAATCCGGTTTGAAAATAAAGGAAGATTAAATTTTATCATTAAATTTCACCTATCAAGAGGAGAAAATATTTAATATAAGATTCGATTATATATATAAAAAGTAGAGAATAAATAAAAATAAAATGCTTGCCTTCACAGATAAGAGAAATGTGTGGGTCAAAGGATGCGACACAATATCATGAAATCAAAGTTTAGTTCATAAAAAAAAGACAGATCCTGATCGTGAAACTAAAAATAATGATTGATTGCGCCATCTGTCTAATAAATATCAAAATTGTTAATCTTTAATTAATCCAGAATTAGCCAAATACACTTTCTTGATTAATAAAGAAGAGTTAACCACGTACGCGTTTCGGGCTGTTGGCCCTCACCAGCGTGGTGCAAGCTATATCTCACCGACCAAAAAAGCTTTTTCAGGATGCCTCAAAGATTCGGTTTTTAGGTAGGTGAGGTACAGCTTTCAAAACGCTGATGAGGGCCAACAGCCCGTAGGTGGTTAGCTTTTCTTGATTAACTAAGAAAGGGTATATTGCCAATTCTGGAATAATAAAAAATCTACGATTAGTTTATATTTATTCCGAAAGATGGCGCAAGCCATCAGAAAATTCTAGTTGCATGATCAGGAGATGCTTTTTTCAATTCATCCACCTGGTACATTTTCAGTTTTGTGCTATTTTGCATATAGTTTAGTTCGCTTTAGATATATCCTCGAATTTCTCTGTGTTAGGTGAAATGGACTAATTTTCCTTTTATAATATATTGGCTGAGAGCTCTTTAGAATATCTTTAATATATTGAATGTAATTTGAATATACTAAATATTAACTTTTAAATTATTAATTATATAAGTATTTATTCTGTATAAATCAAGAACAACAGAATGTTTGGCCCAGAGCGAAGAGGAAGAAATGGCCGCAAGGATAGAAAGTAGAGCAGCATCTCCTCGTCAAGAGGTAAGTAAAATAAAAAAAATCCAACTCTGACGAATCCCAATACTCTAGGTGTCGTTTGAGTTGTATCTTGTCACGTCTCTTGTTGTCTTCTTTGTCCCTGTCACCTCTAGTTTCTATTTGTAATCCAATTTCTATCATCACCTTCAATAAGTTCAGGAACACTTCGCCACTAAGAAGTCCTGAGCGCTTCTCTGGTTCCTCAAAATCATTGGATGAGACCTCTTCGGTTTGAGTTGCATAGGTTCTTTACTTTCTGGAACTTGGGCATCAGTAATATGACCCTCATCGTGGTTGTCCTCTTCAATTGATATCACGTCTTCTTGATCCAATAATATAACTACCATCGCAAAATAGGAGAGGAGTGAACTTTAGGAATTGGTTTAACCATAGAGATAAGCACCAGCACCACCTTCAATAAAACATTTTAAAGACATAATATTTGCTAATATAAATAGAATTATAATTCGAGAATTTTACTCTCTCTACTTTACAAAATCTGATATTTTCAAACAACAAAAACGAAAAAATAGACGCCAAAATTCAAATACTGATGGAGGTCATAGAATTAAAGCATAATGTATGAATTGCCTGTTACCAAATTTGTCCAAAGATTTTGTTTCAAATTTTTATCAGTTTATTTTACATTATCTGCGCATTCTGGAATGCACTGTGTAAATTTCGTTTTTAAAACGCTATCTCTTCTACTCATTTTTAACATCGTTTTCTAAAATAATAGCCTAGTAATCAATAATGTAAAAAGTATAAGTCTAAACAATTACATACATAGAGACATACACAGTTTAACTTCGTATTCACAAGGTTCCATAGATTCCCGTTGAACTTGGATTTTGGTCAATAATGAAGAGAGTAATTTGCTATTTTAAAAATTAATTTAGAATCCAGGTCATTGTAATCAAGATGGCCTGTATCCGCCTCAGAGAGAAACTTTAAATAAATCAATATATGATGCACTAGCGTGCCATCTGTTATCAAAATTCATTAATTTTTCCATTGCAGTAAGGGCAGTAGAAATTGTTTAATTTCAAAAAGAATCTTACGCCTTTAAAAAAAAATAGTTGCGAATTTTGAAATCAATATACAGAGTCTGAATCGTCTGAACACTGTCAATGTTCTCTCGTTACGATAGTTGCACTTGAAACTTCTCCAATTCCATTCAGGCAATTCATCCATGTTTATTATCGTATATAACCATTGATATAGCTCTACGATGGAAAACTTTGGAAAACTGAGAAGCGTCCACCTAAAGACCATGATTTCGGGCTTCATGGCCCTCGTCGGCCTAGAGCGGACTTTATTCCACGTGATCCCTACGGGATTTAATGGAATCTTCACAATGGCTCAAAGAAGACAATAACACACCACCAAATGAAGGTTTTTATATGTTTATACAAGATAGAAATGTGTTCCCCTAAGACAAAAACCTGAAATGCCCTCACTGTGAAACGATAAAGAGACGGCGGACCACCTTGCTACAAACTATAGAAGATTGATTCCGTACGACTAGACTGAGAGGCATAATAAAGTGTGGCGAGATGCATCCATTTCAATCTGTCAATAAAATACAACTTTACAGAATTTAATAAGATAAAAGCTAACAAAATCACGACTAAAATATAAAACTCGTACAATTAGATAGTATATATATAACGAACCTACAAATGATAAGCGATATCAATATCAGACCTAATAAACCTGATATAATAGTATATGACAAAATTAAAAGGAAATAACTATCATAGAGATAGGCATTAAATCCCAAGACAATTTCTAAACTACTGAGCTAACAAAGAAACGAAAATACCAGGTATTGGCGAAAGAAATGGCTCAAATAGAAATTTGAGCGCCAATTAACTATTGACAACAACGACGCCACAGATGGTCTAAAGTTGGGTGGGAACTTCTAGTGAAGGTTTATGGTAGAGGATAACACGAAAACTCCTTTAGACCCCACAGTAGGGAAAATAGGAGGCGATTCGGTAGGGAGAGAGGGCTGAAGTTCGCCAGGAAGCTGGCTGTCATCTCTCCCCACAGAGGGAGATTCTATTTTCAGCTAATTGGAGGAAGTCTCTCCTATAACCACCTCTCGCTTTTTTTTTATGGTGAGCGGGAGAACTTTGGACCTTTTTTTTATCAATGGCTCTGGCTGATTTGTACGTCTCGTAGCTTGTCAAGGCTTCCTCGGAACATTACTTCTAAGCATTCCTTTCGCCTGTGTCAATATATACTTAGTTCTACCAAAAATAATGTCATGTTTGTGAATTTGTAATTGATTATTTATTTTATTTTCACTGATTTTTATATACTAAATTAAAAAGTCATTTATTATCTTCATTACATGCAATGTATTTTTAAAAAACGATAATAAACAACAACAATGTAATTTGCATCTTCCTTATTATAAAACAACAATAAACTTGAATTAACAGTGTAAAAACATTTTAAAATTCAACACAAAGCATTACAATATGTTAAGTAACTTTTTAATTAAGAAATATCGGAAAGTTCTACGAGTTATTTTGATGATCACATATTAAATTAGAGCAATCTACAAACGCACAAGTGCATCTGTTTGAACCAGAATAACACAATCCACTCCTCCCGGCCCTACAATTGCACAAGACTATTGGCTGCATCATTTCGGACATTAAAACTGTTAAATATTTGTAAAGAGTGCGCGAGCGTGAAAAATGACCTTCCAGATAAAATTAAAGATTCCGGCACCAGAAGATTATAGCACAGATCGAAATATTGATGCCTTGGTACTAAAAAAAAAGTGATGAACATAAATAACAATAATACACGAATAATAAATATTATTTGACCACATATTGAAAGACTCTTAGTGGTAATTTTTCCTCGATAGGTGTAACACTTCTCTCTAGTGAGAGCACGATTTTTGATAGAAAAATCATTAAGCAAATCAATCATTATGTCAATGAAATATGTAGGCCCTTGTGGTAAAAATAAAATTTGTTTTTTATTATTATATGTTATTTCCATATTTAAAAATCAATTTACTTAAAGTTAAACTTAGTTATCTCGATATATTATTCCCTTAATTCCCGACACACATTCGAATTATGTAGTTGCCAATTGAAGGAAGGCCGATTCAGTCCTAGCAAGCCAATCAAAATTAGGCCACTGATTCAATCTCCTACGTCAGCTGAAGTACTGAAGTTTAATGTGGTGTAGACCCTCCAACAAAACGACGGAAGATCTTGATAATGGCACGTTTTATGAAGACGACATCTGCTATTATCCCGGATGTAGACAAAATCAATAGGGACAGATTTTACTCCGCCTTTGCCGGTCCCAAGCCCGGATAAAAAAGGAGGAGGGGGAGCAGTAACAAGCTCCCTAAAAAACCTGGGTTCAGCTGGCCCGGCTGATATTACCCTGTAAGGGCTCTTAATCCATGAATGCAGGATGAGTAGCGTTTGTTCTCCATGTTAGGAGCGGCTGCACATGGCGTCTGTTCCTCATGTCAGAGGCGGCCATTTCTTTTGGAGCTAAGTCGGTCTGCCACTGAGTAGTGTTCCCAGTCTTAATGACAAAGGCAGACGCATTATACTTCACCCAGTCATGATGTTCGTCAAACAGACACTATCAAGGGTCACAAATTGATATCCTAATATGATTGAGTGGAGATAAGAAAGAAGAAGAAGAGAGGGGCAGATTTTGGATATGAATTATGAAAGCTTCGCTTTTCTCAAAGGGGAATTTATATTCTGCATTTAATCGATCTCTCTCTTTCCTATTTCTTGCAGATATTTTAAATCATTTCATTTTAATATATTTTCAACGATTCATCAAAGTTTTTGTATAATTAATAGTGCAACGGTGTCTGACCCTAAATGGAAAGGTGGATGCTCTAATCATTCCCTTGCTTGGTTTCCCCCCATTATACAAGTATAAAATCACTTTAATCCCTTATATAAATTAAATTGGTGAATACATACAACATAACCTTACCAAAACCTGAATATAATATAAATTAAATAACTTAAATTTTAAATAATAATCCTCCCAATACACCTTTTTAAAAACCATTAGTATATCTAATCCATGTTTTCATTTTCATTATTTTTCAATGTGGTTTGTAAATGCTTATCCTATAATAAATATACTCGTGTATCACATCTTTAAACTGTTTTTAAAGGAGTGGAACACAGAGAATTTTAAAACTTTTAAATTGTTAGCAATTTATGTTCAAGGTAGGGTTTACATTTGGGAGAGTAGCAATATGCTTCTTCGGCGACTGTTTTTCCGATCCTTCCGCATTCTTCACGCGGCGACTGTTTTTCCGACCTTGGAGTCGATATTGGCATCCGTGATGGTGAATATATTTTGGCCCTTTAGGATCGTGGTAACTCTTTTCTTTAGCTCTGCCTTCTGGAACATTAAAATTGTCTAAGAAATATACAAGCCTCAAGCCTTTTTTTATTGGGGCATCCAGCCCTATACATGATTCCCCTCTACGGGAAGAAATATGTTGAATTAATATCAAGATTGTAAGTGTGTAATTTTGGATTTAAAATTTTCATTGCAATAAATAAATGAAATACTTAAATATAATATATAAATACCTTTATATTCAACTTATATATTGATGAAATCATGCTTCTCAACGTCGAAGCTGACTTTTGATCAATTTTATCGTCAGTTAAATTGATTTATTTTCTTCTCTCTTCAAACGCCATGATACCGGAACGAAGCTTTCCAATATGTTTTTGTGTCTCCCACAACTACCGGAAAATGTTAAAAAAATCTCTCCAATATCCATCACCGAATTGATTTAGTCAACTGATTCGTTTCGGGGACTCGACCGATATATGCGATATTTGCACACCACTCTGAATTACTCTACTCGACTCAATTTAGAACGGTGACACTGACCGGTTATAAGCAATCTTCGCACTAATAATTAGCTTAGATGCTCATTCTGGACAAAGTCGAGAAAGAATCTTTATCACAAAAAGCTTGGGAAATACAGATGAATTGCTGAAAAATCTTTTCAATTTACTCATATACTGCACAATTTGTACGAATCCTGGAATATTTCGATTGACAATCTCACGAATACTTACATTAACCAGATTATAAATGCATTGGACATAACGGGAATGCTAATGGTGAGAGACAAAATTTGGAAAACTAAGGTCGAAACGGTTTGATTTCGGTTTGTTATGAACCCAATAAGACCTTGATATCCCTTTTAATATCATACAGGAGATCTAATAGAAATGCGGACCGCAATACATTATGTAATATTTACGCTCCAGGGAGAGAGAGCCCGGGTTACCTCTATTTTCTCTCTATGTAATAGACAGAAAGAGATACTGTGCATTAGTTAAATTTTAAAAGAAAGACTGTTACTATAACACGCAACAAAAATTAATGACAGCAATTTTAGAGCAAACTTATAGCAATAGATACATCTGAATAATTCTAAGTCTCATCGACGGTCACAACTCGACACCTGAAAAAAAAAAACTTTGGAACTTTCTTAAAATTTTCCCCACTCTGCTTTGAATCTGAAAGTCGCCTCCGTTTGTTGTTTACCGTGAGCATTCGCGGAACCCATCAGGCCGCTAAATTTTTCATCTTCAACCTTTCATGTAAAATTTTAAAATGCTAAATATCGTTCCTGTTGACACACCCATGGTCTTGTGGGGGCCAAGAGATTTCCTTCCAGCCTACTGGGATGACGGACCACGCCGTCAGCAAACATACAAGCGGGCCATGAAATTGGAGATGACCACCGCGGCGCGGCAGATGGGCGGAAGCCAACAGAACCAGAATAGACATTCTAGGGTGTTGTCCTTTTTGTCTTCCTCTAAAAATGTAGCTAATAAGTAATACCAATAAAACACTAACTTTGAAATACTTCCTGGGCCATCGCTGGACTAATAAATCGACACACCACAGTCTCTACAACTTCAAACAATTTCGTTCGTCGATCTGAGAGAACCATTTTGTGAATTCTCTGTTTATAATTTTCTCGGTAATCACATATGCTGGGAGTCTGGGATGATCCTAATAAAATACCAATATGTTTGATCTATTTTCTCTCTCTATTCCTTTAAAACCCAATATTAAACTACAGACAAAAACCTTTTAGGAGTAGGGATCCAATAAACTGCATCCAGATTTGTTTTTATTTCTTCACATGTTTTCCCATCTAAAAGCAAAAGGCGAATCACTGAACGGTACAGCAATTTTTTCATCTTATTTTTTGAAAATAAAGATACTTCGGCCAGTAAATCTTTTTATTACCTCAATACCTCTTTATTTTCAAGAAATATGAATGCCGGACAGGCAGCCTCTATTTTTACGATTCTCCTTCTAAGCATAAACAACGTGAGATTACTAACAAAAATGACTGCCAAATCTAAACAACCCCAAGAACCAGTGCTAAATTTGGCGCCTCCCGCTTTTAAAGATTGCCAACGCATGGTGGTAACATCTCTTAACGTGCTTTAGCAACGCTGTCTGTCTCTAAAAACAGGCATTTATTGAAATAGCCTCGTTGAGTCATTTTAAAAGGAGAACATCTTGACCTTTCACCGTGAATAACCTTATGTCCACTAATGACATTTTGTGATAATGTCGTAACGGTAGTAAAATACCATTTTGTATATACAATTTTATCACTTTTTGTGATATAATGCTGCTTAAATATTATAACGATATAAAATAAAAACACAACATACAATCAAATTAGATTTTTTACAAAAATTTCATTAGATTATATACAGCTACAGTATACTTTTTGTATTTAAATAAAGGTGTTTCAGCGCGCATCTTTTACATGATTTCAAATATGATTTGATATATGAAAGTGTACTATGCAAAGTTTCGAGAGAACCTCTCCCGTTAAAATTGCATTAAAACAATGCAGTTTGACTCATCACTCCAGTAAAAATGTTGAGGTAGTGATGAAGAATGTACCACAACACCAGTTTTGTTGAATTCAGCTAAAGCCAACCTATATATGGTTTTGGGCTATGACCCTCATTAGTACAGGGCTTGCGCTTTGTTTTATTAGAATCCTACGAGTACATAGGAATCGTTCGTAATATCCAAAAAGGTGTTCAAGCTCAAGGTGAAGTCCCAGGGCAGATTTTGAGGCAAGAATACAAAATAAAGTTAAAGGAGGATGATATTCGTGTACCAAAGGAGAGGCACCTCTCCCATTAAAATGTATTAAAACAATGCCTTTTAAATTTCAAAAAAGATTCTGATACATTTATAAGTGTGCATTGTTTATTATAATATTTTTTTATTGTATAGTTCAAAACGGAAATTACAATATATATAGCGGAAAAAAGCATAAATTTCTGAAACAAATCACTAATTATCTATCCATCTTTATCACTAATGGTTAATCCTCATAATTAAAAGATTTAAAAACTATGTTTTTATAATGGTTAGCATAGAGTTATATACTTTTGATTTCATTGAGTATTTTCCAGGACATTTTAGATACTCCTTGTATATAATTGGTATTACACACACTTCACTAAAATTAAAAAAAGTAAAAATATCAATATTATGGCCTATATATGTGTGTGTTGTGTGCGTGTGCGCGCGCGCTTATTATGTGTGTGCGTGGGTGCGTGCGAGTGTGTGTATGAACAACACATTCCTTTCCATAAATCTCTTGTCAGTCATAATAATGAAAATGATAATTATTAGAGAGAGAGAGGATGTGAATTTATCTACCTCTTTCGAAAATTACATTATAATATAGATGCCAACCAAAGAAAAATAATCTTCCAAAGTCATCAAACTTTTCAAAGAATTTATAATAACATATTTTATATATAGAAAAATAAGAAATATATGTGAGAAGTGTTATGCGGCATTGATGTTAAAGATGAATGTGATAGGTAGTTAAAAGCAGGCCAAGTTTAAGAAGGGAATCGGAGTAGCCATCCTGAAAGAGACGGACAAACTGCTCGGGTTGGCGCCACCTACGTACTACCTGTTGCTAGGCACTTCCAAAGACAACCTGTCGTTTGATGTGACAAGCTGAAATAACAGCGATAGAGGATGTAGAGTTCAACAGACCAGAAAACCTCTGAAAGTTTATAAATAAATTTTCTTCCAAAATAAATTACAATTTTTTTGCTTTTGTTAGATCTATTGGAAGATGGAGAGAGTGTTAAAAAAAAACATTTTAAAAGTGAATAATTATGATCGATGCTCGTATATAAAAATGACAACCGCGCACAGGAGCCGAAAGGAATATATCCCATGATTAACAAAATGGAGTTTGTCGAGGGGATGTAACAAGTGGGAGAGAGGGATGGAGAAAGGGCGGGAGGGAGGAGAGGGGGTGAGGGAACAAAATCAATATCCAACAGATGCTAGGGAGGCTTGTTGGTGGCTCGTTTTACAGAAAGAAACTTTATCATCTGCGTCGATCTTTCAATCAGTGGAACTAAGAATAATAGTTTCATTGTTGCTGTCTTTTTTTTTTAGCAAAAGCTGTGCTGGTCAAATGGCAAATGCTCCATATGCTATGATGGAATATTGAAAATTAGGAGTATTATACGTTAACGGCCTGATTTGAGGCAACATCTTTGCGCATTACTTTATCCTGTGTGTGTGTGAGCAAATCTAATTTTTAATTTAAAAAATAATAATAATTTCAGAGTCGATAATGATATTTTCCGCGTTTTATTAAATAATTATTCATATTAATAATTATGAAATTATTATAAAATAAATGAAGCTTCCAGGGTTAAGTTTCTTGTGAAACTTTTATTTTCAAGCTTTCGGACTTGTCAGTCCTTCAACAGAAATATCACGTTAAAAACTTAATAATAAATACAATTATATATATATATATATATGTTATATAATTTTTAAAAAATTATAGAAATGTCATAAATATAAATCTTTGTAAATATTATTTTATTTTAATCATCTTTCTAAAATAACTCTGTTATTCTTTGGCCACCAGATGGCGCCACTTTAAATATATAAATGAATTGTTTTTGTTTTTTAGGGTAGGTTAGGTTAAGTTAGATATAATTTTTATAAATATGTAAATTGTAATATAGGATTAATTGCTAAATTCTATATTTACTCTAAATTTAATGTATTCTTTTGCTCAAGAGTTCACAAAATAAACTTCTTGAGATTAATTTTCTTTTTTTTAAATTATATTCTTAACGACTGCACTTTTAACTTTCAAAAATCATTTCAAAATTTACATAGTTTGTAACATATATATATTATTAATATTTTAAAAATAAGGCCTATTTTGGATTTTAATACGATTATTTATTAATCCGATATTTCGATGGATCAATCTTCCATCTTTTACGAGGTGTTTTGCCGTGAAGCACGCAGCAGGTCGCGTACCCCAGGTGAGCCACTAGACGTCTTCCAAGCATATATCACTTTTTTAAAGGAATAAGCATAAAAAGACTAAGAGGAGCTTCTTTCAAAATTTTATTCTGCAAGCTTTCGGACTAGACGTCCTTCTACAGGCAAAGGATAGTTGTAAAAACTAACGCATATAAACGATCATTGAGCCATTATAAAGACGACAATATTTACATCCCTATATCTGTAAAAACTAACATAATAAAAACTTTATGACTAAGAATTTTGCATGTACAAAATTGGAGAAATTTAAAATTAAAATTTCAAATATGACAAATAATTTAAAAGGTATAATCTAAAATTAACTATTAAATAAATACGGATATTAAAACATATAGAAGTTAGAGATCAATATAATTGGGCTAAATACCAAGATACACAAGACAGGGGGTCCCACCTTCTTATGTTTGAGTTGAAACAGAATATTATATGACTATTAGTAAAGAACCTGGTATATGTCTGGGATATCTATTTTTCTATTAATGCTATTGGTTTGATTGGATATGACTGATTCTAAATAAAGTCTATTGTACTTATTGTGTATATTACGGTATAAGATTTTTGGGTGATCTAAGTTAAACTGGTGACCTGTTTGTGCTGTATGTTGATAAATTAACGATTTAGGATCTTTGTTACGGATATTTCGTTTGTGTTCGGTTAGTCTGATATGTGTCGTTCTGCCTGTCTCACCCACATATGTGGACGAGCAATCTTGGCATGAGACGACATATACTGCTCCTGTAGAATGTATGGGAAGATTAGGACTATCAGATTTGGTGATTGGATGTCTTAATATGGTGGACAGACTAGGAGTTCTTTTTATTAGTCATGAGTCATACGAATCCCGAGCTCAATTTTTACTTGCGTCAACTTAAAAAGAAGTCTTTACAGCTATCCAGATGGAGTGGTCACTTGGAGTTCAATACCATTTGCAAAAGGCATCAGTTCATTCCTCCTTCTCTTCGTACCAAGGACCCTGTAGGAAACCCATTTTCTGAAAAAATCACGAAGAAGTATCATATCGAATTGCTTGAAGCAAGGATTCAAGGCTCTTATTCCAACGTTAGAATACTATCAAAAACAGTTAAAGGTCTCATCTATCATATTGGACGCATCATATCTCAAGCCCGTTTCACCGAACTGATAATATCACTTACACAAGACATAAGGCAACAGGAAAATATTATTAAAAATAGACACAACTCAAAACTAGCATATTGGACATCTAAATACGGTTTCCCTTCAGCCAGTGAGACCTTGGATGAGGAATCTTCTTTGGGCGTCATCAACATGTCCTCTACCAAATTATCTGTGGAGGAAGAGAGGATGTTGTCCCTGGGGTTACGATTCATCCCTCCGAAAAAATCCACCCCCGACATACCCATGATCATAGCAAGCGTTGAAGGAGCCATTAGGTCATTGAACCATGTGGAAACACTGAAAATCAGAAATGCAGTTACGCAAGTTTTACACAGATCCAACCAACAGACAGTTCCATCCAACAGAGATATCATTCCACTATAAACAGGCTTAGGAAATATGGATCGATTGTTATCACCAAGTCAGACAAAGGCAATCAGACCGTGATTCTTGATAGTGCGGATTATAAAAAGAAGATGATGGATATACTCACAGATGAAGACACTTTCAAGCCCATTTCGGAGAAAGAAAAAACCCTTCTGATAAAATCTTTTAAAAAATCCCTTATTAATTTAAAAAACTCCAAGACTATCACTGCCGACCAGTTTGCCCAGTTTACCGGCTCCTTAGACAAAAACGCATACATTTATGGCTCTCCCAAGATGCACAAGCCAGGAGTCCCGCTTAGACCTATAATAGCGTATCATTTATCTCCGGCATTCCCGATGGCTAAATACCTGGTGAGTATCCTATCCCCCATTAGAAATAATAGTCCAAACATTTACAGTATAACAAACCCCCCTAATTTCATAGATGAGATTTCATCACTACCACCCCCACCGCATCATACTATGGCCTCCTTTGATATCACTTCTTTATATTTATCATTGCCCCATGCTCTTATTATAGATAGCCTACAATCCTTCCTTAGTACAGCAGGTACAGATGGCCAAACCATGGACATAATATTACAGCTTACCAAGCTTTGTTTATCAATGGGTATTTTTACCTTTCAAGGGCAATATTATAGGCAAATTAGAGGAACCCCTATGGGTAGCCCACTATCTTCAGTCATTTCAGAAATAGTCTTGGGTTTCTTGGACAGATGGATTAACCTTACCCTTCCTTTGGATATATACTATTGGAGGAGATATGTGGATGATATCTTTTGTATCATCAAATCCGACAGTTTACATCTCATTCATAACACCCTACATAGTTTCAACTCCCATATAAAGTTCACATACGAAATAGAACAAAATATTGTTTTACCTTTTTTAGATATTTTAATTATTCGTACTCCACAGAAGTTCCACTCTACAGTATATTATAAGAAGACCATTCCACCGCAGTATACCCATTTCTCCTCCAATAGTCCGATTGCATTTAAAATTAATACAGTCAGGACATTATCAAAAAGAATTTTCACACATTTTTCCCTACCCATATTTAAAACAATAGAGAAAGCAAGAATAGTATCCACTTTAACTAAAGCAGGTTATCCCAGGCCCTTTATTCAGAGGCATTTCTATGATCCATCTGTTCCAAAGACCACCACCTTACACAGAGCTACCTGTTTTCTTCCATATTCAGCCTCATCAATTTCAATATCCAGAATCCTCCGTCCTTTTGGAATTAAAGTACACTACAACAGTTCTCCTAGTCTGTCCACCATATTAAGACATCCAATCACCAAATCTGATAGTCCTAATCTTCCCATACATTCTACAGGAGCAGTATATGTCGTCTCATGCCAAGATTGCTCGTCCACATATGTGGGTGAGACAGGCAGAACGACACATATCAGACTAACCGAACACAAACGAAATATCCGTAACAAAGATCCTAAATCGTTAATTTATCAACATACAGCACAAACAGGTCACCAGTTTAACTTAGATCACCCAAAAATCTTATACCGTAATATACACAATAAGTACAATAGACTTTATTTAGAATCAGTCATATCCAATCAAACCAATAGCATTAATAGAAAAATAGATATCCCAGACATATACCAGGTTCTTTACTAATAGTCATATAATATTCTGTTTCAACTCAAACATAAGAAGGTGGGACCCCCTGTCTTGTGTATCTTGGTATTTAGCCCAATTATATTGATCTCTAACTTCTATATGTTTTAATATCCGTATTTATTTAATAGTTAATTTTAGATTATACCTTTTAAATTATTTGTCATATTTGAAATTTTAATTTTAAATTTCTCCAATTTTGTACATGCAAAATTCTTAGTCATAAAGTTTTTATTATGTTAGTTTTTACAGATATAGGGATGTAAATATTGTCGTCTTTATAATGGCTCAATGATCGTTTATATGCGTTAGTTTTTACAACTATCCTTTGCCTGTAGAAGGACGTCTAGTCCGAAAGCTTGCAGAATAAAATTTTGAAAGAAGCTCCTCTTAGTCTTTTTATGCTTATTCCTTTAACCAAATTTTAAGAGTTCTTATCGTTTAATATCACTTTTTTGTTTTGATTATATTTACTCTGTTTAGAATGTATATATTAGATGGTTTATCGCCCAATAAGCTTGGAAGACGTCTAGTGGCTCACCTGGGGCACGCGACCTGCTGCGTGCTTCACGGCAAAACACCTCGTAAAAGATGGAAGATTGATCCATCGAAATATCGGATTAATAATAATCGTATTAAAATCCAAAATAGGCCTTATTTTTAAAATATAAATGTATAATGGATTGCTCTATATTCAGAATATATATTATTATATACATATTTTAAATACTTATTATATATTGAGAGATTATTTCAGTTTTGAAAAACAAAATTTTTTGGAAATATACGTGCGTGGTGGCAAATAGAGAAATAAATTAAAGCACACACACTTGTGGAAAATGAAATATGAACTTCTCATGAACAAAATATAGACTGGGTTTATAATATTTCAACAACATAAATATCTATCTAAAAATGATACTAGCTCATAGATTCAACTAATAATAAAAGCCAATGAGCCAATATGTGGTTAATTACTTATAAAACGTTAAATAATATAACGATGCTATATAAACTATATAGCTGCGAATTATGTGCTTCAACATTTACTGCGGATTTCAAAGATGTCTTGAAAGCGAAACGAAATAATGTGCTTATGGTCATTCAGTATAATTTGAAGGGGATGTGTATTGGATTTTCGAGTACATGGATACCTTTTTCTTTATATTAAAAAATGAATTGACCGAGAGGTCTATACAGTGTTTATTATTATTATTATTATTATCCCTAGTACACATGGTACAAGCCATGATAATCATGGTGGGTAGTTAGCAACTGCTTTTACTCTAAGTGCACCACATGTCCACACATGTAGAAAGCAGTTTCGACTTTGCACTTACACATGTGCCAGAAACCCGTTTGGTTACTTGCATTCGCTGGTGTGGTTGGACTTGTGCAAGAATCGGGGGCCATTGGAGCATTTTTCTAATTAAAGAAAAGTGCCCAATGCGGGATTCGATCCCGGGTCGTAGCGGTCGAAAACCGAGGGTTTAGACCACCCTTCTACCTACCCCCTTTATAGTGTTATTTTTGGCAATAATGGTACCAGATTGACCTTGAAACAAGAAGACTAAGGATCGGTTATTCATGGTCCACTGAAGACATAGAAGGAAGGCGTGTCCATATATGATGATAGAAGCAGATCGGTGTGTCTCAGCACAAAGATTCGAGCTGCAGTGCATCCAGCGGTCGCAGGAAGAACAATTGTGAACCATCCACAAAAACTACCATAACTCTATTCCCGCTCTAACAGTCAGTTAGTTGCCTTTTTTAATGGTAAATTATAGAACTCACGAAGAGAATAATTGTTATTAGGTTTCGCCCTTATTCATGAAAGCCGTTTGTTTTGGCATTGGTTTTTATGGTAATAAATAATTCTCTAATTAAATAATGCAACAGGTTTCTGAAGATGAGTTTATTTTGATTAAATTCTCAAGCTTTCGGGAATTTTTTCGCCCTTCTACAGGAGTACAAAATGAACAATAATAAAACACCGTTAGATACTAACCATTGACACTGTTGTTTTTTCCTGATATTAGTGCTTCAATGATTAACCTTTGGTATTTATTGCCAATATTATATTAATATACTTTGGATTGTTCTATTGAAAATGTTTTGCCAGTTTCTCTCTCTCTCTCTCTCTGTGTGCAATGTTGGAATATTAAAGATCTCTATTGTCCCGTTTTTAAATTTTATGCTGGTGTTCATATATTCTGTTGCCACTTTAGCCAATATGATAATATAAAAATAAAATAAACAATAGTTGATATGTACATACAAATTAACTCAATAAAATAATTTTGCATTTTACTTGATGTTAAATTATATATATATGAGGTGTGTTCAAAAAGTATCGCGACTTTTGAATTTTCGCGGGTTACGTATATTCGAATTTCGATCTTTTTGTGGCTATATGTTGGTACTCATGTCTCTCACTTATGCCGACAAGCTCGGCCATTTTGAATGTTCACTTAATTGTTGACAGCTGCTTTTTTTCTTGCAGGTGTTTTGGATCGTCTTCGATTTTTACCTATAAAAAAATGGATCAAAGAACCTGTATCAAATTTTGTGTGAAAAACGAAATTAAGTGCGCGGATGCATTCCGAATGTTGACTGTGGCATACGGAGAAGCTACCTTGGACCGAAGCAACGTTTATCGGTGGTACAAAATGTTCTCAGAAGGCCGAGAAAATGTGAACGACGAAGAGCGTGCCGGATGCCCGAGCACTTCAACAACAGACGAAAAATTAATGAAGTGGAGAAAATGATATTGGCCAATCGTCGAATCACCGTTAGAGAAGTTGCTGAGAACCTAAACATATCGATTGGCTCGTGCCATTCGATTTTTATCAATGATTTGGGCATGAGACGGGTCGCCGCGAAATTCGTACCAAAATTGCTCAATTGCGACCAAAATCAGCATCGCATGAACATTGCTAATGAGATATTGGACTCTGTCCGCGACGACCCAAATTTGCTCAAAGGGTCATAACTGGTGACGAAGCGTGGGTTTATGGTTATGACGTGGAAACCAAAGCTCAATCATCTCAATGGAAGCTGCCGCACGAACCAAGACCGAAAAAAGCGCGCCAAGTTCGGTCGAATGTGAAAGTTTTGCTGACAGTTTTCTGGGCGTGGTGCATCATGAGTTCTTGCCCTAGGGTAGAACGGTCAATAAGGAATATTACCTGATAGTTATGCGCAATTTGAGCGAAGCAATCCGCCAGAAACGCCCGGATTTGTGGAAGAACAAAAATTGGCTTTTTCACCACGATAACGCCCCTGCTCACACATCGTTGCTTGTGCGCGACTTTTTGGCCAAGTACAAAACACTAATGATGCCGCAGCCACCGTATTCCCCAGATCTGGCCCCCTGTGACTTTTTCTTGTTCCCTAAACTGAAGAGGCCCATGAAAGGACGACGTTACGCTACGCTTGACGAGATAAAGACGGCATCGAAGGAGGAGCTGAAAATTTTTTTTTTTTTTTATGATTTTTTGAAGTGTTTCGAAGATTGGAAAAACCGTTGGCACAAGTGTATAATATCTCATGGAGATTACTTTGAAGGGGACAAAATAGGTATTCATGAATAAATACATAATTTTTGAAGGATTCGCCGCCAGGAGGCCAAACTGCAAGCAGCACGTGCGTTCGCTCCGGTAAATATACTTTTAATAATCTAATTTAATATTTAATGAACCTAATCTTAAAGATATAATTAACTTAGTAATACTATACCCCAAATATAATCTTAGCACTTACTGTTAAATCTTACTTTTTTTCTAAAATCAGACACCAAGAAAAAAAATGATGAAATTTACATTCATAGTACTTGCATTGTTGTTTATCGTTTGCATTAAAGAGCCTAAATGTCTCGTTGAGAAGTACGATGAATTCAAAAAACTATCTTATAATAACAAAATGTACCCATCCTGCCACCTTACGCTAACTCAAAAGTATTCTTCTGCCTACTTGATAAGAGTGATTGCCATTCTACTGATCATTGGTGGCGTGGAACTTAACCCCGGGCCCCCTACAAAAAAGCAAACAACTCTGTCGACTGTACAAACTACTGAGACAAAGGAAGTTATTGAAGATGATCTCAAATCTATTGTTAAACAAATCGATACAGAGCTAGGGACTTTAGGAGCAAGACTAGAAACTAGATTACAAAACATTGAACAAAAATTCGAGGAATGGGATCAAAGATTGACCGTTATCGAAACTTCACAGAAAACATGCTTGGAATTAGCCACAAAAAATGATTTAAGAATAAAAAGTCTAGAGGATCATGGTGACATGTTGGACAGGAAAATAAGGGAAAATAACCTTATATTTTACGGTATAAAAGGGCCCGAAGCCGAAAACTCAGATGAAACTTTATGCAAATTAGTTACGGTGATAAATGAAAAGATGCAAATACAAGTCGAATCGGAAATAATGCGTTGTCATCGGCTTTCAAAGAAAGCTAACGCGCCAATTTTGGTTGAAATTCCGAAACAAACCACAAGAATTGCACTACTTAGGAATCCCTACAAATTCAGAGATGATAAAATTTTTGTAAACAAAGATTACACTCTGAAGACCCGAGAACAACGCCGCTTACTGATTTCTAAGAAGAGAGAACTATCCGAAAAAGGAATACGCTCAAAATTAAGAGACAATAAGCTTCTTGCAAATGGACAAAAATACGAAGTCGTTGACGGTAGAGTGGTTGGTGAAAAAGGCTTTACATCATAGCAGTTGACGCAGCCCCGAATTGATGTTGACAACTCAGAAACTTTACAGATACTACAAAATAAAATACATATAAATAAAGATTTACAAAAAGGTTTTAAGACTATTAGCTTTAAAAAATCAAAAGTTACGGTAAACACAATAATATGCTGGAATATAAATGGACTTTTTAAGTTGCTCTCTGTTTTTCCACTTCTCGAGTACATTAAAAATTACGAGATCTTCGCTTTACTTGAAACATGGTGTATAAATCTCACAAATATAATATTAAAGGATTTCCAAATTTTTGAACATCCGGCAACTAAGACCACAGAAAGGGGAAGGGGATCAGGAGGAATAATTGTGGGTGTCAAAAAGGGGGACATTACAGGTTGCACAGTACAGAAAAGGATAACATCTGGATATCGATTTTCTTATCACAAAACATAGGAACCGACAAACCTACCATCTGCTTGATATTTGTATATCTCCCTCCAAACGAAATGTACCAAAATAACTTAGCTAGATTAACTAAATATATGGAAAAACAGATAACTGACGGGAAAGAACTAATTCTAATTGGGGATTTAAATATTAGAACTGGAGGGCTCGGGAGACTGTATAATCCAACAAATCTTCAACTCTCTTTAGTTTCCGAAAGAAAAGCAAGAGATCTAATAATTTCACCACTGGCTGAAGGACTTCTCGAGTTTCTCGAGGACAATTCGCTGACAATAATCAACGGACGATCAACAGGAGACAGAGAGGGAGACTTTACATATGTTTCGGAGAGAGGCTCATCAACTATTGATTACTGCATAGTTTCACAAGGAATACTGGAAAAAATATCAGACTTCAGGATATTAACCCAGATGTACTCAGATCACCTTCCTCTTATCCTGAAGATAACAGTCCAAAACACCTATGAAAATAAATCTAAGGTAGAAGAATATGGTGTTACGAGATACAGATGGACAGCTGAGGGAATTAAGACATTTAAACAGGAATTAAAGGAATTGCAAGTAGTGAAAATATCAAATCTCGATAGCTCCGTAAATACTTTCACTCAAAGAATTACTGAGGCAATGTCAACATCAGGAATAATGTACTTAACTAAGGGTGCCCCCGGAGAATCTAAACCATGGTTTGACAAAAACTGTTACGAGATGAAAAAGCTAACAAAAGAAAGTCTGAAGGAATACCGTAGAACCAACAGAAAGGAAGACCTTGAAAGCTATGCTCTACATGGAAAGAAATATCTCGGTTTATTAGATGATAAAAGAAAGAAATATATTCAGGAAAAACAAGAAATATTGAGAAATATAAAAGATTCAAAGTCCTTTTGGAAGACCATTGCGCTATTTAAAAGAGCAACAAAAATTCAAGGAGAAATTACTGTACAGGAATGGCACGAATTTTATTGCGAATTAATGAGTATTGAGGAAAAAGAGAAGATTTGTAATATAGAAGTGAGGATCTCGCCGAGCGATCCAATACTTGATCCAGAGATAACTTCCGAAGAGATAGGCAGGGCAATCAGAGATTTGAAAAATAACAAGGCAAGTGGACCTGATGACATCCCCAATGAAATAATAAAAGTACTCCCAGACTCATACATGGGTTTATTAGAACAATTTTACAATAGAGCTCTGATAATGGGACACTACCTACAATATGGACTAAATCGATCATACATCCAATCTTTAAAAGCGGTGACAAAGACAACCCTTCAAATTATCGTGGTATAGCACTGATAAGTAATTTATCGAAACTTTTTACGACAATACTAAGATCAAGACTGAATGAATGGGTAGAAAGAAGAAACGCCATTCCAGAAAATCAGGCGGGTTTCCGAAGGGGCCGATCGTGTGTGGATCTAATATTCACATTGACCACTCTAATACAACTTTTACTAAGGAAAAAGAGAGGAAAATTATATGTATTTTTTGTTGATTTGAGAAAAGCATTTGATACAGTTCCTCACTCATTACTCTGGAAGAAATTAACCAATCTGGGCGTGAGCTATCAATTTATACATGCAATTAGAAATTCCTACGAACAGGCGACTGTGGCAGTCAGATGGAGGGGATCAATTACAGAAAATATTAAGATACATTCGGGCGTTTTACAAGGAGAGCCACTATCGCCATTACTTTTTATATTATTCATGACGGACCTGATTAAAATGTATGACAACTCAGATCTGACGAGTGTATACCTTCCGGAATTTGGTGATGTTCACCTGCTGATGTATGCAGATGATATTGCTATTATAGGGGAGTCGAGGATAAACCTCCAAAAAAAGATTAATATATTGAAAGAATATCTTGGTGAGAACTATAGGACACTGAACGAGTCCAAATCGAAGGTTATGGTATTTCGCAATGGTGGTAGACCCTCAAGAGAAGATAGATGGTACTGGAATGGTAAACCTCTGATGGTAACAAGAAGATATAATTACTTGGAATACCCTCTGGTCAGTACAACTAAAACCACTCAAGCCGCAAACTTTTTCAAAGGAAAAGCACTTGCGGCAATAAATGCTACAACCCCAATATTGGCAAAATCAAAAATTAATTCATTAAACTCTGCAATGAAACTGTTTGACTCTATTGTGATGGCTGTTTTGATGTATGCTGCTCCAATTTGGGCAACAGAGTATAAATATTTATTAGACCATATACAAGATACATTTATTCGTAGGTTCTTGAATTTGCCTAGATATACACCAGGATACATAATAAGACCAGAAACAGGCCGCGTCTCATTAATAATATCAGCTCTGAAATTGACCTTGAAATATTGGCTGAGGGTGCTGAGTATGGATACAAATAGATTGCCTCGAATATGTTTAAATAGAATGAGGCAATTATCCTGTGCTACAGGTGCGCCCATCGGGTTTATAAAACAATTAAGCAATTTACTCAATAATAACGGATCCTCGTGGCTTACTTATTGTAATGATCCTGATTCACTAAGGAATGCTATCCCAGGAATATTAAGAACTGCGATAGAGCAAACAATACAAAACGACTTAACAAGAATAACCCAATCAAAGTTATATTCCCACAATAGAGATATATATACAACGTTTACCACCGAAGAATATTTCTTAAGTGAACTCCCTCTTCCTGTCATCAGATTAATCGCACAATTTAGAACCCTTTCAATTTTTTTCAGAGAACATCATCTGATTTTATTGAGGCGTGAAGACCTGAAATGCACTTTCTGTGGATCAGGAATAACAACGGAGATGTTGCACTACTTATTGGACTGTGCTGCTCTGTCTGAGGAAAGACGAAAACTAAATGATAAAACGGGGCAACTTTGTCCTTCATTTCCGGCACTAATTAATGAAATATCAAAGAATAGGTATATAGCGATGGCGATATTTGGATTCCACAAGACTATATCCCGGAGAAAGGCCACACAGTGTTCTCCCCATCCCTTGTGAACTGGCGAATCCTGTATAGGGCGAGAGGCCCTAAATAAAGGCTTTGTTGTTGTTGTTGTAAATAATTTTTGAAAAAACACAAAAGTCGCGATACTTTTTGAACACACCTCGTATATAGAAATGCTCATGTGAACCTGGTCAGGATATGCCTTTTTTGTTTTTAATATATTTTTATAATATATAATATATAATATGTCACTGTGTATATTAAGTCGTCCTCTATATTTTTTCATCTCAAGAAACAATCTTCAACCGCCACACAACCAGAATAACCTTTGATATCCTCGAGCAGGGGCCATGTGGTAGGAAAGCTGAGTTTGCAGATTTCAGCAGTCGTTGCATCATGCCTCACAAGTTTTCAGACTCGAGCTGGAAAAAGAGGTTCTCAGCTTCTACCAAGAAGTAGTACGTAGATGGTGACAGACCTGTGCACGCTTGTCGTAGCCAAGAATATACCTTCAAATATTTTAAAATATTAAAAATATATATATGGTATATAAAAATGAATGAGATTTCCTGCTTGAATTTAGATCATATTGAGCATTATGGTAATGCAGTCGTGGTTAACAATCTTGAAAGAATAATAATAATAATATTGAAGATCAGAGATTTCTTTATTCGAGCTGAGGAATATATAAAAGAACATAATTTGATAAAAAGTAATGCCTGGCTTAAGGCGAGTAGAATAAGGAAAACAAAATATTATTTACATAATGTACAAAAGTTTTGAGACGGCCATCGGGAAAGAACAACGAGTTTTTATAGGGGAAGCATGACCTCTGGCGGTCGATTTAACAGAGTATTTGGATCTATGAAATATAATTTTAAATAGAATAATATTTTAATATAAAAAATATATATATGTATTTAGTTAGTATCTACCGGCGTTTTAAGATTGTTCATTTTGTACTATTGTAGAAGGGCGGAAAATGCCCGAAAGCTTGAGAATAGAATAAAATTGAAAGAAACTCATCTCCAGAGAAACCCGTTGTATTATTTGATTAATATCCAGGAGACTTATCTCTATAATAAATAATTCTAGGAGAATATTAATGACAGTTTTTGGGAAACCTTTTCTCAGCAACTTATCCAAATCATGTGCCGTCTTTATGATTAAATGGAACTTTATGAACACAGAATGATCATTCAGTGTATTAATACAGACATCATGACATTGATATATGAATCACTCGCGATGTCATTAATTAACAGCTAAAAGATGTCCCATTTGACATTATCACATGTGGCGCACCATCTAGAGATGGTGTCGTTCCATGCGGCCCAGCGTTATCGCCCGAACTAGGACATGTAGTGGATAGAACTGTTGAATGCTATTTCCTTCTTTTAAATAAAGGGCAAATTTACGCAATTTTTGAAATTTAAACGATTGATAATTGGGAAGGATTGGCTCATTAGTGGTGAATCTTCACAGAGATTTCGCTCATTTAATCCACCAGATCGCTACAACTATTCTGTGTTGATCCAGCTTATATAGTCTGCACTTGTTGGTATATTCTTGGCTATGACAAGCGTGCACAGGTATGTCGCAATCTATGTGCTAATTCTTGGTAGACGCTGATATCCTCTTTTTACAGCTCGAGGCTGACAACTATGTGAGTCATGATGCAACGACTGCTGCAAACTCAGCTTCCCTACCACATGGCCCTTGCTCGAGGAGATCAAAGGTCATTCTGGTTGTGAGGCGGTTGAAGATTGTTTCTTGAGATGAAAAAATATATAGGACGACTTAATATACACAGTGACATATAACATTTTATATCGCCATGGCTATATATATAAGAGTAAAATACATAATTTTTAAAAGAAATATGTTGAAACTATTCGTATATCAGAGTATGAGTGTTGCCATCCAACGTTTTAGAATATGCTATATATATATAGACATGCTTATACTTAAATTCAAAGAAATCAGGTCTTTCACTCGAAATAAAAATGTATTTTGAAGGGTATAGGACACTTCCGAAGAAATTCTGTCTTTAAATGTAACGAGCTGAAATATCAGCGATAAAAGATATACACTTCCGAATACCAGAAAACCTCTGGAGAGTTTATAAAGAAATTATCTTCCACCAAAATGATTCGAATTACTCGTTAGATATATTAGAGATGGATTGATTATTTACTATATATATTATAATCGATACTCGTAAAAATTACAACCACTCACAAGAGCAGGAATAAATATATCCCACGACTAATACCGCGCAAAATGGCGAGGGGAAGGAACAAGTGGGAGGGAGGATAGGGGGTGAGTAAGCAGAAGAATCAATAATCGCCAGTTGCTAGGGAGGCTTGTTGGACGTTCGTTTTACAAATAATAATTTTATCGTCTGCGTTTATTCGATATTGTTGTTGTCGTTTTTAGCAAGAAATTATGTGAATTTTCATTTTTTCTAACCTGTGTTTGGGTAAAGGACAAATTCCCCATACGCCATAATGGAATATTGTGAATGAGGTGACTTATGCGTTAATAGCTTGATTTTGGGACACATCTTGGCGCTTTTCTTCATCCGGATCTAGTTTCATTAGTCAAAATAAATAATTTAAGCTGATAATTACACATGTACACACATTTATTTATATAGTAATTCTAATATAATCATTTTTCTTCCAAAAGATGGATATCATGGGCAAAATATTTTATGTCCATAACTTTAGAAATTAATTTGGAAAAAAATATAGCTTCATCAAGCTACATTAAGCTAATCTAAAATAAATATTAAAATACTACGCTAATCAGCACAAAAATTCAATCTCAGATAACGTTTTGTTTATTTGAGGGAGAGAAAAAAAATCATTTTTTTATACTGGTTTTACCTTTTATATAAAATTTTTATTCAATTTTCATTCAAATAAGTAAAAATATAAGTAAAAATGTGTGAGAAAAATAAATTATATATATGTGGAAATTTTCCCGAGAAGATTGAATAGAAAATTGATCTATCAAAGTATAAGGCCGCCTCTCCCGTCTAAATAAGGGTCAAAACTAGACACCATCTATTAACCATCTCCGCAAACTAGCAGCCTCGAGTCGCGCGGTGACAAAGACGATGGGGTCTAGTTTTGACGGCAGAGGCGGCCTTATACTTTGAGATAGATCAATTTTCTATTCAATCTTCTCGGGAAAATTTCTACATATATATAATTTATTTTTCTCACACATTTTTACTTATAATACAATATAATATGGCTTATGATTGTAGAACGTTTGGCAAATTTTACCGCAAATGTTTCTTTTGAACGAAAAATCGTAATTTTATTTTAAGGATAAATACACTATTTCTAACCTTAGGGATGAAATATGAAAGGATGAATTGTGAAGAGTAATGATGAACGGAAAAATAAAATTGTCCAGGGATGGGAATCGAACCCACAGTGTTCCGCTTACCGGGCAGATGCCATGTCCACTAGGCTACCCTGGACATATTTTCCTTTCGCGAATATTATATAAAGTTAATTTATAATACAATATAATGCGGCTTATGATTGTAGAACGTTTGACAAATATCACCGCCCTCGAGAATTTTAGCGGCCTCGGGTCGGTGACAAAGACGATGGTGTCTAGTTTTGACGTTTATTTTGACGGGAGAGAGGCGCCCTATACTTATATATATATATATATATATATATATATATAAATCATATGCGCTTGTTTGATATGAAATATAGACCTCACTAATACATATGGAGAAGGAGAGTTAGACTGGGTGTTCTATCAAAATAATACTAGCTCATAGATTCAACCTATATTAAAAGCCAATGAGTGCTTAATATATATGATAAAATAAACATTTTCAAAAGGTGTCTACTATTTAATTATAATAAAATAAATAAGGCTTCCAGGGCTAAGTTTCTTGTGTAACTTTTATTTTCAAGCTTTCGGACTTGCCAGTCCTTCAGTAGAAGTTACACATTAACATATTAATGAAAAATATTATTTTATACAAATTATTATTTACATATTTTAAATACTTACGAAATTGAGAGAAATATATTACATTATTTGTGCGTAAAAAAACTTTTTTTGAAAATATACGTGCATGGTGGATGATACGTGCTGGTTGAATGATATCTTGAGACTTCAAACTAAATTTAATAAATTCTTGACCCATTGTGGTATATATAGAAGAGGGCCTACATCTATGGGGTAGTATTTAATTATATTGCTGTGAATTACTTAAAACTTTACTGCGGAGTTCAACGATATCTTGGAAGCTACAAAATAATGTGCCTCTATTTTCAATCAGTCCAATTCGAAGTAGAAGTATATTCGAGTACATGGATACTTTTTTCGTTAGACTTAAAAATAAATTGACCGAGAGAGATCTGGACAGTGTTATTTTTGGAAATAATGGTACCAGATAAACCTTGACACAAGAAGACCAAGAATTGGTAGTTATTCGTCCACTGAACACATAGAAGGAATGCGCGTCCATATATATGATGCTAGAAGCAGATCGGTGTGTCTCAGCACAAAGATTCGAGCTGCAGTGCGTTCAGTTGTCGCAGCAAGAACAATTGTGAACCATCTACAAAATAAACTGGCATAACTCTATAATAAGATCGGTGATTTTATCAATCAGCTGTGTCATTCTTGACTTTGTTTGACTTTGACCGAGGTCAAGGCATAATAACTTGCAAAAATATAAATAAAGATAATAATGTACTTTGTTGTTAATATAATCCCTTCGGTATAATTATTAACAAAAGACAATTCGCTGAGGGAAAAGTTTATTTTATTGTTAATATAATCCCTATAATTATTAATAATCCCTATATATATAAAAGTCAGTGTATGTATGTATGTATGTATGTGTGTTTGTTCCTATGTCGGCTAAACACGTCCACAATACGTAACTAATCTGACTGAAACTTTAACAGTATATAGAGTAGAATCTGGAAAACCTTATAGTGAAAATTTCAGGTCTCTATCCCGAATATACTTCGAGTTATTTGCAAATTGCGTTGCAAATTTGCCCTTTCGCTCGCAAGCAGCGCCTCTAGAGGTGAAGATGGGAGGTAATATCAGCTGATCTAAGGTACATGTAAAACGTGTTTTAACAGGACATAGAAGAAAATCTAGAAGAGATATTTGTTGCATTTCTAGCCAAGAAAATTTGAAATTGACAGGTTCTGGGCAAAAATAGTTGTTTTTTAGTCAGAAAATGATGACAATATTGCTGTATCATGTTTGATTGTCAGATACAAAATTATATCGGGAAAAATATATTCCAACAGGTGAAACCAGTTCATTTTTAGTATGCAGGAACAGAATTCTAAAAGAAAAACATCCATTCGAGCAGAAGACACAAAGCCAGATCATCTCTTTACAAAAATATCGCTTCTCAGACACAAAGAGTAGAGCGGGACGTTTCACAAGAGTGACATCCACGGCGCCAATTTATAATTGTAACGAATAGTATTTGAATAAAAACATTCAACTGGGTAAAACCCGGGCGTTGCTCGGGTCATTCGGCTAGTGTACTATAAATATCTCTATTTTCAGAAAGATTAATGAAAATGGAATTAATTCATATGACAACAGAAGTCTATCGGAATTCTCAGAGATACATTGAGATCATTGAAAAATACAACGCGGACACCTATCTGCCATAGCTACTCTTACCAGCCCTAAAATTATACATGCGACAGGACGCATGAACCGGATCACTATTGTTTCCACAGACAATCCAGAAAGCGCCAAAAATGGATAAAAATTATTTCCGAATAGAAAATCAATCCATATTGCCTACCATAACCTTTGACATCCCAAAAAAATCATTATCTCAAACATTTTTTTTTTCATCGCAGACCACGTTGTCAAGAGCCATCTCGAACCTATCAGTCAGCTAATAAACCTCAAACCTTTTCTCTTTCCAACAACTAACCGGATCTTAAGCACCTTTCAGCTCTAAAAGAGAACCTCAGCCCATGTTAGTGATCAAGTATTAATGAAATGTTCACAATA
>CP092886.1:36597474-36629118 GCA_030710605.1 Cordylochernes scorpioides | reverse complement strand
GCTACATTAAGGAAGATAAGATGTCGAATGTATGGACATAGAGATGAAAAGTGTGGACTCTTCATTAGATCAAGAACTAGTTTTTGATTGCCCATGCCAACCAAGTCTAGAGCACTCCTCCTGGTATGGAAGAGGACTCTTTCAAGACAGTGGAGCCTCCCTCATTTCTAATTACTGTCTATTTTCCTTGTAATTTTTGATAAGGAGTCAATAAAGATGTTTAAATTGTCAATATTATATATATATAAAAGGTATTTTTTCATGTGTTAAGCGTATTTACGCAAGTTTGGCCTTAAATACCCATTTCTTGGTTTTTCAGGAAGCTACCGAGACCAAAGATCTTTTTGGTCGCAGTGATACAGCCTACTCCACGCTGACGAGCGCCAACAGCGCGAAACGCGTTCGTGGATGGCTTTTCTTGATTTATCAAGAAATTGGGTTGGCCAAATATCAGGGAACAGGTTAAATCAATGAATAGTTGATTTCTGTTCCACCAGATGGCGCTCTGCCATCTACAAAGCACATGTGCTCGTGGTCAGGAAATGCCTTTTTTATTTTTAATATCAACACCTGACCTTTTTATTTTTTAGATTGTTTTTTTTTCATATATATATGTGGTAATATAAGGTGGGGAGAGAAAATATAAGAACATCAGAAGTTGAAAGAGGGCCCAAGACAACCAGAGAGAGAGAGAGAGACGGGCCTGCCACCGCCGAACGGCCGTTTGTGTCGCACCACCTTCCCCAACTGTCTTAAAAGTCCCGAGAACTAACGGACCCCTGTGGTCTCCCCTTGGAATGTCGCTGGTGTCTCAAAAGACCGGACTTTAGACGCCTGTCTCTGTCTGGGCTGTCTGTAGGTTGACTTTATTTGTTGAATACAAGGTACATGTGAAAGGGGAGGTTTTTATACTACAGCATCCCCCCTGTTTGAAAAATTTGACATATAGCTCACATGGAGGCAATATGGAAAATTTTCATAAAATGGGTAATATGTAAAAAATGAAAAATATTTAAAATATGATTGTAATTAAGATATCATATATAAAAGTAATATGATCACTAGAAAATCATGTGTTGAATGTAGAATGTACGAGAGAGTCAGAAGGAAAAGTACAGCATTATAAGAGTTAACTGAGAGAAACATTGTAAGATAGGATGAACAAAGGATAAATGAATCTACATTGTCATGGCTTTAAAGCGAAAGAAATGTGCGCGTCATAATGTGGGTCGGACATGATTAGCTTGCGAGCGTCTGCAGACATGATCATGAGAGAGTTAACCACGGGCATTGCTGCAGAGTACAAGTATCTGTGTGCCATGAAGTAGTCAGTCAGGCTCCATCGATGTTGATTAAGGGGGTCGCCATTTTATCGGCAAGTGAGGCTTGTAGAAAACATGTCGTCCTAAAAACGGTGGATGTGGACTGGCAGAGATGCAGTTACTGTTCCTTGTAGTTGTGATACCTTTTACTTTGGTGACAGTATTGTTGCTTCTAGGAGAGTTTAAGTGTCCGTTTTGTCTCTTACTTCGATAGTACAAAACCTTTTCAAAGGCTGTTTTTGAGCAATCTCAGCTTCCGCATGTACTGACGACATTTGACTGCAGGCAGAGTTTCCAGTGGTTACAGCAGTCCTAAAGAACGAAGCCTGTGCTTGGAACATGGTCTGTTATTTGTGGAAGGGACAGCGGTATGCAAATCCAAAGGCATTGAGTCCAAAACAATATTCACATCTCCTTCCGTGATATTTTAGCTTTCTGCTGACGATGGACTTGAAGGATCTTTTAGGATATCTTCGTCAGGTGTGCTGCTTTTCTCATGAGTCTCAGCAGTGATTGTTTCTTCTGGTGAACCTTGTGTCAGATGTTGAGCAGGAAATTCTGTGGACTTGCTGTTATCTGCGAGGGAGTCATTTGTCAGGTCTTGACGCTCGAACGATGGCGGAGGTGGACTGTTGGCGGTTCAGGTACTGTGGACTTGTGTTTATTTATTTATTTATGCTTATGAGGTGATACAGCAACGTCTTTACAATAAGAGAGGAGATAAAATGAATCAAATCTAGAAAAAAGAAGTGAGGACTTCTCGGTCATTAAAGTCTGAGAGGCAAGGCCTTCAGCCAGTTCAGGGCTTCCGGGGTGACAGAGTGGAGATTGGAGATTCCTCCATTGAATTTGTACAGCGGGCAGTCATCTAGTATATGGGACATTGATTGTGGGACGTTGCAGGCACAATTTGGATCTTTGGTGTAGCCCCAAAACTTCATCAGCTCTGCACACCTTCCCTGTCCTGTCCTAAAGCGGTTTAGAAGCACCCATTCTCGTCGAGGGAGGGAAAAACCTGGGATCTTGACACTTGGGCTTGTGATGAGGTTCTTGTTTGGGATATCGGAGCTGATCCAGGAATTTGTCCATGCTTCTGAGATATTAAAATTTTGGGAGAGAAGTTGGTTTCCTCTGGACCATATCGGATTCCTTGATTTTAGTCTATGTTTTGGGGGAGACTGTAGGATTGGGTTAATTTCGAGGTCGGGTGAATCCAAGAGTTTTTGGTACATTTTCTTGGTGGCTTCCTTTCTGCGTAGCTCAGGCGGAGAGATGTGAGCAAGAACTGGAAGCCAGTCGATTCTTGTAGGTTGGCAAACCCCTGTTATAATTCGTAAGGTAGAATTTAGTTGTGTGTCTATTAGCTTCGTGTGGCAGCTCCCCTCCCATACTGGAGCACAATACTCAGCCGTGGAGAAGATCAATGCCAAGGCAGAAGTACGCAGGGTGTTGGCATCACTGCCCCAGGAAGAGCCGGCCAGCTTATGGAGGATATTGTTACGTGATGATAGTTTCCCCTTTAACTTGGTGAGATGAGTTTTGAAGGTGAGAGTGCGGTCAAGATGAATGCCTAGGTATTTGGGATGTTCGCTATGAGTTATCTGAGAGTTATTGATAAATAGTTTGAGTTTTCTTTCAGCTCTGTGATTGTTAAGATGGAAACAGCAATGTACAGATTTTGCAGGATTAAGCCTCAGAGACCAGTTTTCAAAGTAATTATGTAGAGTTTCAAGATCTTTATTCAGTTGAATTTCCAGTTCCTCGAAAGTCTTTGCTTGGGCTAGAATGGCTGTATCATCTGCGTAAATAAATTTCTTTGAAGTTGTTTGGGGAATATCATGGGTGTACCAGTTATAAAGAAGTGGAGACAAGACTGATCCCTGTGGGAGGCCATTATATATAGTATATTCCTTGCTAGATTTAGAGTTAAGGTATACTGTGAATTTCCTGGGTGAGAGAAGAGAAGACAAAAGATTGAGGGTCTGTTTGCATTTTAGCACTTTAGCAAGTTTATAAATCAAGCCATCAATCCACACTGTATCATATGCACTCGAAAGATCCAGGAGCACAACTGCAGATTTCATTCCCAGTTGGAAGCCATTTTCGATGAAGGATGTCAAGGATGCAACCCGATCGCAACAACTCCTGTTGCCTCTGAAACCCGCCTGTTCCACCGGGATTTCTGGGTCCAGAATGGGAGTAAGTCTGGCTAGAATGATTCTTTCCAGAAGCTTGTGGGTTGTACAGAGAAGCGCAATTGGACGAAAATTTGCTGAGCAGGTAGGTTCTTTGCCTGGTTTTAGGACGGCAAGGATTTTTGATTGTCTCCATTCTTTTGGGATATTGCCGGTTTCCATTATTATTGTGAAAAATCGAGCCAGCCATGATTTAGCCCTTTTTCCCAGCTCAATAAGGAATTCCGCTGGTATTTCGTCATTGCCTGCAGCTTTGTATTTTTTGGTTAATTTGATTGCAGTTTCTATTTCCGTTATGTTGACTTGACTTGAGAGGTGGCTTGAGTTATTAGATTTTGAAAATTCTTCTTTAATTCTTGCCTTCATGGCCTTTTTCTTTCTTTTAGGAATTTTTACTTTAGAAACTGTTTGGAGATGTCTTGCTATCTGGTTGGGAGTTATGTTGGTTATGACGGAGTTGGTAGCTTCCGCATTTCCAAGCTTTCTTAGGAGATCCCACCCTTTCCTACTGGAGTGTGTAAGATCCAGGTCTGAAACTGTCTGCATCCATTTCTCTCTTCTTGAAGAATTAAGCTGATTAATTAGCATCTCTGCTGTCTCCTCATTGTCGGAATCTTTGTATCGTCTATAGAGCTCCTCGGTGTCTTTATCCCAACCTGGGATATATTCCTTTCTGTGACCACGGGGGATAAACTTCCTTCCGGCTTTCATGAGGAGTCCTACAAATCTAAAATAGTTTGAAGGCAGAGGTTGAATTCTGTTGATGTTTTGATCAATGTAGGCACGGAAATTTTCCCAGTTTGCTTTTTGAAGATTCCATCGAGGGAGGAAGGGCTTCAAGGTCACAGGGATGAAATGTCCTACCTCGAGAATGATTGGGTGGTGCTGGCTTTTGGGAAATTTTTTAAGAATCCTCTTCGTAGTAGGGATTGGCTTGTTATTGTGGTCAGTTGATACAAAGCATAAGTCAGGATTTGTTCTGGTATTCCATCTGCCTGAAGAAAAAGATCCATTTTGTTTTGGGTTATAAATAAGGTGAAGAAGGTTATTATTTGCCCATTCTTCTAGCAGCTCACCATTGGTGTTGGTTGTAGTGTATCCCCAAGAATTATGGTGCGAGTTGAAGTCTCCACAATATAATGAGGGGTGAGAAGTGTTTGGGAGGACTTGCTGGTTCCAATCTTGTGAGGGAGGCTTGTATATATTATGAATTGTTAAAGAATCATGTGTTATTGAGATAGAGTGGGAGCTTTTGATTGAAGGAAATGAATTATTGGATATATCTTTTTTGGTCAGAATTGCCAAGCCGTATCTAGGGTGGTTTTCATATGCAATCAGATCATAGTTTGGGATTTTAAGACGACTGATATGGTCTTCAGAAATGTGGGTTTCCTGGAGAGCAAATATGTCAATATTCTCATCTCTTCCCATTCTTTCCAGAATCTCAGTCTTTGCTGTGGTTAGGCCTTCTACATTAATTTGGCAGATTCTGAGGAAGCGGCCAAGAGGTTTTTTGATTGTTTTGGACTGTTGAGGTGTTGCACGGTTGTCCAGGCCGCGTAGTAACTTTCCATTTGTGTAGCCTATAGCCCCCACCTCTGTAGCCATGGCGCGGTTTTCCCCCTTAGTACCGCCGGAGTTAACTGTGTAAGATAAGTTTGACATATCATGGGTGCATAATGTAGCTGCTGTATTGTCCGTGAGGTCAAGAGACGTACGGACCTCTATGGTGTTGATCTCTTGGCGGAACGACTTGGAAGTCGGACTCGGGCCCCCCCCACTACGGCAAAGTGGATCAACTTCGGGGGGGTGGACTTGTGTGATCAGGCAAGTGCGCGGGAGAATGTAAAGGCTGAGACGTCCTAGGAGGGCAAGCGGTTTGTCTATGACGAGTGTCTCGTTCCGCTATTTGCACTGCGTGTCTACTCTTGCACTGGCAGTTCCAATTTCGTCCACCACTAAACCTACAGAGTGAAGGCGGCTGAACAGCGGCTTGTCGCGAGGTCTGCTGGGGAGAACGCTGGGTAAATGCTGGGCGTTGTGGGCGAAGAGAGGCTGCTGAGTGCAAGGAAGGATAGTGTCGTGTGCTGGCCGCATTCTCTTCAGGCCATCTAATTTGGCGTGTCATTTCCAGCCATTCTGGAGCGTCCACGGGTCTGTATACATTCATCAAGTTGCGTTCTTGCCACGGTAGGCCATCAGTGAGAGCGTCTATGACGGTGGAGGTGGGAAGACCTAGCTCGGCTCCCAGCGCCATCTTCCTCCTGTAGTAGGATTCTAGATCCTGGTTGGCAGCACAGCTCAGCAGGAAAAACTCCTTATAGAAGGTGTGGCTTCTTTGGAGATAATGATCCGTTAAAACTTGCTTTACACAGAGATAATCTTGTGACCTCAGTCATAGGTCACGGAAAAGACGCGAAGGCTCGCAAATTATTGTCGATCAGTCGGACCTTGTCGGTATTTGTGAGGGATATGAACTGAGGACTATTCTCCAGTTCATCAAAAACCTGTTCGGCAGCGTACGTACCGTCAAATTCTGGGATTCGCGGAGCAACAGCCTGTCGCGGTTCTAGGCGTTGTAGAGCGTTGTTCAACTTGTTCAGGGCTGCACTAAGAAGTGACGATTCACCAAAGTTGGCCATTTTCGAAGGGTTCAGCTGGAGAAGATTCCTTGGCAATCGTGGTATCAGATCCATAAAATGTTCACGACAGATCTTTATCCTGTCGACTTTCTGTGGTAATATAAGGTGGGGAGAGAATAAATAAGAACATCAGAAGTTGAAAGAGGGCCCAAGACAACCAGAGAGAGAGAGAGACGGGCCTGCCACCGCCGAGCGGTCATTTGTGTCGCACCACCTTCCCCAACTGTCTTAATAGTCCCGAGAACTAACGGGCCCCTGTGGCCTCCCCTTGGAATGTCGCTGGTATCTTAAATGACCGGACTTTAGCCGCCTGTCTCTGTCTGGACTGTCTGTAGGTTGACTTTATTTGTTGAATACAAGGGGAGGTTTTTAAACTACATATATATATATATGGAAATTTTGCCGGGAAGAAACTGATCTCTAAAAATAGAGGTCGTCTTTCCTGTCAAAATATACTCTAAAACTAAGCGCCATCTATTGACCGCTTCCACTAACTAGCGGACTCGGGTCGGTGACAAAGCCACGACACCAGCTAGATAACACTTAGTTTTAGCATCTATCTTGATGGGAGAGGCGACATCTTTTTTTATAGGTTAATTTACTACCGGTAAAATTTCCATCAATATTTTAGCCACAAATTTGGTCTAGCCACTCTACCAGCTAAATACCTCTTTGGCAGATTATAAAGATTTCATTTGATTCCTTGTGGGTCTTATGAAATAAAGTTTGACCTAGACTGACAAGGGCTATTAGCATGAAACTATTGTCTATAAGTGGATGCTTCTCAGTTTGTCAAAGCTGGTGTCGTTGTTTTCTCACCGACCTGAATCCGCTAGTTTGCGGAGCCGGTCAATAGATGGCGGTTAGTTTTAGCGTCTATTTTGACGGTAGAGGCTATATATATATATATATGTTATGAATTAATTGTTTGTTGTTAGATAAAGAGTTGATAAGACAAAGGATCGATAAGATAAAGGTTTGAAGGTGCAGTCGTGATAAAAAAAAAGATAATTATTTACCACACATCAAGTAGATTTTATTATCAATTATTTGAGGAAATATTACACATTAGCTATTTTCACATTATATAGAATATATAAAGTTAATCCTATATTAGTGATTCAAAAAGATAGATATGTTAACTACGCATATTTACAACAAAACTGAAAGTCATTCTAAAAACGATGATAACCAAAAGTAAAATTATCAATGAATAAAAATAAAATAGATATTTTTTTGAATATAGAAATATTTGAGTTTTTTGATTATATAATATATACGAGTATATATTTATTTATATATTTTTATAAGAGAGAAGAGAGAGAGAGAGAGAGAGAGTTTCCTATTTCAACACATATTATATGGGTATTCCAATATTTTGTTTCAATACCATTTCAAACGTATAAAATTATATTTACATATACCTGGATAATATTTAAATGATTGTGAAGTTTGTTGAATGTTTCAGGGGGAAATTGAAGGAGAGGTCACCCCAAGATCTAACTTGCCAAGAATCCAATACATGCCAACCCTTGAAGACCTAAAACGCTTAGAAGAACGCTTAATTAGAAATCTGGAGAGAGCAAGACAGAGTTCGTCGGCGACCCCAAAGGTAAAACTTCTTAGAAAATCTGCTGAGCGCTTGAATTTAAATAATCAACGTCCCAATTAGACAAAATAGTTTTCAGAACTATTATAGCATATTTTTAAAATACGAACATTAAGCATCCAGGGGGAGAGTTTCTTTTAAAATATTTTTTATTTAAAAATCTCTCAAGCTTTTGGGCAAGAAAGCCCTTCTACGGGAGAAAATATCTTGCATCATTAAAACGCCAATAAAATAAGATTTAAAATTAAAATAAAGTGCTTTGGTTGTTTACATTTGTTTCAATGCAGAATCAACGCAACAAAAGCCCGTGTTGATTCTGCATTGAAACAAATGTAAACAACAAAATCACTTTATTTTCAATTTTAAATCTTATTTTATTGGCGTTTTAATGATGTAAAATATTTTCTCCCGTAGAAGGGCTTACTTGCCCGAAATCTTGAGAGATTTTTAAATAAAAAATATTTAAAAAGAAACTTTTCCCTGGAGGCTTAATGTTCTTATTTTAATATTGATTCAAGGGATTGTTTTTATCGAATACAGCATATTTTAATATTTCTAAAATATATGATATAATATATAAACCTACACACATAAATATATTTCTGAAAATAGAGCAATCCAATTCAATCCATTATATGCCTTTTTCCTATCTACATAAATATATTTGAAATATTTTCAATTTAAACATTTTATACACAACATATTTTATAGTTTTGAAATGAACCAGGCGATAAGGAAGATGGGTGTCTTTTTATCGCCTGGTTCATTTCAAAATTTACTAGGAAGAGTTCCTTGCAATCATATTTTATAGTATTAATATTTACACATTTATATATTAATTATTGATGTCTAAAAATACAAATATCAATACCTGACCTTTTATATATATAATTTTTTTCACACATTAAAATCGTATTTACGCAAATTTGGCCTTGAAACCCTATTTCTTTATTTCTCAGGAAGCCCATAAGACCAAAATTTTGGTCGTAGAGGTACAGCCTGCACCACGATGCGAGGGCGAGCAGGCCGAAACGCGTATGTGATTGGCTTTTCTTGATTTACCAAGAATGTGGGTTGGCCAAATATCATGGAACAAGTTAAATCAACGTTTAATTGAAATTTATTCCACTAGATGGCACTCTGGCATCTAAAATGCTTATGTGAGCGATCAGGATATGCCTTTTTTATTTTTATTATCAACACCAGACATTTTTTTCTTTTTTTTTTCTTATTTTCATATATATATAATTTACCTTTTCAAAATAAATATTTTTGGATATATGTGTAAGTATTTTACTCAATTATATATATATATATATATATATATATATGGCAATATATAATAAGGTGGAAAGAGAGAAATAATCACACCACAAGTTGGAAGAGGAACCCAGGCAACCAGAGAGAGAGAGGGGGGGGGGGGGGAGAGCCGGGCCCGGCAAAAGCCGGGCGTCCGTTTTTGTCGCCCACAATCACCTAACTGTCCTAACAGTCCCGAGGTTTCAAGTAACGGGCCCCTCTGGTCGCCCCTTGGAATGTCGCTGAGGTCTAAAGTGACCGGTCCTTACCCTCTCGTCTCTCTCTGGGTCGACTGTAGGCTTGCTTTATTGTTCCTGGAAGAGTATATATTATGACATATGGCCCCCGTTGAAGAAGGCTGAACATGGTTTGAGTATACTTAAAGCTGGAGAAGCCAGGAATAAAGAAAATAATTTTACAGTTGAAATTATTTAAGGTTATGGTGACATAGTTTTATGTAAATAAAATATTGTATAGTACACAAGTAAATATTATTTACAAGCAGTTTTACAACACCGGAGAGTTTGTTATTTAAGGGAATTTTTGATAATATCAAAGTTATAAAAGGTTATATACAATAACATCTAATGTATTATAAGGGAAATTCTATGGAGGAGTGTGAACAACGAGAAGGGGAGTCACATACACATGATGAATTCTGAAGGTCATTAAGACTGAGGAACTCTACACTTTAAGATATTTTTCAGGCGGATATGGCAAGGGTAAACTTGGCATGGGCTTTCTAGGCTATAGGTGTAGAGTACGAGAAATGAGGTTGAGGTTGGAAATTGCGTGAGCTCAGGACTGAGGTAAATTAGAACTACATACAATGTTAGAAATTTGGCGAACAGAGCGAGGGGAAACTTGCTTTGGGCCATTCTACCTTATCTATGCAGTTACTCGTGTAGCGAGTCTAGGGGAAAAGTCCCGTGTGTAGGTGAGGAAGTCGCATGGACTTATAGTTAATTTGAGAAGATAAAATAGTTCGAGATACAAAGGTAGAATATAGGCGAACAGAGCGAGGGGAAACTTGCTTTGGGTCTTTCTACCTTAATCATTTCGATACTAAGAGACTTTAGTAGTTTTAACTAATTGAAGGAAAGTGTGCGCGCACAGTGCCGAAAATTGGGAAGAGGACGGTGTTGTCCTTTACAATTGACAAGCTTCTCGTACACCAGATGTTTGAACCGTCGTGGGAGCTTGTGCGAGGAAGTGATTTCGCGACGGGTTGAACGTAAAACCCATGTCTGCGCGAAATGATGACGGACCGGACAAAATCAGCGACGATGTTTAACGTACCTCCGTGGGAAATACGGACGTTGGTTATATCGTGCTGGTATGGACAAGGGACAAACATAAATTTGAAGACAGGGTCCGTGTGGCAAACGTGTGGCGCGAGGAGAAGGAGCGAATTGTGCCGCCCGATGCAGATTGTTCAAGTGCAAACAAAAATGAGTTGATAAACATCTAGCAGTTAGTCAATCTGCATCCTGTGACGAACACACCAGTGGCTAGATGATGTGGGTCGGTGGATATGCTAGAGAGAAACTCTACAAAATATATTATCGTAAATGAAGAGTGGAGATTAGTGGCAAAAGTAGTTCGATAAATGATTAATCAATAATTTCATAGAGGGTCATGGGCTGGTAGAAGGTTAACAAAGTTGTAAGAATGAGAGGGACATTCAGGGGAATATTGATAAGGGTTACACATAGCTAGATATAATATGGATAATAAGATCACTGTTAATAGGGGTGGAGAGAATAAATGGAACTAAACTAATTATAGGAAATATTGGCATCAGAGTTTACAAGAAATGACCTCTTTGAAGAATGAATGGTAGGGGTAAAACAATTAAACTTACAGGTTATGTTGGTTTAGAGAGAAAGTAGATTCATTGAGTTCATTGAGGGAGGGTTCTGTCTGCAGATAATGTACGTGCCAGTGTTGTCCGACACAGTAGTGGCAGGGATATGGCGGAGTCCATGGTGGTGGAAGGTGTCCTGCCCTGGCGCGGCGATCGTTCTTGGGCAGATCTAGTGCTGGGAGAAGTGTGCGGCAGGTTCATCTCCGTCGTAGGTGATCACTTCTTCCGGATCACGGTTCAAGAGTTGGCCGAGGCAGAGGGTGAGAGTTCGATGAGAAGTGGCTACAGTTGAATTGGTTGTGGAACTTGGCTGTGGGTTTGTCCGATCACCATGGCTTTGCTTCTTTTTTCTTCATATTCTAGTGATATCGGAATTTGTTTCCTGGCCAGAGGTGTTATCCTGTCGACTTTTAATGTGGCAATATATAATAAGGTGGGAAGAGACAAATAATCACACCACAAGTTGGAAGAGGAACCCAGGCAACCAGAGAGAGAGGGGGGGGGTGGGGGGGGGGGGGGGGGAGCCGGGCCCAGCAAAAGCCGGGCGTCCGTTTTTGTCGCCCACAATCACCTAACTGTCCTAATAGTCCCGAGGTTCCAAGTAACGGGCCCCTCTGGTCGCCCCTTGGAATGTCACTGAGGTCTAAAGTCACCGGTCCTTACCCTCTCGTCTCTCTCTGGGTCGACTGTAGGCTTGCTTTATTGTTCCTGGAAGAGTATATATTATGACATATATATATATATTTATTTTTTTAGAGTATGTCTATATGAAGGGTAAAATCTGATGCTAAAAGACGTTACGTTGTTAAATCTTATTTTCTTTTTATTTTTCTTTTTTTTTCCTATTTAAAATAAAAACATATTATTCTAACATATAATTACTTTTATTACATTTTTTCTCTCCTAAATAAGCTATAAATATAATACATATAAACAACTATTTAATCATCTAACTTAAACACAAAAATAATTATCAACTTTTATCTTATATATTTAATTTATATTTAGCTTGCTAATCTAATAGAATTTCTTATTTATATATAATATATTATTATTATTATTACAAGTTTTAAATATAGTTCTATCAATATATAAATCCATGTTAACTTACTCTATAATATCAGCTTTATTTAAATTATATTTAAGATTTAATTTTTATTTTGATAAACTTTATTATTTACATTTCATATATATATAAGAAGGTGGTGAAATAAGCATATCACAAGTTGAAAGAGGGCCCTAGGCAACCAGAGAGAGAGAGAGAGACGGGACTCGCACCGCCTTCTGTGTCGCACCTCATCTCCAACTGTCTTAAAAGTCCCGATGTGTTAACTAACGGGCCCCAGTGGTCGCCCCTTGGAATGTTGCTGTCTCTCAAGTGACAGAACTTTACCCGCCCGTCTCTGTCTGGGTTGTCTGTAGGTTGACTTTATTGGTGAAATACAATTTACATAGAAAAGGGGAGGTTTTCATACTACATATATATATTGATTCTGCAATACATAAAATGATATTTGAAAAGTTTATGTTGAAAGGTAAATTAAATATGATATAAACGATCGTTTTGCTGCCAAATCTTTTAACAAGATTCAATAGAGGCACCTCTCCCTTTAAATTCATATTTAAACAATCCATTATGTTTATCACCCCAGTAAGAAACAAAGAAAGTGATGAAGAATAAGCCACAGTACCAGTTTTTGGGAAAATTTGTACAAAAACCAACCTATATACCATGGTTTCGGACTATGGCCCTCATCAGAACAGTTATGGTTCACAAACACCCATGCACACACACACATTCTCTGATAAAGAGAATTAATTGCTTCAATACATTTTATGGTACATGAAACCCCCATCTTCCTGAAACTATGTTCAATTCTAGCCTGATAATCGTCCAGGTCACTTCACTCGCTTAAACCCCTTTTTGAAAATTTTGACTAATTTCCCATAACTCCCCTTGTATAAAGTTATGAAATTGAAGCCGGTACTGATGAGGGCCAGAGTCCGAAACCATGGTATACAGGTTGACTTTCGTCTGAATTTGCCAAAGCGGGTGTTGTGGCTAATCCTTTACCACCAGCTTCAAGTTTTAACTAGGAAGATAAACTTAATGCATTGTTTTATTGCATAATTAAAGGAAGAGGTGCCTCTATTGGTACCTTCCTCCCGCAACTTTGTGTTAAAAATTAGCTATATAAACAACACTGCTTGACGCGTCGTAGTAATTTGTATAGTTATAGAAATGGCCACGAGAGTTCATGCTACCAGGGAGAGAGAAAACATCTCCAAAGGCATTATGTTACTTGATGTGAGAGTTGAAATGATAGCGAGAGATAAAGCATTCAAACCATGGAAGATGTTCAGGAGTATTGTTATGGGAGTTCGTAAAAGAATCCAATGCTTAATCGAAAAGGACGGAGTTGAACTTCATTGGATTTTAGCCATCTTTAAATTTGCTTTAATCCCAGATTCACTCCTAATTTGTCATTTTTTTATCTTTTTACTTCCAAAATGAATCGAATTCAGAAAATATTTTAAAATATCCAGTTACATTAAAAATAAATTATACCAGGGATTTGAAATAGGCATATGCGACGATCTAAATATTTGGACCAGTTACCTTGGAGGTTTTTATAACTTGCAGGATGCCAGAATTCTGCTTTCGACCAACCGTGCCTCCGAGGATTCAACATTATCTGCTCATTCAAAGACTCTATCTCTTGATGATAATCTCCTTACTATTGTTAATAACAAATCTGCCAGTGATAAAATCGTAAATTTTACTTTATTTCAAACCAATGCTTTTCAGTTATAGAATTATCGTTTCACCTGCACTAATGAACTTATCGTTGATCTAAATATCGAATTCATGCCATTCTCCGGCATATACAATTTGTTTGAAATTTAATGGCCTAAATAGCATAAAGCCGAAAATGTTTCTGCTGAAGATTGCCCCCATTAAAGGTATTCCTGGTCAGCATATAAAGCTCAATCTTTTAAAAAAATTCGAAAGTAATTAACTTAATTAACTTTATACTCTGGGCTTAATCAAATGTCGCACCATATCCTAAGGGACTGTCCTCGAAGATTCTTCCAGGGAACACTTGGGGATATCCACCGGTGCACAGAGGAGGCCCTGGAGTGGATTCGTCACCTCGACATTCCACTCTAGAGAAACTTGCCAACATTGTTGTATTGTGCTGTAAAAAACAATATCATACGCAATAAATAAAATAAATCAAATGTCAGGTTTGAAATTCCTATAAATGAAGATCCAAACAGAACTGACAAAGGCAGGGATGAGGACCGAGGCAGGATCTGGAGATTTATGGCCGAAACGATGGTTTGATAGAGAATACTTCATGGACAAGAAGAACAAGAAATATAATCTCAAACTCTATTTGATACGGAATACTTCATCGGTCAAAGATTTGTTTATGCAAAGTGTAAGAAATAATATTTATTGTTATTCAAATAAAAAAGAACAATACTTTGAAGTTAAACAGACTGATCTCTGTTATGCTAATATTTTCCTCAATTTTGGAAAATAATAAAGGCCTTTTTTAACAAAGAGGAAAATTCACAAAAAGCAATATTCCGATAACTAATCCCGATGCCCATACCGCTTTTATGACCTCTAATATTGTTTTGAGCAATTCTTATATATCCGTCACTGTCGGATGGAATCTTGGTTATGGTATTTGAGTAAACTTTGGACACATTAAGCTTAAAGGACAGTAGAATTATTGTGGACTAAATAGACAATACCGCTAGGGTTTTTTGCACTGATGCGCAGAGCTCTCCTAATATTTTCATCGCAGTAAGGACAGTAGAAGCTAGCTTTATTTGAAAATAAAATACGTGCTCACAAAACACACATATTGTTTTTTTCTTATATGTAGGTGGTGCGTTATATCTTTAAATTTATTAAGGAAATTTATTTAAATAAAGGCTTTGTTTGTTTCACATATTATCAACATTACCAACATCACAAAGAAATAATATAACACCGAGAGAGCATGAGATTTCAATTGACCAGAAAACCTTTAGAGCTTATAAATAACTTAGCTGCCTGTGTAAATGACGAGTGATTCGAGATGAGTCGAGAGTATTATATAGAAATCTAATCGAAACACTTGAAGAAACTGCTACGGCGCCCAAAGACTGAGAGGATGAATAAATACCGGCGCCATCTCACCAATATGGAAAAGGGGAGTGAAGATGAAAAGGAAAAATCAATAATGGGCAGGTATTTGGCTGCCTTGAATTGGAGGCCGGTTTTTTTAAATTGGAATTTATCTTTTGCATTTAGTTAATCCGTTAGGTAGGCAGAAATCAATGGATTTTTTCATTTTATTAATATTAAAAAATAACCATTTTTATTTCTACTTAAAGTACATTTAAATTTTAAAAAGAAATGTCTTACGCACTACTTGAGTGATATATTTTAAGAAAGAATATCAAACATTAACAGTATGGCTTAAAATCATATATGCACATTCCACCATCATAATAAGTCTTTATGTTGAAAAGGGAGATTAAACTAGGATTTCTGAAAATATATTAGAAGGAAGATTAAAAAACTAGGATTTCAGAGAATATATTAGAAAGAAGATTCAACTAGGATGTCAGAAAATATATTAGAAGGAAGATTCAACTAGGATGTCAGAAAATATATTGGAAGGAAGATTCAACTAGGATGTCAGAAAATATATTAGAAGGAAGATTCAACTAGGATGTCAGAAAATATATTGGAAGGAAGATTCAACTAGGATGTCAGAAAATATATTAGAAGGAAGATTCAACTAGGATGTCAGAAAATATATTAGAAGGAAGATTCAAATAGGATGTCAGAAAATATATTAGAAGGAAGATTCAACTAGGATGTCAGAAAATATATTTGAAGGAAGATTCAACTAGGATGTCAGAAAATATATTGGAAGGAAGATTCAACTAGGATGTCAGAATATATATTGGAAGGTAGATTCAACTAGGATGTCATAAAATATATTAGAAGGAAGATTAAACTAGGATGAGAGAAAATATATTAGAAGGAACATTCAACTAGGATATCAGAAAATATATTAGAAGGAACATTCAACTAGGATGTCATAAAATATATTAGAAGGAAGATTCAACTAGGATGTCAGAAAATATATTAGACGGAATATTCTACTAGGATGTCAGAGAATATATGAGAAGGAAGTTAAGTTGAAGTAGGGTGTATAGGGATGTGTTAAAAATATCCAATTGAATTGTCGCCTAGTGTATGATCGCAGGGAAAGGCAAAGAATTAACACAGATGTGTGTGAATAAAAGTGAAAACATTAGTGATACAATGTGTGTGAGAAAATGAAATCAATCTCACTGTGTTTATTGAGACATAAACAATATGCTTTATAAAGTTGACGTGCTTCTCGTACACAAAGGTGCTTATTACATTGAGAGTCTTAAATTCAAAAAATATATGTAATGTTAGCATTAAATTTATATTATGCATCAATATTCTTCCTATTCATCTCTCCAATTTCTATAATCATATTTATACTATCTTATTTTTTTTTTATATTCCTTACCCATGTTGAATGTGTGTTCAAGGAGTCATATACAGAAAAGGTCGAGCCTCGTTCTCCGCCAAGAAAACGCTCACGACTGGACCAATCTGAACATCGTCGTCACTCCGACTCTAAATACTGGAATAAAAGGAAACATTCGAAGACCTCAAAGGTAAATTTTCTTCATAAGATAAACCACTAAAATTAATGTTGTAATTAATAAAATGTGTTTTACTTTGGTCCAAAATATGTCGTTTAATATATATACTCGAGATACCTGAATGGGGGCAGAAGAGTGACAGGAGATACGAGAATGACTCAGCAGCACCATTGCCCGGAGGAAGGAGAGATGAATCACCTCTAATCAATTGATCTGACAGATGGCAGTGGGGGAGCTTCGGGGAGTCTCCTCTTTCAAAGCGGATTTCATCTCTTAAGTCCAAATAATTTGATCCTTAAGATAAGGGGATAAAGTTCGTTAGTATTTTTTTTCAGCTCTCAACTTGAACCGTGACTCATCTATATTAATAAGATAGAAATGTGAGCGTGTTTGTCTCCCCTTTATAGAAATAGATCTTTGGATATATGTAATTTGAATATGTAAATAGACTAATTTGTATAGTTTGATTCAGAAAATGATTATATTCTCAACTTTAAATGAACCGTAATAATCGTTGGGAAAATCTATAAATAAAATAGAAATGTAGGATGTGTTCATAGCATATGCAAGTTAACCCAATAGCGGCAAATTAGAATATTTTGGGAGGCAAAATAGGATTATGATATTGATGTATTAATGATATTTTCAATGTGATATTATACTTCCAAAATAACTATTCAATGACTTTTTGATATAGTCTGCAAGAATATATTTTTATATTTTTTATATATTTGTTTCTCTTCTCTTTGTAGATATATTCACATGAATCTCTTATTTGTGGATGGAATGATAAAAATGAGGTCATTGACATCTAATGATTTATATTGGTTGCATTTATTTATAACTAGCGGATGTACCCGGCTTCGCCCGGGTTTTACCCGAGTAAAGGTTTGTCTAACGAACATTTGTTATAACAATTGTCTATAAACTTATTTAAAAAAATAATAGATATATTTTGATAATTTGAAACTCGTAAATTTGATTCTCTCGATAAAGTGAACATTTTTTCCCGGTCCCTGTGTGCCGTGTCATCCTGAATTTTGTTTTTCCTAATTTTCTACATTACAAAATAATCGTTTTATCTAGTGAGCATTTTTTCCCGGTCCCTTAAAAAATACTCGGTAAGTTGAATAAAATCAATATTAATTGGTTCCCTCGGTAATTGGAAGCTAAAGGAATAGTATCTTTGCCTTGGAATTGTATCATTATTCTTGTCTCAAATAAATTGCCGTGTAATCCTGAATTTTGTCTTTCCTAATTTTCTACATTACAAAATCATCATTTTATCTATTCTCCCAATATATATGTTGTAGATAAATGATAAAACTAACTTTGACTTGTACGCAAAATTCCCACGCTCTACGGGCGGAGATCAGAGCTTGGTTAAGTGGTTTCGTCAGTGTAGAGGACAAAACGTTCCGTCGGCGGTTTCATGTTCAGGTCTTTTGCGCAGTCTCTTAGGATTAAAGGATTTGCTTCAAGCGAGGGGTGGCTCTCAAATTATTAAAAAAAAACGACACGAGATATCATTTAAAAAATCTGCGGAGATAGCGCCAGCGTGGATATTTCCATTTGTTCGCAAAGGATTGACGACCTAAACCAACTTTTGAATGGCTATGACCTATGGTTATCGTCTGATTTCTACTAATTCAAAAATGAATAGAGGTTCGTATCAAGCAAATTCAAAGGGAAAACAGGAAACTTTTATCAAGTTGGTATGCTTACAGGACGAAACTATGCAAAAGCTTCTATATAAATTATTGAATTTTTAGTATCGCATTTATATTTATTCGAATTTTATATTTAAACGATACTCATTATTTCTTTTGATTTCTATATATCGTCTTGCACCATTTTTAAAACTTTTTAAATATATATATAAAGTACAATACTTAAAATAAAATATGTTTCTTATACAATCTAAAATTAGAAAATAAACTTTTAAATCGGTAACCTGAAGGAGATAGCCATTATAAAGCACTAATATTTGAATTAGTTTTACTTAATATATTAGCCCTGAAAGACCCAAGGTCATCAGGCGTGGAGCAGACTTCCTGCCTAAGCCTATCTCCGTCGCAATGGTGGCGCTGCTTGCGAGTTAAATCTACAAATCTGCAAATAACTCTAAGGATATTCAAGATATTCAAGATATTATTTTTCAGAAACCTTCCCAGTACTATACTAAATAACTTCCCAAAGTTTTATGGCGTTCCAATGAATGGTTTGGTCAGGCATAAAGGACACACACACACACATACATTCATTTATATATATACTAGCGGATGTACCCGGCTTCGCCCGGGTTTTACCCGAGTAAAGGTTTGTATAACGAACATTTGTTAAAACAATTCTCTATAAACATATAAAAATAATAATAGATATATTTTGATAATTTGAAACTCGTAAATTTGAATCTCTCGATAAAGTGATCATTTTTTCCCGGTCCCTGTGTGCCGTGTCATCCTGAATTTTGTATTTCCTAATTTTCTACATTACAAAATAATCGTTTTATCTAGTGAACATTTTTTCCCGGTCCCTTAAAAAATACTCGAAAAGTTTATTTCGATAATCTGAAACTCGTAAATTTGAATCTCTCGATAAAGTGATCATTTTTTCCGGTTTTACCCGAGTTAAGGTTTGTCTAACGAACATTTGTTAAAACAATTCTCTATAAACATATAAAAAAATAATAGATATATTTTGATAATTTGAAACTCGTAAATTTGAATCTCTCGATAAAGTGATCATTTTTTCCCGGTCCCTGTGTGCCGTGGCATCCTGAATTTTGTATTTCCTAATTTTCTACATTACAAAATCATCGTTTTATCTATTCTCCCAATATATATGTTGTAGATAAATGATAAAACTAACTTTGACTTGTACGCAAAATTCCCACGCTCTACGGGCGGAGATCAGAGCTTGGTTAAGTGGTTTCGTCAATGTAGAGGACAAAACGTTCCGTCGGCGGTTTCATGTTCAAGTCTTTTGCGCAGTCTCTTAGGATTAAAGGATTTGCTTCAAGCGAGGGGTGGCTCTCAAATTATTAAAAAAAAACGACACGAGATATCATTTAAAAAATCTGCGGAGATAGCGCCAGCGTGGATATTTCCATTTGTTCGCAAAGGATTGACGACCTAAACCAACTTTTGAATGGCTATGACCTATGGTTATCGTCTGATTTCTACTAATTCAAAAATGAATAGAGGTTCGTATCAAGCAAATTCAAAGGGAAAACAGGAAACTTTTATCAAGTTGGTATGCTTACAGGACGAAACTATGCAAAAGCTTCTATATAAATTATTGAATTTTTAGTATCGCATTTATATTTATTCGAATTTTATATTTAAACGATACTCATTATTTCTTTTGATTTCTATATATCGTCTTGCACCATTTTTAAAACTTTTTAAATATATATATAAAGTACAATACTTAAAATAAAATATGTTTCTTATACAATCTAAAATTAGAAAATAAACTTTTAAATCGGTAACCTCAAGGAGATAGCCATTATAAAGCACTAATATTTGAATTAGTTTTACTTAATATATTAGCCCTGAAAGACCCAAGGTCATCAGGCGTGGAGCAGACTTCCTGCCTAAGCCTATCTCCGTCGCAATGGTGGCGCTGCTTGCGAGTTAAATCTACAAATCTGCAAATAACTCTAAGGATATTCAAGATATTCAAGATATTATTTTTCAGAAACCTTCCCAGTACTATACTAAATAACTTCCCAAAGTTTTATGGCGTTCCAATGAATGGTTTGGTCAGGCATAAAGGACACACACACACACACATACATTCATTTATATATATACTAGCGGATGTACCCGGCTTCGCCCGGGTTTTACCCGAGTAAAGGTTTGTATAACGAACATTTGTTAAAACAATTCTCTATAAACATATAAAAAAATAATAGATATATTTTGATAATTTGAAACTCGTAAATTTGAATCTCTCGATAAAGTGATCATTTTTCCCGGTCCCTGTGTGCCGTGTCATCCTGAATTTTGTATTTCCTAATTTTCTACATTACAAAATAATCGTTTTATCTAGTGAACATTTTTTCCCGGTCCCTTAAAAAATACTCGAAAAGTTTATTTCGATAATCTGAAACTCGTAAATTTGAATCTCTCGATAAAGTGATCATTTTTTCCGGTTTTACCCGAGTTAAGGTTTGTCTAACGAACATTTGTTAAAACAATTCTCTATAAACATATAAAAAAAAATAATAGATATATTTGATAATTTGAAACTCGTAAATTTGAATCTCTCGATAAAGTGATCATTTTTTCCCGGTCCCTGTGTGCCGTGGCATCCTGAATTTTGTATTTCCTAATTTTCTACATTACAAAATCATCGTTTTATCTAGTGAACATTTTTTCCCGGTCCCTTGAAAAATACTCGATAAGTTGAATAAAATCATGGTCGTTTATGGAAGATGGACGTAGTTCCCGGAGGTCACCCGCGAGGCTTTTTTCTTGTCTACTTGCACAGCTGTGTCACCAACTCTGCCCCCGCGCGCCAGGACCTCTTGATCCCTCTGATTGGTCGGTGGGAACTTGGACTGTCCAACCGGCCGGCGGCCGGACGATTACATTTTCTCGACGGGGGAGGGGGGGGGGGGGGGGCAGACCAAAGCTTATCTCCGTCGCAAGGTGGCGCTGCTTGCGAGTTAAAGCTACAAATCTGCAAATAACTCTAAAGATATTAAAGAAATTATTTTTCGAAAACCTTTCCGGGGATATGCCTAATAATATCCCAAAATTTCACGGCGATTGGATGTATGGTTTTTGAATCTATAGAGAACACACACACACACAGACATTCATTTTTATATATATATAGATATATAGATTATATATATATATATTGTGTTCTCGTTTGTAAAATGGTGTAAGATATCATTGCTTTTATGGTTATTCTTTGGTGCTTTTTTTAAATTTTGGAGTACAAAACTTTGCTTATTTTAAAGTCGGGTCATGATCTGTTCTTTCCCCGAAGGTAGGAATAATTAATATCTATTGTAGAACGACATTTGACAATTATCCCGCAAATGTTTCTTTTGAACGAAAAATCGAAATTAATTTCAAAGAGAAATAAGGACTATTTCTATCTTTAGGGATGAAGTATGAAAGGATGAATTGTGAAGAGTAATGATAAACGGAAAAATAAAGTGTCCAGGGATGGATCCCTAAACAGTTATAAAATACTATATAACCTATAAAATTCTCTAAAAGTATTAAATAATCAATAGCTTTGTATCTTTTTGAGAAGAAAAAAAACATACTCCGGGAGCTCCTCAATAAATAAATATAAAATTGAAATATATTGAATTAAATATGTCTTCATATTTTGAGGCAATATGATTTAAAATATTTTAACTGTGAAGTTTTTATTAATATCATAATGTATGTCTAAACCATATAGCTGTGGGTAAGAATGTGTTGTTTCTGCACTAGTGCACTTGAAAACACTAAATTGAGTAGTTTGTGTATTTAATATAAGCTTTCAAAATCATTATGTACACTGCGCGACATTAAAAATGGAACACCAGGAAAGAATGACCAGAAAATTATGCGAATTTCAGCGTAGACGCGCCTCACCAATTTATACAAATGATGTGAAATGCGAAGCTCTCGTGCGCACGTAGAGTAAGATATAAGGGAAGGAACTTGCAGAAAGGACAGTATTCGTGCCGTTATTTCTTCAAGGAAAATCATCGTAGAAATTTTGTTCTTGTTTCAAAAGACACGTGAATGGCAGATAATGCCAGGACGTCGTCAACGGTGGCAGTTCCAGCAGATAGATGATTTTACGAGGAGCATGGTGAACGGACTGTAAATGGCAGGTTAGTCCATACGTCAAATCACAGCTGACACACACCTGGGTGTGTCCACGGTGCACCGACTGCGGAGATGGTTGGAAAAGGAAAATGAATCAATTTATAGGAATACCGGTGTAGCCAAAGTGACGTCATCACGCGTGGATTAGCGTATCCTTCGACAAGCAGTGGTGGATCTGAATGCCACTTGTACTTCCTTTACGCAAAATGTGAAAGACACCCTAAATGATTCCATCTATACCAGAACAAACACCCGTCGATTGGTTGCTAATGGCTTGTATTTATGTCGTCTGGTAAGAAGCCTGCCATTGACTCCACTGAATAGACGCCAACGTTTGTAATTATACCGGGCCATATCGACGTGGATGACAGAATGGCACAGTCTTGTTCTCAGATGAATCACGCTTCGGTTTGTCCAGTGATAGTTTGTGTACGCGTGTGACGTCGACGTGGAGAAAGGTCCAATCCGGCAGCATTTGTGGAACTCCCCAACGCGCGACAACGCGGAATAATGGTTTGGGGCACAATCGTGTTTGATACCAGGTCCCCTTTAGTTCGTATTCAGGTCACTATGACGTCCCAACAATACGTTGATGATGTGTTACGACCGGTAACACTCCCCTTCCCCTTCAGGGGGTACCCAGTTCCCTTTATAAGCAGGATAACTCCCGACCGCACACTGCTCGTATTAGCCAACAAGCTCTGCGAAATGTACTTATGCTTCCCTGGCCACCGTACTCTCCTGACCTCTCACCAATCGAGCACGTCTGGGACCTCATTGGCCACCGTTTGGATGCCTTGCCTCATCCGATCCGCGTTCAGAAGACGAACTGTGGCAAATGGTTGAAAGGGAATGGAGAGCCATCCCTCAGGACGCCATCCGTAGTTTTATTGACTCTTTACCTAGATGTGTTGCTGCGTGCATCGCCGTCCGCGGTGGTCCTACTTGCTACTGAGCCGACGCCGTTCTCGCTCTGTATTATATCTATCATTTTGAAATGAAAATAACCTTTTGTTCATTTCTGCCTCTCTCTGTTTGTTAAGTTTCATCATCTTCTGGCCCCCTTTCTTGGGGTTCCATTTTCAATGTCACGCAGTGTATATCATAAACTATTTTAAGAGAAAGTTCTAAAGTAAAATTTGATAGAGTATATGTTGGTTTTGCATAAAACAATAGATTTTCAAGGTAAAATTGTCAAAGAAGATAGGATATATAGAGAGAAGATTGGAGAAACTTGGTGTGGAATTATCGATAAGAGTTATCATATATGGCTAATTAGGTTGTGACACTAGGAATCGTCTCATTTAATAATGATAAGAAGGAAGATAAAGGATATATGGAACAATGCGTGTGTGGAAGGATTTATTCTGAAAAATAAAAGTAGAGAAGGCGGGTAAAATTCACGCATCGGTTCAACACAAAGTTTTTAGTTTTGTCGTTGTTTTCTTTTTTGTTAATAGAGCTCTTCAGTCAAAAAAGATGCAAAATGTAGGCCATCTTTTGACCAACTCTGAAATCTATCAGGTTGAGGCAATTCTAAATTTGTCAAAGTTGGCTTATAGGTTTGTCACTAATTCAAATCTGCTAGTTTCTTTTATTTTAAAGATTGTTTTTTTCTTTGAAATGTAGAGAATTGCGTAAATGAATTAACAAAAATATTGTCTACGAGGCATGCTTGTATCCTGAAATTTTGATGCAAGATTGTGCAAACAAGGACAACATGGGTGGAATCGATCCTGTCGGGGAGATTAGCACGAGAGGGAGGAGTTTAGTCATCGATTGAGGACGGGGAGGAGCAACGTACAATTAAAGGGAAAGAAGAAAACCGCCATGTGCACAATTGTGTGGGTGTTCTTGAATTACTATTTCAGTCAACACTATTTCTTCGTTAAGTTGAGAAGTATATCTAGCCCAGGCTCTTTCAATATTTTTTCCACACAATAGAAGCAGTAGGAAATTGTTTTGGCTTTAAAAAGGGCAGCTTTACATTAATATATATAAATTTGTGTGTGTTTTGAAAATAGAGCAATCCATAAATAAATCTTTAATTAAAAAGGCATAGGTTGAATATTTTGATCCAACATATGCCTTTTTGATTGAATATATGTGTGAAAAAAGAATAGAAAAAAATAATAAAAAGGTCAGGTGTTGATCATAAAAATAAAGAAGGCATATCCTGACCATATATATTGTCGCGGAGATAAATAAAGCAAGGGCAAATTTGGGGATAATTAATTTATTATAAATAAATTATAATTTATTATAAAAACAACTTATCCCCAGGTAAAGATAATAATAATGAGCGGCGTCAGCCACCAAGGGGTCCCGTTTTCCATATTTGCAGATCGGCTTCCGAGAACCCCTCACACCTATGGTTTTCCCCCCGGGGTCCAGGAATGATTGACAGGTGTCCCATCTGGATGAAGATTCTTGGCATTACTCCCTCTTTAGAGAAAACAGCGACCCGCTGATTAGCTTGTCTTAGCCCTTGTTCTGGAAGGAAATCTATCACGGCCTGTGTTCCATAGCAGAATGGAATGTTGTTCTTCAGGGTCCAGGTAGGGCTTCATCCGAATGACATGGACGATATCCTTGGCTTTCCTTGATCGGGGAGACGGGTCCACGGGCTCTACTTCATACGTAACTTCTGAAAGCTTCTTGGTCACCTTGTAGGGACCGAAGTATCTCTTCAGTAGCTTTTCTGAGAGTCCTACTTTTCGTATGGGAGTAAAAACCCACACAAGATCATCCTTCTGGTAATAGACTGGAGTATGTTTCTGGTCGTAAAGTCTACGGTCTTTCGCCTGTGATTGTAGAAGGCGTGATCGGGAGAGTTGACGCGCTTCCTCGGCTCTGGTCACAAGTTCTCCAACGTAGTCGTCAGAGATCTCATCTGGTAGGTAAGGTAGTACGGCATCGATGTAGGTCTCGGCCTCGCGGGCGTGAACAAGAAATAACGGAGTGTAGCCGGTCGCCTCCTGTTTAGCATGTTGTAAGCAAAAGTTACGTAGGGTAAAACTTGGTCCCAGTCCTTCTGCTCAACACCTGTGTACATGGACAACATATCTCCCAGAGTTTTGTTGAACCTTTCAGTCAGGCCGTTGGTCTGGGGGTGGTAGGCCGTTGTAAATCTGTGTACAATTCCACACAGAGCATTGATCTCTTTTATTACTTGAGAAATGAAATTTCTTCCGCGTTCTGTTATCATTTCTCTAGGAGCTCAATGCTTCAAGATAACATCTTCAACCAGGAACTTAGCTGTTTTGATTGCTCCTCCATCTGGGATCGCTTTCGTTGTGGCATACCTTGTCATATAATCGGTGCACACAATGATCCAACGGTTTCTATCTTTAGAAACTGAAAATCTTCCAAGGAGATCAACCCCGACCTTATAGAATGGCTTTTCAACAGGTGGTATGGATACAAGTTGTCCAGCCAGACGTCGAGGTAATTTCTTCCTTCGTTGACACTCCCGACAATGGCTTACATATTGGCGAACAGTTCTATAAAGGCCAGGCCAATAGAATCGTTTCTTCACTTTGTCATACGTTCGGGTGAAACCCAAATGCCCAGCTGTAGGAGCGTCATGTAAATCTGCCATAACTTCCGATCTTAAGTGTTTAGGAATCATCATAAACCAGGGTCTTCCAGTTGTGCTATAGTTTTTCTTGTTTAAGATACCGTCGGTAATGCTGAATTCCTTTCTGGTGTAGCCCGAGTTTAAATTATCGATTATTTTAGCTAAATCCGGGTCTTTGGTCTGCTCTATATCGACGTTGGTTAGTGACACCACAGCACGTGGTTGATCGTTCTCAAGCGGGCTCCTTGACAGACAATCGGCATCCTTATGTTTGCGTCCGCTCTTGTAGATAACGGTCACGTCAAATTCTTGCAACTTCAGCGCCCATCTTGCCAAACGGCCAGAAGGATCTTTCTGCCCTACCAACCAACATAGAGAATGATGGTCAGTGACAACCGCGAATGGTCGACCAAACAAATATGGACGGAATTTTCTAATAGACCAGACTACAGCAAGGCATTCTTTTTCTGTTGTAGAATAGTTATGTTCAGCTTTTGTCAAGCTTCTAGATGCATAAGCTATAGGCCGCTCCTTTCCACCTTGTATTTGTAGAAGAACAGCTCCAATACCATGTCCGCTTGCATCCGTGTGTAGATGGATATCAGCGGATTCATCAAAGTGTCCCAAGACAGGCTCTGAAATTAGAGCTGTTTTAAGGACTTCAAACGCTTTCTCTTGAGCTGCATCCCAATAGAATTGTTTTTCAGTCTTCAGTAGGTCATGCAAAGATCTAACTTTGTCGGCAAAGTTTTAAATAAATCTTCGGTAATAGGAACATAATCCAAGGAAGCTCCTCAGTTCAGAGATATTCCTTGGCCTCGGAAATTTAGAGACGGCTTCAACTTTATCTGGATCTGGATGAATTCCATTGGCGTCAACAAGGTGTCCTAAAATCTTGATCCTCCTTGATCCAAAAAGACACTTTTTGTGGTTCAAGCTTAGTCCAGCTTTCTGGATGCATCTTAATACAAGTTGTAGACGACGTAGATGTTCCTCAAAAGTAAGTGCGTAAACTACGATGTCGTCCAGGTAGCAAAGGCACATGTTCCATTTAAGACTGCCCAGAACACTATCTATCATCTTTTCAAACGTTGCTGGAGCGTTGCATAGACCGAAAGGCATTACTCGGAATTCGTAAAGCCCATCTGGAGTGATGAAGGCAGTTTTCTCCCTGTCTTTTTCGTCCACTTCAATCTGCCAATACCCGGACCGAAGATCCATCGTGGAGAAGTAACTAGAGCCGGTAAACTGTCCAAGGTATCGTCAATGCGTGGCAGCGGGTAAACATATTTTTTGTTATCTTATTTAATCGACGATAATATACGCAGAATCTCCAGGTCCCATCTTTCTTTCAAACTAGAATAACTGGAGATGACCAAGGACTTTCAGAGGGCTTCACGATGTGATTTTCAATCATCTTGTTCACTTCATCTTGAATTAGTCGTCGTTCACTTGGTGCTACTCTATAGGACTGCTGTTTGATAGGAGAGTGGTCTTCTGTGTTTATCTTGTGCTTTACAGTACTGGTGGGCTTAATAAGAGTACTCCCAAAGTCAAATATGTCAATAACTCGTCAAGGCATGAAACAAGCTGTAACCTTTGAATTTCAGACAGCCCTGGATCTAGAGTAAGGTTTATCTTCTGTGACCATTCACGTGACTTTAGCTGCGTTTCTTGTAACTTATCGCTGGATTCAATAAGACTGCAGATATATCCATTCTCATAACTTTTCATGGTGCACATATTCATTCCTGATGGACTCAGTTGCGGCCAAGACGCTCCACTCGCCACCTAAATGCTACCTCGGCCGTGTCGAAATGTAACCAATTAGTTTGGTATAAGAACTTCTTTTCTTAATAATAAGTCCTTAGAAGTTGAGACTAAAACATCTCTAACACCGCATATTTCTTCGTTTATCACACTGATCTTCTTCATTGATTTAGGCGGGATGACAAAGTCGTCGGAAGCAAACAATCTCTGGTTTTCCTCCTCTCGATATTTAATGACGGAGGTTTCCCCGAGATGGAGTTCATTTCTGCCACAAACAATGACGGCTTCGGTGGCCTTGAAGAAGTCCCATCCGAATATGATGTCATGGCTGCATTCCACCATATATATATAACAACGAATTCAAAGGATATCTTCAGACCATTAACTTCTATGTTCAGGAGACATTTTCCTAGGGTCTCTATTAAATTTTTGTTTGCGGCTTTAAGAATGGGACCGGGTTCTTTGAAGAGAAGTGTCTTTAGTTTGCGTCGAAATTTGTCTGAAATAACAGAAAAGTCTGCTCCTGAATCCACCAATGCTTTAATTTTGCGTCCATTTATTTCGACCATGACAAAATATTCTTTTAATTTAGCGGCAATATACCCTGGAGGATTTTCCTCAATGGCGACCTCACCCCCGTTAGAAGCCGCTCCACTTAGTTTTCACATTCTGAGGCTTGGGAGAACTTCTGAAACGACGGGCTGGCGACTGGGATTGTCTTCGGGCTGGCGACCTTGCGCGGCTTGGATGTGGGGAAGAGCTCCGGTAGAAGTACGTAGAGGTTTGGGGCGTTACATAGTCGTCGTCGGCGTCATATCTCGGGGGTCGACTCGAAAATCCAACATTTCTTCCTTCTCCGCCATTCCTTGACCTGGCTTCAGCGAAGACCTGCCGTCGTTCACTACAATAACTGACGACATGTCCGGGTCGTCCGCAGTGGAAGCAGATTGGTTTGTCGTCGTAGGTTCTCCATTGTTCCGTCTTCCTGGGTTGGGTTGGTCGGTCGATGTTATAATAGGGCGTGCGTGGTTCTTGTTGTACCACGTTGATTTGTGGTCTCATAGGTTGGAGAGCACGGCTGACTTCTTCCCTCAGAGTCTGCTCCAGGGCATTCACTTCTCGGAGAGGATTGACCACTTCGGGTACTGAGGAGACCTTTTTAATTTCTTCTCTAACGATGCGGCGAATTAAGCCGGCCAAGTCGTCTGAGTCGTCAACACACGAAATGGGCATTACGTTTGACAACCTGGCGAATTTCATACGGCCGATCCTGCGCTGCTTGGCGGTTCTCAGATGACGGTAAAACTTCAGGATCTCATCTACCGTCTGTATGTCTTTCGCCACCAATACCTGGAATGTGTCCTCCGAAATTCCCTTTATAATGTGAGCAACTATCTCACCTTCTTCCGTGCGAGGGTTCACCTGGTGGCAGAGACTAAGAATCTCCTGGATATATCACTCACTGGATTCCTCGGCCTTCTGTGCTCTTGACTTCAGAACTTCCTCGGCGCGTCGAGCAGAATCCTCCTACAGTCCGAACACAACGCGGAATGTGTCTTCAAAGCTTCTCCACGAGTTGAGTGATTCTTCGTTATTATCAAACCACCTTCCAGGAGCTCCGTTCAAGTAAAAGACGACTTTGGCAAGCTTCATGATCTCGTCCCATCTGTTGTTCTTCGACACTCTCTCGTACTCCTTCAACCACTGTCCAGGGTTTATATTTCCATCTCCAGAAAAGGTTGATGGATCTCGTTGGCGCTGACAAGGGAGGTAGGATCCGCTAACAGTAGGTCTGTGGTCGTCTTCCATTTTTATTCGTTGTGGCAAAGGTTCAAGAATTGGCTTACGTCCCTGTAGACGTCGACTTCTTCGAAGTTCCGTCACGTTACCCAGCGTCTCCGCCAAAATATGTCGCGGAGTTAAATAAAGCAAGGGCAAATTTGGGGATATTTAATTTATTATAAAGGGTATTTACCTTTTAGTTCTCCAATAAAATTATTTACAATAGGTATTCAAGGGAGAGAGAGTAAGATGATAAAAACAACTTATCCCCAGGTAAAGATAATAATAATGAGCGGCGTCAGCCACCAAGGGGTCCCGTTTTCCATATTTGCAGATCAGCTTCCGAGAACCCCTCACACCTATGGTTATCCCCCTGGGGTGCAGGGATGATTGACAAGGTCCCATCTGGATGGAGCTTCTTGACAATATATATTCTTGTCTAGCTATAAGCTCTCTAGGATATTGCTAGTAGGCCATTCAAACTCTATCAATCCAGTACTACAGTCCCCGACATGAGTTTAGAGAGCACGTTTGGTGCAACTGTGCTCTAAAATCTTATAGTGAATGTTTTTTTTTTCTTATCCGTTGTTCCCTAAAAACAAATCCAAGTGAACTTGCATAGCTGGAGTTTGAACCATAAAAATATATTTTCTTAAATCCTTTATTGACATAATATTACCTTCACATACCTTTTTGTTCTCCTTTACGATTTTCCTTAGCATTAATTTCCTGTGTTCATTCAAGAGGCCACGGTGGAAAAGAACTCACCACCAACGAAAGCTTCATTCGAAACACCCAACTTCCCCTCCCCCTCAAAGTTGGGACGAACCTTCAACATCGTCAGGTGTTCGCGTTGAATCCTCCCGCCAGAGAGTTGCTTCACCGCAGGTAATCTTTTTAGAACCTTATCGGGATCATTCTCAGAGTTGCCATCAATCCATCTATAGCCACAGTTTAGTAGCTCCCTTATACTTCCTTCTTAGAGCACACATTCACTATCCATGAGTGCATTAGGACTAAATATTTTTGACTCAATTTCTATCCCATTTTAATGCTTTCCTTGTATAAATATAATGTAAATCGTGAAAAAACTGAGAGTATAAATATATCTCAACATATAACTATAAAAGAAAACTTACCTCTCGGAAATGAAGGGTCAATAATAATTCGTTAAAACGTCATTATTCCAGTTGTACACTCGTTAGAGTAAATTTAAAAGTACGCCATTTTTGACGCAAAATCTTTTGGCCGTTATCTTCCCTTTCAGAAATTAGATCTCTATTAATATCATTCCTGAAATTCTATTGACTCGCAATACTGAGTGACGTTATCCAGGATTCCCCTTACTGTCAATTGGCTGTGTGCATTCAAGGGATCCCCTTCATCCTCCTACAGATCCCGCCATCATTCAGAACAAAAATCGGAGCGCCGGCCTTTCTTATATCCCTCTAAGATCTGGGAAGAAAAGCCCTCAATACCAACGGATTCTGGCGCCAGCTCCTCCCGCCAGAGGACTAACTCCCAGGAGGTAACCTTTGGCCCAAATATAATGGACTAATTTTAAACGACTTAATTATATTATCTTAAAATAAAAGCATAAAGTGAATTCTAACTAGTTTGAGTGATATATAGAGATTACACCTTGAATCCATAGTCCTCAGGCGACACACGACGATGCGGCATTTCTTAAATTACGTTAATCGCGAATGTTTACATCTGTTGCTCAGAGCTGACATTTTGTTCCCATCGTACTACTAGCTTCGATGGCTCTTTTAATGTATCCTCCATCCTACGTATCGTTATAAAGCCAGCACCCAAGATTTGTAGCACCGTTCATAAGCATCACTCAACGTCCTATAGAACCTAATCGGGATCATTCCCATAGTTGCCATCTCAACCCATCTATAGCCATAGTTTAGTAGCTCCCTTAATCCTCCTTCTTAGTGCACGAATTCATTATCTTTGATGTTTTAATGTTTGGCTAGCATGAAGATGATGTAAAACATGAAAACAACTT
>CP092886.1:36472688-36597374 GCA_030710605.1 Cordylochernes scorpioides | reverse complement strand
AAAAATAAATAATTTCCCAGTTTCAACATCTCCGAATCCAGCAGAGAAACAAAGATGGGCATTCTTCTTTTTTCTTCTAATGCATTTGCCTCAAAGGCTGCTTCAAACCTCTGAACGAAAATCTCAAAGGATTCTTCCCCCGGCCTGAAGAAACCGAACGGTACAATCACTGAACTTCCAGACATCCTGTTGGCTTCTCGTTCGCTTAGATTTCTATCTTCCTCCACCTGTGAACGAGCACTTGAAACGGTTCCCACACACTCGTCGCCAATTGTTGTGTCGCCTCCCAGTAGTAGTCACGACACGCAGCCTATCTTTACTGGTCAATTTCTATTTAATTGCACCGTTAATGTTCTATATATACAAATATTTACATATTAATAATAAAAAAACATGCAAATACATACAGATATTTAACACTTTGCATACACAACAATTACCAAAATATTAATGTACAAAACCAGTTATCATTAAAAAGCTTCAAAAATAGACCAACCGCTGGATACGGCAATGAAAAAGCATGCTTTTTTGAGGTAAAAAATAGAAATAATTTTCTAAAATACAAAATACAACCCCTATATGTTAAAAAAACTATAAATAATCTAAATATAAAATATTTAATCAAATAAATTAAAATATCTTTAAAAAAATTTTGAAAAAGGACTTCAAAAAGACAAATAAATGAATCCGTAAAAGAAATCCCTTGCTTATTTAAAATATAAATAACCTATTTTTTAGATACAACCCATATATGTAGAAAATATAATAAATAAACTGTATTTAAAAGATCAAAGCAATAATTAAAAAATTCCATAAGAAAATTTAAAAAAGGACCTCAAAATGACCCATAATTGAATACAATGAAATTGCTTGCTCTTTTTTGCGATTAATAATAAAAAACCCAAATATTTTTAAAAACACAACACCTATATGTTATAAATACCACAAATAATTTGTATTTGAAAGATCTAAATAATTAAATAAAAATTTCTTAAGAAATATTCGAGAAGGGCCTCACAATGACAATCACATAAACATATCAATAAAATATCTTGCATCTTAGTGAAAAAAAATAGAAATAACCCAAAATTTGTTTACAAAACAACCCATATATGTGGAAAACACCATAAATAATCTTTTTTTTTAAATATCTAAGCAATTAATTAAAATTTTGTTAAGGTCCTCAAAAAAGACATAAAATTGAGCACATTAATGAAATTTCAAGCATTTTAGTGAAAAAAAATATAAATAACCCAAATTTTTTTTACAAAACAACCCATATAAGTGGAAAACTCATAAATAATCTGTTATTAAAATATCTAAACAATTAATTAAAAATTTTGTTAAGGTCCTCAAAAAAGACATAAAATTGAGCACATTAATGAAATTTCAATCTTTTTTTGTAAAAAATAATATAAATAACCTTAGTCTTATAAAAATACTAACCACGAAAGTTAGAAATAGCATATATAATCTGTATGCAAAATAAAAAGAAATAAATTAAAATTAGCCTAAAAATGTATCTAAAATATAAAATTGATCTCATCAAGTAAGGCTTCAACTTTTTTTGGTATAAAATATGAAAACTATAAAATAAAAGTATCTTACCATGTATAAAAGTTATTAAAATATATATAAAAAAGATTAAAACTAATTTTCCAAGAAGCGCAAAAGTGTAAACACTTTTGAAAAGCCTAAAAATTTATCTAAAAAATAAAATTGATCTCATCAAGTAAGGCTTCAACTTTTTTTGGTATAAAATATGAAAACTATAAAATAAAAGTATCTTACCATGTATAAAAGTTATTAAAATATATATAAAAAAGATTAAAACTAATTTTCCAAGAAGCGCAAAAGTGTAAACACTTTAACTCTGTTGAATTTTTTTTGTATTTTATCGATAACAGCAAAGTTATGTATGTTAAAGTTAGGAAAATATTTTGATGTTAAGCAAAACCTGCTCCATCTCGTTTTACATAAATGTTGAAAATTTGGTCGAAATTGATGCATTGTAACGAAAGTTTTTAGTGATGTCCACTTATGAAATTTCCATTTTATTAATATAGATATTGGTGTTTTATCTTATTTTACATCTACTTTATATATTTTATATCGGTATATTATTCACACTGTTCATATATTTATATATGCAGATTTATAGATGTATTATTGCAATTGTACATGCACTCTATTTATAGAATATATAGGTATATCTTATTCCCATTTTACATATACTTTATATTCAATATGTCGGTATCATTATATCCTTATACATATTCGTTATATATTCTGCAATATATAGGTTTCTTATTCCCATTTCACATATATACTTTATATATAATATATATGAGTGTCTTATTTCTCATCGTACATATACCTTATTTATAGTATGTATATTATATTTCTATTGTATGTATATTTTATATACAGTTTATAGGTAGCTTATTCACATTTTTAATATTTCTTTATATATAGTTCATAAGCATCTTAATCTCAATAACATATACTTTATATTCTACATATATAGGTATCATAATATCATTGTAAATATACTTTTTTATGTTGTTGTCGTGTCCAATGAAGAGCTTCAGAAGTCTCCATGCATTCTATCACCACATCATTGGAAAATGGGTGCCGTTGCCGCGTTAGTCACCTTGGAAACAGACCAGAATTTGGTCGAATATTCGAGGGGTCCAGGGGGGACCGCGGGAGGAGTGGTCGGACTTCCATATACTTTATATATATATATAATTTTACCCGATGACGATAAATCTAGAATTAGAACAGAAATAACACCGATCATTAAAAAAATAGAAAGACAGAATAAGACCAATTTACAACAAGATGAAAGAAAGGCAATTGATCTATTAAGAGAGAACAAAGATATAATCGTAACACCTTCCGATAAAGGAAGGAATACTGTAATCATGGATACCACTGAATATAACTCTAAAATCGAACAATTACTGCAAGATAAAGAAATTTACGAATAATTATCAAAAGATCCATTGCCTAATATCACTAAAGAATTTAATAAAAACTAAATAAAATTATACGCACACATAAGCTTAATAAAAAATCGTTCGAAAATTTCAAAGCAGAAGAAAAAACTCTACCCAACTTTTACGGCCTACCTAAAATCCATAAACCAAACATTCCATTACGTCCAATAGTGAGCTATGCTGGTTCTCCTCTTTATCCTCTCACGAAATTTCTATCTTCAGTCATCTCTCCATTCCAAAAGCAACTACCTCACACAGTACCCAAACCCATAGTAGCTGTTGAAGCTATCAAAACCGTTCAAATATCAAATGACAGCAGGATGGTTTCCTTCGATATAGAAGCTCTCTACACCTCAATCCCGCACGATGAAGCACTCCTGGCCCTCCAATCATTTCTTGAAATCCACCCAGAAATAGTTCTGCCCCTCTCTGAAGAAGCATTAATCGATTTAATCAAACTTTGTTTAGACAATAGTTATTTCAGTGTCAAAGACAGATTCTTCCGGCAAATTAAAGGCCTACCAATGGGCAACCCGATTTCATCTGCATTAGCCAACATATTTATGAACGAAATAGATAAACAAATAATTAATTCAAACCAATTTAAAATAATATTATGGCTACGATATATTGATGACATTTTTTGTCTAACAGAAATAGACATTGACAGCTTCATACGTTTTCTCAATAGTCTCAAACCTTTTTTAAAGTTCACATATGAAAAAGAAAGCAATAATTCCCTAGCCTTTTTGGACATCCAGCTTAAAAGGAATCAATATAACATCGAAACTTGCATTTACAGGAAACCCACTCACACCGGAAACTATTTGAATTTTAGCTCCTTTGGTCCCATACATAACAAAATAGCCGTAGTGAAATCTCTTTCTAAAAGAATAGAAACACACCATTCAAATAGAAATAGTGCAACAGAAGAAAGAAATAGAATTTTCAAAGAATTAATAAATAATAATTATCCAAAAAAAATTATTGAAAAACATTTTTATAAACAGAGAGATATACCTTCAAATAATAGTCGTGATCAGTCTCAAAAAAGATATTGCTCTATTCCATATAGCTACGGTTCGGAGAGAATTGCCCGAATTTTAAAGAGATATAATATAATTACACCATATCAATCTGCACAAAATATAAGACAAATCTTACGCCACTCAGATACAAAAAATATTTCAAACCAAGAAAATACAACCAATGTAATTTACAAAATTCCCTGCCAGACATGTCAAGCTACATACATTGGAGAAACAGGTAAATCACTTAAAGATCGTATCAATCAACATAAAGCAGCTTTAAAAAACTACAAACCATTATCCCTACTAGTATACCACTCCCTAAACAATAGCCATATACCTGATTTCAAACAGACCACAATTATATACAAAATCATAACAGAAAAGCATAGTAGACTGTTTTTAGAAAGTTGGGCTTCTGCCGAAGATAAACAGAGTATAAACAGAAAAATTGATTTTCCAGAAATTTATAAAGAATTCATATCTTAATTATTTATAAATAACTATGTATATACCTTTTATTTAATAATTTATTTTGCTTTAAAATTTTTTTATTTAGAATTAATATGTAAACACAATTTTTTACAATTACACTGTGTTGTATATAAATCTCTATATCTTCCATAGACAAAATAATAATCTATAATATTAAATATAAATATAATTATTTGCTGTATATAAACTGAAGGCAATAGTTGAGTCAAAGATACAGTTCTTTCATTGGCCTTGTAGAACGAGAGTAGTGTACGCGTGCGCGCGTGTTCTAGTGAAAAACACAAACATCCTCGATAAAGAGAGGCGAGTTGCCCCTCGAAATATTGGAACAATAAAAATAATTATAAATCCAATATATGCATCTTGTTTAAATATATATATATATATAATACAATTCCCTTATTTATATATAAAATATTACTATTATTAAAAATTTTAAATTGTCAATATATAAATTCATGTGAGCTTACTCTATAATATCAACTTAATTTAAGATTTTAAATTTTATTAGATAAACTTTATTATTTACATTTCATATATATTGGTATCTTATTCCCCTCTATATCTATCGGATATGTACTTTATACAATATCTTATACATAGTTATTCAAATTAAATATACTTAGGCGAGTAAATCTTTTTATTACTTGGACGTTTCGACAAAAATCTTTTGTCCTCGTCAAGAGCGAACAAATATTAAAACATTTGGCAAAGCGTTTAAAAATTTTGTTGAAACGTAGAGCTAATTGAAAGATTTACTGGCCGAAGTATCTTTAATTTGAAGAACTATGAATACCGGCCAGGCAGCCTCTATATCTTTACGATAATATCTTATACAGTATGAAGGTAATTTTTCCATTGTACACATGTACTTTATAGAGTATTAGAGTTCCTTATTCTCATTGCTTATATACTTTATATACAGCGTAAAGGTACTTATTCCCATCGTTCATATACTTGAATTTACTGTATATGGGTATTTTATTCTAATTGTACATATGCTTTATAAACAGTGTATATAGTTATCTTTTTCATCTCATATATATGCCTTTATGCGATATATATGGATCATTTTCCCTACGTTTATTTACTTTATTTATATAAAAATAATAAAAATAACAAGGGGGTCGGTGGAAGGGTGGTCTAAATCGTTGGTTTTCGACCGCTACGACTCGGGTTCGATTCCCGCATTGGACACTTTTTCTAATTAAACAACAACAAAAAAAGCTCCAATGGCCCCCCCCGATTCTTGTAAAAGTCCAACCCCACCAGCGAGTACAAGTAACCAAACGGAGCTCTGGCACATTTGTAAGTGCAAAGTCGAACTGCTTTTCACATGTGTAGACATGTGGTGCGCTTACAGTAAAAGCAGTCGCTAACTACCCACCATGATTATCATGGCCTGTACCACGTGTACACTAGGGATAATAATAATAAAATAATATAAAAATAAAGTTGCGGGAGGATGATATTATTGTAGCACAAAAGAGGAACCTCTTCCTCTAAATGGGCATCAGAACGATGGCACTATTGCATCATCCTTGTAATCTTGCCTGAAAATCGGCCCTTGCCCCTTCACCAGCTTAAACACTTTTTTGGTAAATTCGACCGATTTCATAATCCCTCTCGTAGGATGTTATGAAATCGAAGTCGTCCCTGTACTGATGAGGGCTAAACCTCGAAACTATGGTTTACAGGTTGGCCTTTTGTCTGGAATTTCCAACACTGGTGTGTGTGTGTGTTGTGGCTCATTCTTTATCATTATTAGTAAAGGTTTTTACTAGAGTGATGCAATAGTGCCATAGTTCTGATGCACATTTAAAGGGAGAGGTGCTTCTTTTGGTACATATATATATAGACAAAGGTCGCCTCTCCCGTTCAAATAGACGTCAAAGCTAGACACCATCTATTGACCGTCGCCGCGGCCTCGGGTCGGTGACAAAGCCAGTTTGCTGCGACGGTCAAAGGCGTCTAGCTTTGACATCTATTTTGAAGGGAGAGGCGACCTTTGTTTTTTAGCTCAATATCCTCCCGGCAAAATTCCCATCTATACATATATACATTTATTTATTTGAAATATATATATATTCTAATATTATAGTATGTGAATGTTTTATATATAGATAATAATACTGGCTTTAATATTGTTACATCATGATTAATGGCGTATTTATTATATTATTTTTAATATATTTGAAATTTAAATTATATATTTATTTATTTTTATATTCTATGATATTTATTTAAAACAGATTATTTTTAGATTATCATCATTTGTATTTAGGTACACTGTGATTTCACTGCTCTCTTTGATGTGAGAAAATAAATAAATTATTCTGGTGGCTACATAAAGTAGACTTATCTCATTATTCCCTTTTATAAATTTGTAGGATGGTTGAAACACGCTCTGGTAAGATGCAAGACCCAGCACAGGAGAGAATCAAGGCTGAAGAGTCTGCCAAGCCGCAACCTGGTGCAACAATTGGTAGAGATGCTAGTTCCGACCCAGTTGTCCTGAATCCCAACATCGACATCCCCAAGTATGATGGAACAGAAGACCCTCGCCCATGGATTGAATCTCTTGAAGAAATTGGCTTCCTGTACCATTGGGCAGACTACATTATCTCCCGTTATGCTGCCATGAATATGATTGGTAGCGCCAAAACCTGGCTGAACCTACACAAAGTAAGTTTCACCAGCTGGGAAAATTTCAAGAGCCGCCTAATTGAGGATTTTGCCTCAGACGCCAACAAAGAAGAAATGAGGATGAGATTAAACAGGATACAACAGTGGAATGAACCTGCAATCAGGTTCGCAGAGGATATCCTTGTACTGTGCAACAAGGTCGACCCCCAAATGGAAGAAGAGACTAAAATAAACTGGGTTATTGGAGGGTTAAAGAAAGAATACTCTTTTGCCCTTCACCTAAACCCTCCTAAAAATACCAATGAACTTCTAGAAATTTGTAAAAAGCTGGATTTGTTCGAAAAGAATTACCAAGAACGTGCAGAAAAATCAAAAGCTCTTTATAATGGACCACGCTCTCCTCGTCCCCATCATCAAGAGCAATGGAAGAATGCTACGTCGTTCAGAAGACCATATCAGAACACCTCCAAGCCCCAGGCCCCCGCTCCGAGGTACTACCAGAACACCTCCAAGCCCCAGGCCCCCACTCCGAGGTATTACCAGAACAAGCCTCTGCCCCAGGTATCTGCCCCTAGACAATCTTACACTCCCAATCCTGAGCCAAAACCGGTCTACCCAAGTAAAACATACAATAAGAATCCAAATTCAAATAGGAATAGGACAGAAGACGGGAGACCAATATGTTTCAAGTGTAACAAGCCAGGACACGTAGCGCGGTATTGCAGAGTCAGGTTTGTAAGAATTGTGGAAGAGGACCCCATAGTTACACAAGACAAGGTCGAAGAAGAAATCCGAATTGATAATGGAACTCAGAAGTCGAGACCTCTGCTCTACTCTGACGTAAGTAATAGCCCGTACTCGAGTATCCCTACAAGGAATAGATATGCTGCATTAGAAGATTTAAACTAAACATCGCGCCTGAGTCCGTCAATCAAAGCAAGTCGACCATAAATGGAATTAAAAAGTTAGACCCCAAATATAAAATGAACATTAACGTGGATAGAATCGGTATCTGCGAAGCATTGATTGATACAGGCGCCGATCTTTCAGTGGTCGACCTTAGTACAGCTCTTAACACAGGTCTTGAAATAATAAATCCTGATAAAATGTGCTCCGGACCCGATGGCAAAGAATTAGATATCGTAGGAAATATTATTTTAAATATAAAATTTGATGACAAAACAATTACACATCAATTTGTGATAATGAGAACACATTTGCGAATATTTATACTTGGACGTGATTTTCTTAAGAAAATGAACGCAAAAATTGATTGTCAGCGTGAAATAATCAAATATGACTTGACAGAAAATCGTGACGTAATCAAATATCAACAGAAGAAAATAAAAAGTGCAAAGGATGCCATTATACCAGAACTTTCTATTAAATTGATTAATGCATTTGTAGAAGCAGAGGATGGCGAATACATCATCGAGGAGAACCATAAAATGTTTCAAACAAATGGACTTCGACTAGCGAGAAGCTTAATAAATGTTGTGAATAAGGAAACATATATCTGGATAACAAACCCTTACCCTCGACCATTAAAAATATTAAAAAACCAAACATTGTGCTTTGGAAGCCAGCCAGCCGAAGTGAATCTTATGGAAGAAAGTGAACAAAAAGAGCATGAAGAACCCCAATTTCAGATAAACGAAAATTTAGCATATACGGAAAAGGAGCAATTGAAACAAGTTTTGGAAAGGTACGAGGATTTGTTTTCGTCGGGATTAGGAAGATCCAACTTAGCGAAACATCGGATCGATACAGAAGGCGCGAAACCGATCAAACACAAGCCGTATAGGGTGAGCGCGAAAGAGCGAGAAATCATAAAAGAACAAATTGATGAAATGCTCAGAGACGGCATAATTAGACCATCCTCGAGTCCATGGTCCTTCCCTGTAATCTTGGTCAAGAAGCGAGATGGTAAGTACAGATTTTGCGTTGACTACAGAAAATTGAATGATGTAACAGTGAAGGATGTTTACCCAATTCCCAGAATTGATGAAGTATTGGATACACTTCAAGGATCCAAATACTTTTCAGCAATTGACCTTAAATCAGGATATTGGCAAGTAGAGGTTGAGGAGAAAGATAAAGAAAAGACAGCCTTCACTACAGCACATGGCCTATATGAGTTCAACGTAATGCCCTTTGGTCTATGCAATGCCCCTGCTACATTTGAGAGGAACATGGAAAATATGCTTGGTAATCTTAGATGGCAAATTTGCTTATGTTATCTAGATGACGTAATCATTTATAGCTCGGATTTTTCAACACATCTCAAAAGAATAGAAGCTGTTTTAAAATGTTTTCGCGAGGCTAATTTAAAATTGAACAACAAAAAATGCCAATTTGCTTTCGAAGAACTGGAGATTCTTGGCCATATAACTAATCAACATGGTATAAAACCAGCGGAGCATAATATCAAGGCTATTAGAGATTTTCCTCGGCCCAAAAAGATAAAAGAAGTTCAATCATTTTTAGGAATGTGCTCATATTATAGAAAATTTATCAAAGGTTTTTCAAAAATTGCCGATCCCATAACCAGTCTTATAAAAAAGAATGTACCTTTTACCTGGAAAGAAAATCAAGAGAAAGCATTTCAAACCCTTAAAGTAGCATTGATAAATCCTCCAATCTTAGGGCACTTTGACCCGAATGCAATTACTTACATTCATACTGACGCATCTAACATCGGCCTGGGTGCAACATTAGTCCAAAAGTTCGGCGATAAAGAAAAAGTTATCTCATATTTAAGTCGAACACTGAGCAAACCTGAGCAAAATTATTCGACTACCGAAAAAGAATGTCTAGCTGTTGTGTGGTCAATGTCCAAGTTACGACCCTACCTATATGGAAGGCACTTCAAAATCGTAACTGATCATCACGCACTATGCTGGCTTAAGAATCTGAAAGATCCGACCGGCCGATTAGCACGATGGGCACTGAAGATTCAGGAATATAATTTCGAAATCATACATAAATCGGGTAAAAAACATCTGGACGCTGATGGTCTATCTAGAGGACCCTTACCTGAAAACGAATGGGACGAAGATTATGAAAGACTATTTCTGAATCAAATAATAGACGAAAAGGATGATTTTATTGAGAATATTAAGGAGAACCTTAGTGGAAACAAGCGTTCAATTACACAGAACTTCAAAGAAGAAAATGGGTGTCTCTACAAGAAAAATCCAAATCCTGAAGGTAGGGCATGGTTGCTGGTAGTGCCAAAGAAGAGAAGGAAGGAAGTCATGAGTGAATACCACAACCATATGCTGAGTGGCCATCTGGGCGTCGCCAGAACCACTTACCGATTGAAGAATAAATACTATTGGCCTTCCATGTTGAAAGATGTTTCAGAATTTGTAAAGACGTGCCATCTTTGCCAAAGTCGGAAAGGTTCAAATCACTTGCCTTCTGGACTTCTACAACCTATTCCCCCAGCTAACTACCCTTTTGAAAGAATCGGAATTGACTTTGTTGGCCCCTTGCCATCAACGAAAAGAAGAAGGAAGTGGATAATTGTGTTGACTGATTATTATACCAAGTATGCTGAAACAAAGGCAGTATCAGAAGCAACCGTGAAAGAAGTCTCTACATTTTTAATCGAACATATTATTTTACGTCACGGGGCCCCAAGATTTCTTATTAGCGATAGAGGTTCACAATTCACTAGCAATTTGATGAAGGAGGTAATGAAAATGTGCAAAGTGAAACACTGCTTCACAACGAGCTACCACCCCCAGACTAACGGACTAACGGAACGGCTAAATAGAACTTTAATCAATATGATCAGCATGTATGTGAACACAGACCAAAAGAACTGGGATGAAATCCTCCCTTTTATCACCCACGCGTATAATACCACGATTCAAGAAACCACAGGCTACTCTCCATTTTTCCTGTTGTTTGGAAGGGAACCCATGTCCCTCTTAGACGACGAGAATATCCCAACGGACAGTAACATGGACGATTACAACGAATATATAGAAAACTACTTAGATAAAATAGCAAGGACGAGACAGGTAGTCATTAACAACACAGAGAAGACTCAGGAAAGAATGAAAAGAAACTATGACAAAAAACACAATGAGAAAATCTATGAACCAGGACATTTTGTGGCAGTTTGGACACCAGTCAGGAAAATCGGAAAATGCGAAAAACTATTGAGAAAATATTTTGGCCCATATCGAATATTAAAGAAGCTGTCTAACGTAAATTACTTAATTGAGCCGAAAGATAATCCTGGCCAAGACCCATTGATTGTCCATGTCTCAAGACTCAAACCCTATTTTGAGAGAATTGATGAGGTAACTCACGAGGACGTGACGACCTCTGGAGAGGGGGAAGTGTTACATCATGATTAATGGCGTATTTATTATATTATTTTTAATATATTTGAAATTTAAATTATATATTTATTTATTTTTATATTCTATGATATTTATTTAAAACAGATTATTTTTAGATTATCATCATTTGTATTTAGGTACACTGTGATTTCACTGCTCTCTTTGATGTGAGAAAATAAATAAATTATTCTGGTGGCTACATAAAGTAGACTTATCTCATTATTCCCTTTTATAAATTTGTAGGATGGTTGAAACACGCTCTGGTAAGATGCAAGACCCAGCACAGGAGAGAATCAAGGCTGAAGAGTCTGCCAAGCCGCAACCTGGTGCAACAATATTGATGTGAATATTTAAATATTTTGGGGAGATTCTGTATATATTTTAACATTTGATTCTACGTTTTGTAAATTCATGGCTAAAAAAACTGAATGAATAATTAATAAATAAAAATACATTTTTAAATGCATTAAAAAAGAAAAAATAAGACATATCAGCGTCTGCCATTGAGCAATTATATTTCTTTGAGTAAAAATGAAAGCGGCGAGGAACGATTATATATTGAGAGAATAGGTAAAAATTAAACAAACACATAAATAAAATTTCTAATAAATTGCATCATATTAAATCACATTAAGTTCGAAATTCATGATGATCGTCTCCTGCCGCTTTTATATTCACTCATATAAACCTAGTTGCTCAATGCCATAAGCTAAACTATTTTAGTTTTTCCTTTTTAGTGCATTTAAATAAAAGTTTTTTTTCAATATTTTAATTTAATAATTATTTGTGCTAAGAACCTTTTTCTTATATCTTATATATAAAATAATTCTCCTTAGAAATTTGGGAAAAATAAAGCTAAATAAATGAGATTTTTTGATGATAAATATATATACTTAATAAATATTTTGATAAATATATATATTTAAGGACATATAGTCTTATTGAAGTAAACTATATCCACTGGATGTTATATGTGTATAATATTGTTTCTTCATTTGCACACGATCTGTGGCTTATTTACTTATTTAAATAGTAATAAGTTTAATTCAGAAAAAATATAGCCACATCAAACCAATAATTTATTTAACTCCCTCGTTATTATTGGTTGATGTGGCTTTGCTTTTTCCTAATCAACATCCAACCAACGAATGATCTTGGGAAATAAGTTTAATGTGATTTTTTTAAATTATCCCTAGTACACGTGGTACAGGCCATGATAATCATGGTGGGTAGTTAGCGACTGCTTTTACTGTAAGCGCACCACATGTCTACACATGTGAAAAGCAGTTCGACTTTGCACTAACAAAAGTGCCAGAGCCCCGTTTGGTTACTTGCACTCGCTGGTGGGGTTGGACTTTTTGCAAGAATCGGGGGCCATTGGAGCATTTTTTTTTTAAATCAGAAAAAAATTGTCCAATGCGGGAATTGAACCCGGGCCGTAGTGGTCGAAAACCAAACGGTTTAACCAGCCTTCCACCGACCCCCTTCCTCCAACAGATGAATATCTTCGGTAAAATGATTTATGTCCATAATTGAGAAATTGAGCTAATCGAAAAAATCAATACCATGTTAAGTAACACAAAATGTTAACCCAAAAATGCTTGATTTATTTGAAGGGAATATCTATTTTTCATTTTGTCTGCTAGTGCAATCGTTTATTAAGAGAAAAGGTAAACAATTTTATTGAAACATAAAAACTTGCTAATCAGTAGTTTATATTAAATCATTTTTTTAAGATCGAAATTCATTATGATCATCCTCCGCCGCTTATATTTTGACTCGTATATATCTAGAATATTTATATTTTGAAAAAAAGCGTATTTGGATTTGTGAAAGAAAACATTTTTTCTTAACATATTTCTAGAGATAGCACCCTCTTTATCAATTTCTTGCACAATTAACTTTGAAAAAAATCTAATTGCTCAATGGCGGTAGTTGAGATTTTTATTTTGTCGTTTTTTAGTGCATTTTGATAAAAACCTTTGTTCAACTGAACATAGCCCGTGTATTGAGATGGAGGTAATCCTACTAGAAGACGCTTCGTGTTTATCTCTTTTACCACTAGATGATTCATAACATTCCATGCTGGAGTCAGGACACGCTACAACCAAATTCTAGCTGCTGACTCTACCGATCCGCTTCCACGTATCCTCTGGTTGTACCGGTTTGATCTGGTTCCAGTACACTGGAAGTACGCTACACTCCGGTCTTCCTTGATTCAACTTTTTTTCTGCTTGCATTTTGTGTATGAAAACTTGCTTGTATCTGAATTTGATCAATTATAATTGATCCTAGAAAGCACATTCAACGTGAAAAAGGAATATAAAAAAATAAGATAGTATAAATTTCAATATAGAAATTGGAGAGATGAATAAAAAGAATACTAATGCATAATATAACATTAATGCTATCATCACATATCTTTTTTAAATTTAAGACTCTCAATGTAATAAGCAACTTTGTGTACGAGAGGCACGTCAACTTTGTAAAGCATATTGTTCATGTCTCAATAAACACAGTGGATCGATTTCATTTTTTAACTAGTTTTAAAAGGTGTAGTAAGCCTTTTACATTAGTGCAGTAAACCAGATTTGCATCCTGATGATAGAAAGGAAGGAATAATTTTCTCTTGTCCGATAAAATGTTACGTTGACATCGTCTTCGAGTTGGCTCATTTCTTTTAATCTTGATGCAAGCAGTTCCGCATCTTGCTTCCTGAAAGTCTCAGGTCACGTGTCAAATCATTGTTTTGGTTGTGAAAAACGTTTTGGGCATTCTTGTTCTCCATAGTTCTTACTATCAGAATCATCCAGTTCGATATCCTTTTGTGTGGTGTTTTCTGATTCATCATAAAGAGGATTATTAGCACTGGATGAAAAAACTGGGAGGGGACTATTTGGGCTGTGTGGTATTGGAAGTCTAGCTGAATATAGGTCTTTGTATATGAGCCTTTTCTTACCATTCCTGTTAAAGTGTTTCAAGTCTTGTACGTAAACGTAACAATCATTGTCATGAATTTTGGCTCTCGCTAAACCATAGGGATCCCAAATGTCAGTTGCCTTTCACCCTTTGTCCACGGGCGCAGTGTTTCGACACACGTTTTGCATACCTTATATGGAGCCCATGTCTTGTCCTGGTCTCCTAATTTTATACCAAAATATGCGAAATACGCCCGCTTTACAAAGTCTGTTATTGCATTTCTTTGAGCTTTTACAGTATATTCGCCACATATAGAACAGGAAATATTTGGGTCGTTTTTGCAGGATCTTCTTTTGGAAACCATGTCTGGAAGTGAATTTATTAATGTGTAAACTTTTTATTTTGATAAAGTTGATGGCATAGCTTTTAAATGAATGATGATTAATATAATTATTTTTAATAAATTTAATCTGTGTGAATAAAATATATTTTCACTAAAAATTTAAATACTTATTTGTTTTTGACGATTTCAAATTAGAAATGATGGTATAATGTTTGGAAGTGATTTATTTATTTTAATTGTTAAAATTTTATTTTTATATGAAGTTAATGGCGTATGTATTAGAACTTTGAGATGTGATGATTGTAAAAATTATGAAGCAATAATGATGACTTGGCAGTTTTATTTATCAAAATATTATTTTGGTGAAATACACTTTATGGTCATTATCTATAGATTTTGATGACATACAGAAAAACTAAGAGCAGATTCGGAATCAGCGCAATTGGATTGCCCAAAAAAACATTTTAAATGCTTAAACATCAAAACTTTTAAAAATTTTGTAGACCTGTGTTATTGCCACATTTTAAAAGCTCATAAAATATAATGGAGTGTTCAATTTCTTAGATTAACGAATACCTGAAACCATTACTCTCACCAACTGCCTACTGTTGAACGATCGAATCATTCTTTTTGCGGTCTGACGAAATTATATTCCGCCCTTTCGAAGGCCTATAACACCTCTTTCTTAAATAGGACCAATTACAAATAAAAGCGTTATTGTTTCTTCCAAGTATATATAACATTTCAGTAACTTTTAAAAAACACTTCACCGATTTATTAAAAATTACAGGGCAGTTTACAAATTTGCTTCACAACATGTCTTTGTTCATTCCAATAAATAAGCGCTCTCCTATTATTGGCTTGACCCTTAAAATCAATCTTTCAAGCATCTGATAGATAATTGTGGTGCTCTATAATATAAATATACTAGTATAAAACTCCTTTATGGTATTAAGAATATCGTTTTTCACAAGTGCATTTTTTATGTGAATGAAGTAAGAGATATCACACACATTAAATGAAACATGTTGTAGTTTATGTTGCGGTGCCTAGAGCATCGCCCTCCTCCTGGAGCGTGCAGGGGGGGGGGGGGGGGGGGTGGGGTTTGGGCGTGTGACCTCCTTGGAGCGTTGGGAGGTCGCTAGGTCTAACGAGGGGGACTGGAACCCGATCTTCACGCCGTCGTCCGGGTGGAGCCTCTTTATGGCGGGTGTGTGACGCGAGAGCGCACCGTCCCCGTCCGGCCCGGGCATCCTAACAAAATAAAAATAAAAAATTGCTTCCAGGACCAATCTTTGGTTTAGGTTGGGTCTGTGGTCATAATGAGTGTTAAGGTGGTTTATATTAAAAGTATGACCTGTGGCAGCGGTATATTGGAATATTAGTAATCGGGGATCTCTGTTTTTTTACATTTTTATTATGCCATGATACTCAAACACCTACGGATCTACCCGTATCTTCCTCGTACGTAGCTCCACACTGCTCGCAGGAGACCAAGTAGACAACGCAGGATTTGTTAAGTGGGTTAGTTGATATATTGGTTTTGGTTAATGGGTGCCTAAAATATGGTCGGCGAGGTTAGGTGTTTTGCTAAAGTAGGTGTTGACACCATAATTTGTTAGAAATCTTGAGATCTTAACTGTTTTTTTGTGAAAAGGGGATAAAGTAATTGGATCTGTAGATTGTTGCGGTTGGAGGAGGTCCTGACATATGTCTGTTTATAAAAAGTCATTGGATATGCGGCAGCGGTAAGATGGCTGATTATTTTTTATTTTTCGATAGTTTTTTTTAAAGATAGAAAGGGAGCAATGGGTATGTGGATACTTTTAGTCAAGGTGTTTTAACTATATTAAACTTGTGAGTTAGTGGGAAGTATGAACTAAAATGGGTGTGATCAGGTTTGAAGTTTTTTTTTTTATTTGGTGAGTATTGGTGCCTGAATTATTAATATATCTAAGAACGGAATTTTCCTGCGTATATTAGTTTTCGATGGTAATAGATAAATATGGATAACAACTATTTAGACTGGTAATTATAATTCCTCATGATCCTTCCTGAAAATACAGAAGGCATCATCAATATAAAGTCGCCATATCTTTATATCCGTTAGGTGTTTTGTGTAAATCCAGGTGTGAGGGTTAGATATTACTATTTGACAATTGTTTGTAATGCTTGGAATCATAGGTAAATGTACTCATATTTAAGCATATTTCAGGAAGTGCAGTAATGTGTGTGCTATATATGGCATCTGGATCTATATTGAAGTCGTTTAGAATATAATGTAATCTGTTTTTTTTTTTTTTTTAAATCAAAAATGGGGTAGACATAAAAAAGGCATAAAGATATTACATCATATGATCACATAATTAAGTCTTTTTCTGGTTGAAGTTCGGTTATATAAAAGAGAAAGATCCAGGACTGCAGGTCCGGCGGCCGGCCGATGATGGAGAACGACTCTCGGATGACAGGGCGAACGGCGCTGCAGGACCAGTAGCGGTGGGCGCGGTAGATCGCGAAATGCGTGGTGTCGCTGGAGACCCGCTGGCGATTCTCCACCAAACTCTGCAGCGCTGGCAAAGGCGCCATGTTCTTTGTACATAGTATGCATATATAAAAAGGAGTTGCTAGTGAGAGTTGGTATGCAATAATTGGACGTAGAGAGATAGGTGGAGCATATGTATTTTTGGGGGTCTATATATGTATATAAACATTACTGGCCATATTTGAGATAAATATATTGTGGTCATCAGGAGTGATAGTTTTCTCTTTTTATTCGATTAAATGCTTTTTTAAATTTTCATTTATTAGGAATCTGTGTGTGTTATGCTCTGTTAGGGAAATGAAGGCTGATCTGTCGAGCAAAATTTCTAGAATTTTCGACTGATAGGAAATACACTTCATGATCACTGTTTGAAATTTCTTATCTGAGTTACAGATGAATATTTTTTTCCTTTTTTTTTCATGTCCGTGATGTCAAAACGTATGCTGTTTGGTATGTTGAAAGGTATCTTTAATGCGGGTGATACTGTTCGTATTATGCTGCTTTTTATTGATGGCTATGGGATTTTATGGATGCCTCAAAACTACTAATGATTTTAGGGATATCTGGTATTTCCAAGATCTGTATTTTAGTTCTTCAAATAAAAGATACTTCGGCCAGTAAATCTTTTTAAAAAGATTTTTTTGAAGAACTTTGAATGCCGGCCAGGCAGCCTCTATCTTTACGATAATCTGTATTTTAGGCCTTTGAGTAAAATTTCCGTTTCAGATGGTGACGAGATTGAATAGGTTGATAATATTGTTAGGATCTGTTTTCTCTGGAATTTGAGGACTATTATATTTTTGGGACCAGACCTTAGGTACATTGGGTACCTTAGACTTAATATGACCTTCATCATATTTGATTAAGTTGTTGAGGGCTGAGTAAAAAGTTTCAAAAGGTACCATATCTGAACCAAAGCAGTTTTCCTCAAACTCTAATAGTTCATTTTGATCTTCTTCAACTGTGTTGAAAGGATCTTGCACCAAATTTTCAATTGTCATTTGAAACCTCTTTATAGATTCCATACCGCAAAACAAAATAAAATATTTTTATATATTTTTAAATATATATTTTTGATTCTTATAAAAATATTTAAATATAAAATTGATATTTTCCTGTTCAAAAATGTTTATATTTTAAATTTGTGTTTATAGCGATTGAGGCGACTACGTATAAAGTAGACACCAAGAATGGCAATGCGAAGACTGAATCTTGAAATCAGTTTTATTATACCTAGCTACTAGTTTTAATATATTGATATTGTATAGCTATGAAAATATAGGAAGAACAAGGTTTGGTAAAATCATTAAGAAAACTCAAGCTCAGGTTCAATCATAGGACAAAATGAAACATTTTTATATGTTCATTTAAACATACTTTCATATTTCTCTCAGTAATAGATTCGACGGGCTATTTGTATAGTGTTGTTATATTGGTTAATATATTTTGCATGTTTGTCCTCAGAGCGAAGAAAATATGGCGGAAAGAGAAATTAGTGGCGAAAAAAAACTGTCTCCTCTTCATGAGGTAAGTGACTGAAGCCTTCAACTAACAAAATAAAATCCGAATAACTATGAGTGTCGATTGATGTCAGCAATGGGAAGAACCGTGGATGTCTGGTTTACTCTTCTCCATAAAATATATTTCAATCAATAAATATACAACTTCAAATATATGGATAGAGAGAGTTATTTAGATTACAAATAGGCAAATTTAATATGATGCATCTTATTATCATTAAATTGGCGAAACCGCTGGGAGGGTTCACCATTGATGAGCCAGGCCCTCTTATTATTTTATTATTGCAGTAGAATTATCAGGGCAGAGAAGAAAATTTATTTATTTTTAAAAAGAATCATACGCGTCAAAAAAAGGTTAAAATTTCTCATATAGGCAATTCACACACACACACACACACACACAAATCTATACAAAATATCTAAAAAAATAAATAATTTCAATGCTATGGAGAAAGAAATAATATTGCTACGGTAATAAAAACAGTATATTATATAATTCCTATTAACAGCACATGTACTCCTGGTCAGGATATATTTATTTTTCTATTATTTTTCCATATATATATATATATTGAAGATTGAGCAATCCATAATTAAAATAATATTTTTAAATGATGCAATAAAATAATTATAAATCCAATATATGCATCTTTTTTAAATATATATAAATATAGTGATAAGATAATATATAATTGGTTTTTATACTGATTTTTATATGATAATGTTAAAATGGCAATTCTCTCGGATTTCATGATATAATTGTTTTGACCAGTGACCGGTTACTCTGTGGTGTGTTGCGGTGTATATATAGATGGATGTCTTGGTTAGTTAGTTAGTTGTGTTATCTTACCGTGATCGGTTCAATAAAATCCTCCGGTGTTCAGTGCCCTCTCTCCCTCCTTTTTTTCAACAGGTTATGGGCCCAGGATTACTTTAAAGAAATTGTAGCATCAAGGAAGTATTTCAAAAATGTCAAGCCTTTATCAAATAGAAAAATTGAATTCCGAAAATTATGAGACATGGAATATGCAAATGAAGATGATTCTAATTCATTCCGAACTTTGGGATTATGCAAATAGCATAAGAATCAAGCCTGAAACCGAAGTAGAATCCAACGAATGGGAGAAGAATGACCAGAAGGCGCTAGCAACTATAGTCCTAAGTTTAAGTCCTCCAGAAATAATACACGTGAAGAGATGTAAAACTTCTGCAGAGGCATGGAAGCTTTTAAATGAAGTGCATCAGCCAAAAGGACCTGCAACGAAGGTGTTTCTTACGAAACAGTTAATATTATTGAAAATGAAACCAAATGAAAGGATGCAGGATTATCTCAACAAATTTAGCAGTTTGGCTGACAAGTTGAGTGAAATGGATGCACAAGTCCCAGAAGACTTCCTTTCCATCCTTCTGTTGTGTAGCCTTCCCGAGAGTTATGAGGGTTTTAGAACTGCCATTGAAACTAGGGACAAGTTGCCGAACTTTGAAACTTTAAAAGTAAAAATGCTGGAGGAGGCAATCCGACAAACTGAATTAAATGGTACAACCGATTCTAAAGAAAAGGTATTCTTTGGTAATACGGAAAGAAAGCCTTTCTCAAGTACATCGAAGCCAAAGGCGAAAGGATTCCCATTTAACTGCCACTTCTGTGGGAAAAAAGGGACATAAAGCTGCCGACTGCAGAAAAAGAAAATCCAGGAACCCTAAAACTGAAATGGTTGCATCATTAGGAATCGAATGTTTAAACAAACTTGATGCAAACGAGTGGTGCTTGGATAGTGGTGCAACTGCCCACATGTGTAGCACAAAGAAATCATTCACTTATTTTGAAGACACTGCACCAGTAAAAATTACACTGGCAGATGGTCAATTCATTGAAGCTATAGGAAAGGGGAATGTAAAATTGGATTGTAAAACCAATACTGGAACTGTAACCCTATCCTTAGAAGATGTGCTGTTTGTACCTAGATTAAATGGAAATCTATTTTCTATCAGTAAGTGCACAAGTAAATTTAATATTGTAAATTTCAAGTACAGAAAGGCTGAAATAGTGAATTTGCATACAAAAATTTGCATACAGGCCTATGAAAGGAATGGACTTTACATCTTAAGTCAAATTAATTGTCCTAAGGCATTAGCGACAAGAGAAATTTGCATAGCTGGAGAGAAAAATTACGAAAAATGGCACAGTAGATTTGGCCATTTAAATTTGCAAGATCTCAAAAAGCTAAAAATGCAAAATATTGTATACGGCCTGCCAATTTTTGATGTTAAAAATTTTACCTGTGAAGTTTGTTTGAAAGGTAAACAAACAAGGCTACCTTTTCAGAAAGAGTCTTTTACGAGAGCAAGGGAACCACTGGAGCTGATCCATACTGATATTTGTGGTCCCATGAGAACAAAATCATTGGGTGGCGCCCTTTATTTTTCAACATTTATTGATGACTTCTCAGGATTTATCTTCACATTTATAATGAAATCAAGAAGTGAAGTATTCAAAGGATTTAGAATATTCAAAAATTATGCTGAGAAGCAAACCGGAAAAAGGTTGAAATGTATTAGAAGTGATAATGCGCCTGAATACCTTAGCAAAGAGTTCAAAGATTACCTAGAAGGAGAAGGTATAGGACGTCAGCTCTCTGTAGAATATACACCTCAACAGAACGGTGTCGCTGAAAGAGCGAATAGAACTCTACTGGATATGACTAGGTGCTTCATGATCGAAGGTGATTTACCTGAAACTTAATGGGCTGAATTGATACATACATCAACTTTTATCAGAAATAGATGCCCGAGAAATAACGATTGTAAAACTCCACATGAGTTATTTACCAAAAGAAAACCTGTAGTTTCTCAATTAAAAATTATAGGAAGTAAATCGTTTGCCGTGAATAATAGGCCGAATAGATCTAAATTCGCACCTCGCAGTGAGGAATACAAGTTAATAGGGTATTTCACAGAATCTAAGGCATACAGACTTTGGAAGCCTGGTACACGTACAATTATAAAAAGTAGAGATGTACGTTTTATTGAACCAGAATTATCAAGAATTCGGAATGATGTCATTGAAATCGATGTTAGTCCACAAAAAGATCCTTTTGTCAAGGAAATTCCTCTAGTTGAAGAAAAGGGAAGCACGTCCGAAGCTAAATCACAAACTGAAATTGAAAGTGAATCGGATCTAGAGATGTCTGATTTAGTGGACGAGCCGTCAGAAAGTGAAGTGGTCATTTCAAGAAGAGGAAGAGGACGACCAAGATATATTAGAACAGGAAAACCTGGCCGACCAAGAAAGGAGTACCCTACAGCCAATTTGTCAACGCAAGAACTTCTAGAAGCGAAATACTTGCCAGATCCAAAAGACGCAGAGGAAGCGCTGTCAGGAAGGGATTCTTATTTTTGGAAGAAAGCAATGGAGGAAGAGTTTGATTCCTTGATTGAGAACAAAACTTGGGAATTGGTTGATCCCCCTAAGAATCGAAACATCATAGGAACCAAATGGGTATTCAAAACGAAATGCAATAGTGATGGTTCTGTTGAGCGCCATAAGGCTCGCCTGGTAGCAAAAGGCTATTCACAGCAGTACGGAATAGACTACGAGGAAACTTTTGCCCCAGTAGTGCGCCAAAGTACTATTAGAATGTTTTTGGCCTTGGCTGTTGAATACAACTTGATACTCCATCAGATGGACGTTCAATCTGCTTATTTAAATGGAGAAATTAAAGAAGAAATTTATATGACACAGCCGGAAAACTTCGTCTCAAGAAAATATCCAGAGAAGGTATGTCGACTCAAGAAGGCCATTTATGGGTTAAAACAAGCTGGAATAGTTTGGCATGAAAAGCTCGACAATGAATTAAAGAATTTGGGACTGAAGCAACTTCAATCTGACAATTGTGTCTATATCAAGCATGATGAAGGTATTCTCCTGGTGGCAATCTATGTTGACGATCTGATAATTGCGGCTGAAAGAGAAGACACGTTGAAATCCTTTAAAGAAAGTATGAAAAGGATATTCAAAATAAAAGATCTTGGAGGGATAAATTGTTGCCTGGGTATAAGGATACAAATGAAAGAGGATGGTTCAATATCCATAGATCAAGAGAGATATATTGAAGAACTTCTGGCGAAATATAGGATGAAAGAGGCAAAGCCTATTTCTACACCCATGGACTCGAACTCCAAGTTAACAAAAATTTCATCTATAGAAGGTGAGAATGAGCCAGTGAAAAAGGTAGAATACCAATCACTGATTGGATCATTGATATATCTCTCAGTGTCGACAAGGCCCGATATAGCCTATGCAGTTAGTGCTTTGGGACAGTTCAGTAATGATCCTAGGAGACAGCACTGGAATGCTGCCAAGCGTGTCCTCCGCTATTTGAAAGGCACCTCATGTTTGAGGATTACCTACAGGAAATCTAATGAGGCTCTTCATGGTTATGTCGACGCTGATTGGGGTGGAAACCTCGTGGATAGAAAATCTCATACGGGAATTGTTTACTTTTTGGCAAGAGGTCCAATAGCCTGGGAATCGAAGAAGCAGCAGACTGTCACTCTTTCGAGCACAGAATCTGAGTACATCGCACTTTGTGAAGCAGGAAAGGAGGCAGTCTACCTTAGAGCGCTGTTGGACGAGATGGGATTTGGTGAATTGCTGAATGGACCGACTGTTCTGAAGACGGATAACCAGGGTGCTCAACAGCTGGCGAGAAATCCGGTTTATCATGCCAGAACTAAGCATATTGACATCAAATGGCATTACATCAGAAGCATTTGCAGCGATGGACTTGTCGAGGTCGTCCACACACCAACCCAAGAAAATGTTGCCGACATCCTTACTAAAGGCCTACCAAGGTTTTTGTATGAAAAACACGTCACTGGATTTGGAATGTAGAAACTGATGAATTGAGAGGAAGTGTTAAAATGGCAATTCTCTCGGATTTCATGATATAATTGTTTTGACCAGTGACCGGTTACTCTGTGGTGTGTTGCGGTGTATATATAGATGGATGTCTTGGTTAGTTAGTTAGTTGTGTTCTCTTACCGTGATCGGTTCAATAAAATCCTCCGGTGTTCAGTGCCCTCTCTCCCTCCTTTTTTTCAACAGATAAAAATATTCTAAAATAAAAAAAATCTAAAATAAATTGATATTGAGCTGAAAATATATTGTCAGTATAACAAGCTATTACTGAACAATAATAGTAAAGTAGTACAAGTATAATTTATATATAATTTAGCATGAGAGAAATGTGAGAAAATTAGAATTAGGCGGAAGTAAAGAAAGTTAAAGGCAAAGTAGATAGGGATTATATTATAGGGTTTCAAAAAGGTTTTTATTTTTATTAACAATTTAGTGCTATAAAAAGTTCATGCTGAAACTTTGGCAGTTACGCGCCATATAAGCGGAATATAAGGGGAAAAAGGAAAATTAAAGATGGTAAGAGTAGAAATATAATAAAAAGGAAGAAATATGATAACATTTCAACAAACTAGTAAACGGGGGGGGGGGGGTAATGAGAATATATATATCATAATATATAATCTTCCAGGAATAATAAAGCCAACCTACAGACAACCCAGAGAAAGACAGTCCGGTCACTTGAGACACCAGCGACATTCCAAGGGGCGACCACTGGGTCAGTTAACACCTTGGAACTTTTAAGACAGTTGGGGATTGTGTGCCACACGAACGGCCGCCCGGCTGGGCCAGTTCCGTCTCTCTCTCCTGGTTGTCTAGGTCCCTCTTTCAAATTTGATGTGATATAATTTTTCTCTTCCCACCTTATAATACCACATATATATATACCAAAAGAGGCACCTTTTCCATTACACATCAGAACGATACACAGTTTATTACCCTAGTAAAATCCTTACTAGTGATGATAAATAATGAGCCACAACACAACCCTTTAAGGCCAATTCAGACAAAAGGCCAACCTATATGCCATGGTTTTGGGCCAAAATTGGTGTTGTGGCTCATTCTTTAATATTACTCGTAAAGGTTTTTACTAGGGTCATGAACAGTGAATCATTATGATACATAATTATAGGGAGAGATGCCTATGTTTATATACATGAATATCATCCTCCCGCAACACCTTATGTTATTCATATAGACCAGGGGTTGGCAAACTGCGGCGCGCAACCACATGCGGCTCTCTGGATGTAAAGCTGCGGCTCTTTATATAGTTCCATACGTAAATATTATTTATGCGAGTACTATTTATTTTTGGCAAGAAAAAAATGTGTGGCTTTTTAAAAACTTTGAAATTTTGTGAATTATAATTTTTGGCTCTTCCACTCAAAGGTTTGCCGATGCCTGATATAGACTATTTATATTTGTTCCACTAGATGGCGCTCTGCCATCTAGAAATGCTCATGTGAGCCTGGTCAGGATATGCTTTAAAAAAAAATATATATGTAGTAATCCCGAGGTGGAATGTACTGGGCAGTCGTGGTAGTGGGTGCGTGATGGGATTCCCGCACTGGGACAGCAAGAGACAGAGGCAGGTCTAGATGGTAACTCCAAGAGGAAGAAGTAGACCACGGACGAAGGCAGCGGACCACGGGCGCCACGGATGCCCAAAGCCTACATCGCGGATAGGGGTGAGAGACCCGACCGTATGACGGCGTCGCTCTGAAAACAACTAACCAACTCCTCTCAACTAACCAACTACTAACTTTGTCCCATTTCTGGGCTCTTTATATACTGGACTCTGGCATGTGGTGGCGCGTTTTGATTGGCTCCCAGAAATCACGCCACCTGTCAAGCGCTGGGTTATTTATCACGTCTGGCCACCTGTTGACGGGGTAATTGAACTCATTAACATAAACACCTGTTCGTCTGGTCCATGGCGTCGTCTGGACTACCTTTTACCTCTTTGTTTTATTTGTCATTTTGTTACAAGATCGATACATATTTTATATAGATATGGGGTTATGATAAATATTAGAAGAAGGTTGTGATCTATCTATGTCAAAATATACTACAGAATGTGTCCCCGGTGATGAAGGTTTGGTTGGGGGAATGACATGTAATGAATGATAACCTAACAAACCTATTATAAAAAAATAAAAGAAATAATTTGTATACAAATTAGTTAAAATTATTATAAAGTTACAAGTTAAACAGAGGAAGATGTTGTAATGGTGGTGTATCAATGAAATAAAATCAAGGTTATAAAAATAAAAACGTACAAAATGAGTGATACAAGATTAAGAGAAAGTATATAATACAAAATGGTAAATATGTTAAAATGAATCGTACAAGGTAAATAATATCTTATTGCATAAAAGATGAGAGGAAATAAAAATTAAGTTAGTTTATTAACTGAACGTATAATGTGACGCTAAGGTTGAAAAAGGGAAAGGGGGTATCTGAGCATGTTTCTGCAAAAGTAGTATCCCAAGCATCCTGCAATGCAATGCGAACTTGTTTAAGTGAGGCATTGTTTTCATTAACAGAAGGCCCAAGATATTCCGTCTGTATCATTAGCTCAGACAGCAAAAAGAGGTGGGTAGATTGATGGAGGTAAAAGGGGGAGGTAGAGGTAAGAGGGATCCCTGTTGTCCATAATGATTGTGCCCGGTTGAATTGTGAAAAAAAAGTGAAAAGATGAAAAAATGATGAATTGATATGATGCGTCGGGCGATGAGAAAAAAATAAAAATATCGCGCTGGATATCCTGAACTCATTATTGGGAATGGTATAGTGAGGAAGGATTGTTCCAGTCGGATTAATCAATGAAAAAAACAAAAATGTTCGGCGAACTGGAATCCCTTGGAAGGTTGGAGGTTTGAAGGATGCGGAAAAGGAGAGGTGGGTGTAAGAGAATTATTGCTGTCAATTTTGATTGTGTCCGGCTTGTGTGGTGAAAAGAAAAAGTTGAAAAATGAAAAAAATGATGAGCCGGACGATGAGAGAAAAAAAAAAAAAACTAACTGGGTCTCCTGAGCTCACTGTTGGGAAATGTACAGCGAGGAAGGGTCTTCTAGTTAGTTTAATCAATAAAAAAAAAGAAAATGGCTGACGAACAATAATCTCTTGATGGGTGTAAAAGGTTGGGAAGAAAGGTTCATGGGATAGAGTTAGAGGTTGTAAGGGAAGCGTCAAAAATAACATTTTGAAAATCTATAAGAAAAATAAAATGATAAATGTTTTATCTGTTTAAGAAATATTATAAATATTGTTAGGTGTAGGTTTTTTAAAATGGTGCCTAAAATAGTTGAAGTTGTAAAATTCTAAGTCTAAACATGATGAAAAAAGAAAATAAAAATATTAAAGGTAATAATATATAAAGGAACATTTAAAATACAATATAACGCGGCTGATGATTGTAAAACGAAAATTGAAATTATACCGCGAATGTTTCTTTTATAAAATCGAAATTTATTTTCAAAGAGAAATAGCGACATTTCTAAATTTGAGGATGAGGTATGGAAAGGTGAAACATGAAGAGTAATGGCGAACGGAAAAATAAAAATAAAAATAAAAAGTGTCCAGGGGCGGGAATCGAACCCACACCCTTCTGCTTACCGGGCAGGTGCCTTGTCCACTCGGCTACCCTGGACGTATTTTTCCGTTTGTAACTTATACTTAAAGTAACATTTAAAATACAATATAACGCGGCTGATGATTGTAAAACGAAAATTGAAATTATACCGCGAATGTTTCTTTTATAAAATCGAAATTTATTTTCAAAGAGAAATAGCGACATTTCTAACTTTGAGGATGAGGTATGGAAAGGTGAAACATGAAGAGTAATGGCGAACGGAAAAATAAAAAGTGTCCAGGGGCGGGAATCGAACCCACAATTGCTTTTCGTTTTACAATATATAAAGGGTTGATTGGTAGTTGATGGCATTAATTTTGATGGTTAATAAACAGAATGATATTATCGATTAATATTGAAATATTTTATCTACATCTGTAAGTTAAAAAACAAAGTCCAACACCACAAAACTAGTAAAACTGTAAATCTATTTACAAATAAATGAGAGAAAAGCTAGCAAACCTATTAAATGGGAAATAATTTGGGGCACAAATTTGTTGCTAGAATAAAATAAAGATAAAGGGGAGTAGTGGTGACACATTGATATCATAATATAAAACTACAAAAAATATATAAGAGGAGTACATAGGAAAGATAAATTTAAAGTAAACACACACAATAGCGAAAGTAAATATTTGGGATAGTTGGTATACTAGTTACAGTTTTTTGTTACTTCAGGTGCCTTGAGTATTTACAACATAGTTTCAGGGATGTAATATAGGAAGGAGGAGAAGTAGAGATAATAAAAGTAAAATAAAATATAAAAGAAAATTGACTTAAGCAAAAGGTTTGCGATAGGTAGTGATGCAGTGAGGAATAAAGGAAGAAGGTCTGAATTGGTTTCTGCAAAGGACATCTCAGGATTCCTGCCCTGCAATACGAGCTTATAAGCGAAGTATTGTTTTCAGGGTTCAGCAATCTCAAGATGTTCTGTAAGTAGCATTAGATCAGATGGTTAAAAGGCGTGAAGATCGAAGGAGAGGTAGGTAATGGGAGAATATGGGAAAGAATTTTTTTCTGAGAGAGGTTAAAAAGAGATGGGGCTCAAGAGATGCGCTGCTGTCGGTGATTGAGCTCGACCAGATGAAAAATAAAATTAAACGAAAAATGAGTGGGCGCATCGTGCTGATGGTGGCCTGAGTTGAGCGTTAGAGAAAAAAAATCGCTGGTTACCCAAGCTCTCCGTGTGGAGTAAACATGGGGAGGAAGAGTGTACCAGGTCGATGAATCATTAAAAAATAAAAATTAAAAAATGTTGACGAGCAGGAGTCTCAGGAACCGTTGAAGAGGTTAGAGGATGGAGGTAGATTGTGAAAACAGGGCTCGACTGTTGCCATTGATTGATTGAACCCGGGTTTAAGGAAAAAAGAATGAAATAAAGAATGCTGGGACGGCGACCTGGGTGTAAATAAAAAAAATCGGCAAACAGGAACTCTCGATGGACGAGGGGTGGTTAGAACGAAGGCATAGAAGGCCAATGGAAAATGATCAAGAGACGAGAGAAGTATGGAAGGCCAATAATTGAATGATTGACAGGTAAGAGTGTTGAAGTAGGAAAGATATCTCTGCTAATGATGGATGCTAATGATGGATACAAAGGTCATTCCACCCCTTTAGAAGTAGGGAAGGAAAGACAAAGTAGAAAAAAATTTAGGGGGGAGTTCAGCGCGTCCTTGAGCTGTCGTTGGGATGAAGATTGGATTTAATTGTCCTTTTAGAAGGATCGATAACATTATAAAAATAAGATTTGCTATTTATGTAACATGGCTTGTTTGTCACTTTCAGGACCTAGATTTTCTCTAATTTTATGAGAATAGTTGGGGGGACAAATGATTAAATGGTTCTGAAAATCGATGAGCTATACCTTTTTCTATTGGACTAAACAAGTTGGGACCTAAATGTCGGAAAGGATCTATTATAAAGTAAGTTTTGCGTTAAAATGTTCAGACAAATCGTTAGATTGGAGATTATTAGCGGTGATTAGGTTTAAAAAAATTATGAAATAATGAATTTACGAAATTTTTCTAAGAAAAAAGGTTATGTCATGGGTACAAAATTCGGTAAAGTTTTGTAAATAACAATTTAACACAGGCAGGAATGAAATGCAATGGGGTATGGAAATTTTATGGTATGATATTTAGTTTTCGCATATTGTATTTATAGTTGTATTTGTAATTGTGGGAAAAATGGGAGGCACATTATGAGATGAGATAATTTAAAATTGATATTTATAAAAATACAAATCTAGGACTAATTTTTAAAAACTTTTAAATATTGAGAAATATCAATTGGAATAGTAATAGGTCAAGTAAAATAAAGAGTGTAATAAATTTAATTATTAATACTATGGCCACAAATAAGGTATTAAAAAAAACACACACAAATAAGTTTAGCAAATATGATTCGAGTAATTAAAATATAATATGATTTTTTTATGTGAAATTGAAATTAATGAATTGAAATTTAAAGTTGCTTAAAATAAAGTGAAAATTGCTAAATGAGGGTGTACAAGATTTAATATTTGAATTTAAATGCTATAAAAATGGTAAAATAATGAACTTGATGGATTTATAATAATAATGTTATTGATATTAAAATGGTATCGAATAATTAATTCAGAGCAAACGGAGATAGTGTTACATTAAATAGTTCTGTAGAGAAAATTCTCCTACCAGATGGATGTCTTGAATGGGTCTTGTGGAGTGGGCTGCGATGAGGCTTGGTGATCTTTTTTGCGGTGGTTGCCATGGGACATCGTCGATACTGGTTGGCGGGGCAATGCCAGGATTTCTAGATGAATCTTGTCGGCCTGTTCGTGGCGCAGGAGATGTCGATGGGGGCGATGATGACCTTCTCGATGCGAGGTGCAGCTAGTCCTCGCATGGCGTCTTTTAGGTGGCTTACTCGGTCTTCGCAGTGGGGCTGTATGTTGGTGAGGGCATCCGCGAAGTAGTCGTCCCTGACCTCCGTCATCCTCTGCTTGCTGCTGTCCTCAGTTATCCTGTCGACTTTAACGGGTTCTGTAGTAATCCCGAGGTGGAATGTACTGGGCAGTCGTGGTAGTGGGTGCGTGATGGGATTCCCGCACTGGGACAGCAAGAGACAGAGGCAGGTCTAGATGGTAACTCCAAGAGGAAGAGGTAGACCACGGACGAAGGCAGCGGACCACGGGCGCCACGGATGCCCAAAGCCTACATCGCGGATAGGGGTGAGAGACCCGACCGTATGACGGCGTCGCTCTGAAAACAACTAACCAACTCCTCTCAACTAACCAACTACTAACTTTGTCCCATTTCTGGGCTCTTTATATACTGGACTCTGGCATGTGGTGGCGCGTTTTGATTGGCTCCCAGAAATCACGCCACCTGTCAAGCGCTGGGTTATTTATCACGTCTGGCCACCTGTTGACGGGGTAATTGAACTCATTAACATAAACACCTGTTCGTCTGGTCCATGGCGTCGTCTGGACTACCTTTTACCTCTTTGTTTTATTTGTCATTTTGTTACAAGATCGATACATATTTTATATAGATATGGGGTTATGATAAATATTAGAAGAAGGTTGTGATCTATCTATGTCAAAATATACTACATATATATATATATATATATATATATATATATATATATATAATTTTACATATATATACGGTAGAAAGTGAAGAATGAAGAGAAACATGTTCTATGATGAATGCCAATACTATGGGTGTAAAACAACACTTAAAGTTTCACCGCATAAGTTTCTTTTTTTGTGAAAAATCAATATTTATTTCAAAGAGAAATATTTACTATTTCTAACTTTTTTGGATGAAGTATGAAAGGGTGAAAATGTGAAGAGTGATGGCGAACGGAAAAATAAAAGTGCCCAGGGATGGGAATCGAACCCACAACCTTCCGCTTACCGGGCAGATGCCATGTCCACTAGGCTACCCTGGACGTATTTTTCCGTTCGTAAATAATACTTAAAGTAACTTATATTATATTATAAAGGACTGCGGCGTATGATTATAAAACAACACTTAAAGTTTCACCGCATAAGTTTCTTTTTTGTGAAAAATCAATATTTATTTCAAAGAGAAATATTTACTATTTCTAACTTTTTTGGATGAAGTATGAAAGGGTGAAAATATGAAGAGTGATGGCGAACGGAAAAATAAAAGTGGCCAGGGATGGGAATCACTATGGGTGTAGTTTGACCATTTCCCTTATTAATCAGATTTGAGTATACCGTCACGTCTTATTTAGTCTTGTCACCTTTTTTTAAGTTTTCTATTTACAATTCAAATACTACCATAGCCATATCACACATATATATTATTATATTACACAATTATCATCTATGTCGAACAAGAGGTGACCGTGATGTGTAGCCATTCTCACCACATACAATCACTCCAGATGATGGCCCGTTAGATGATGACGGTTAAAGGCAGGCATTATTCGTTCCTCTTGTTGTCTCAGAAACAGCCCCTATATGGTGCTGTATGTAGAACCGATATATATCATAAAATGCCACATGATGAAAGTCCCTAAACTATGTTTGTAATTCAACGCACCACTGTAGACGATTCTGCCTCTGCTGCGGTGTCAAAGGAACCTTGTACTCACGTCCTACATATGCTCGTTTAGTGGAAGATTAGGCGATCTCGCTAGGCAGGATCAACGGCTGACTTTCCTGTGATGTTGGCTCACAATTAAAATATAGAAAAGGCGGTTTACTGTAGCAGTGTGTCCGTGAACGTTAGCACAACAGGTTAATGATCACACTGGCGTTATGGTAGCAGTCAGGATGTTCGGGATATTAACTAGCAGAGCCCTTTCACATATATTTTATGTAACAATTGATCACATCATGACGCAAGAATTTGTATCAGTTTGTGTTGTTGAAAATGAAACAATTAAGCTAAAGTCTTCCATTAAAGCTCCTCCAAATATTCGGTTACAGGTTCCAAGACAGAAAGAGATCTTAATAATAATCCTGAACAGAATTCTATTTTTGCTTTCGCTGAGATCTAGTACGGAATTACTAATAATATTTATGTTTGTCCTTGGAACTAAATGGTAAGGGTTATATGAAAGACACCAGGATATTTTTTCAGTTAGATGACTCAAAAGGGTTTTTGCTGACGCCAGGACACGCTACATTCTAATTCCAGATGCTGCTGAATCATGGATATCCGCTAACAGTCAACCTTTGAATACACCATTCTCCCCTGGCCCCTTCAGTCTTATTTCAACACCAACTGACTACTGTTGAGATAATCGACCATATTTTACACCACCTGATAAGATGAGGATCCTGCCTCCCCCAGGCCCTATTACACCTCTTCCTTCAATAGCATTAATTGCCTACAAGCACATCTTCGTTCTCTCTAGGCATTTAAAATTACAGTAAATGTCAAAATAATAACAACAATTATTGGTGTATGTGAAGAACATGAATAGAGGGGGAAAAGATTAAAATTAGAGAATGTGTTATTGCTTTATTCCAGAGTTTGATCGTCACAAATTGAAAAAGTCAATATGTCGTTGGACTTCCACTAGCCTGGATTCAGCCTGTCACCCGGCGTGTCCATGGACTGATAAAATTCCGGATGGTGTGCTGCGGGATTTCTTGACAAAATGTCTTCAACTTTAGCTCTAATTAGTCAACATTCCGGGATGAGGGCGCCTTATTGGCCACGGAAGAGTTTGGCAAGATTGAAGACAATCTACACTTTCCTTAATTTATCCACCTCAGAGAGATCCCAGTACAATTTCATTTTTCTACTATTTTTCACACACATATATTTTTAACTCTACCTTTTGCCTATATATATATATATATATTAAAATTTATATCTATAGCACTTATTCCGCTGGGAGGGCTCATCACTGATGAGCCATACCATCCCTCTTTCGATTTTTATTCATTGTAGGATAAGGGGCTGTAGATATAAACTGTAATTATATATATTTATGGAAGAAAAGTAGCTTTGAAAAATGTGTATACATTTCATCGATAGAGATATGGCGCTAAGTTAATGTTAATATTTTAGACAGATGTCAGTAGATTTTTATTTTTCTGTTTTGACCCTAGAAATTCAGTTCCATCTTCAGAAAGGTCGAAATCTCTAACTATATCATCAATTTTACTCCGAGAAAATGGTGTCGGTTTCTCATCAGCAAAAATGTAAACTGACGACACACCAAAGTGGTAACTAGAGTTGAATGAGGAGACTCATTAACAAACAAATCTGAAATACATTCATCCTGGGGAGATAATTTTTTCATCCTCAGAATAACTCGGAGCATCCAAACTTGATGGTTGGACTTGAAATTCCGATTTATGGGCCACAGGATGGATAGCTGAACTAATGTTTGGGGAAAATATCATTTTAGTATTAAAGTCTCTTCCATATACTGAGCAGAAATAGCATTCAGTAGTAGTGTGGTTTATTCACAAAATCATTTATATTTATTTGCTAAGAGAGAAGAGAGAGAAAAGAAGAAATTCAAAGAAAAACACTCAAGACCTGAAATATTTTCAAATACTTTTGAATATTCGTAAAATTCAACAAGAACTTGGAAAAGTGAATGAAAATACTGCAATTCGGAAAATATCAAATATTACTATGCAAATTATTCGAAAAGAGCGAAGAAGAAGAAAGAGAGAGAGAGAGATTTTCAAACGTATATTGATCCTAAATTAAATAAAAGTCGTCTGGAGAAATTACGCAACCACCTGAAGCTTAAAGAGAGAAACAAACACGTGCCCCATCCTCGGTCAACGGCAGTAACCATGACAACCGGCGCATGCGCTCAACCTTTCTAGCATTCCTCTTCGATTGGTTTATATGGGTTTAGCAAGAAAATCTGAACGCGATGGAATTTTTATTAAAGAGTTACCTTAATGTAAGCGAATACATTTATGAGAAACTGTAAAATATCATATGCAGTTTTTATTTTTGTATAAGAGATTTATTATAGAACAGTAAAAGCTAGGGCTCGCATTTTCATTTATTTTTAGCATCTTCTGAGGACAACAAAATAATTTCACGTAATCGATTCCCAAATGGTCGTTGGGTGAACTCTGATCCTGGTCGTTGCTGATGTCTGTATTTCAGTTGCTCAAATTTCAGAGAGTAACTCTCGCCCTAACAATGTGTCGGCTTCCAATCCTCTGTATCGACCTGTGATCCGTCTACGAACATTTTTGCCCCAACTTTGTTGCTAGCACTGTGTGGCCACTGTTCTCCAACCCGCTCTGAAGGATATTTAGTGAAATATTCTCCCATTTCACGCGCATAAAGTAGACGGGCGTTTGAATATATTGAAAGTTTTTCCTCTGAAACTCTCTCTAAATATAGCACTTAACAAACAAAGACTGTGACAAAAATAAACTAGTTCTGTTTCAACGTTTGAAGAGTAGGAGCAGAAATATTTAATAATATAATGAAATAGTACAATATATTGTATATTATATTATTCTAGGACCAACATGTTTTGGTTGTTGAGGTACAGCCTGCACCACGCCGAAGAAAGCCAGCAGCCTCGCTCTTTGAAACGCATACATACACTCATGAACAAAATATAGGAAAGTTGTACCTTTTAGAATGTGTATCGGTATTCAGACAATAACTCTGAGAGATATTTGATACACATGACTTTTTTATTGAAGACACGTGAGATAACCAAATGTGAGCAAAATTACCTCTGTCTCCTTAAAAAAAAAAAAAAAAAAAAAAAACAGACAACCGGCGACATCAAAAACTTCCCACTTCCTTAATATTTTTTTCCGTGAGTGTAGTTGCTTTTTCTTTTTAATCACGAAAATGGATTAGCCAATATTTTGGGGACTTAACGTAAATCAGGGCTTAGTTGACATTTACTCCAATAGATGACGCTTCTCTATACATAACGAACAGGTTGTCAAAGTCACGTGACCGATTTCAACTAATAGAGGACGACCCCAGAAGTGACGCCACAATCAAGGAATCCTTAATTATATTTCACTACTGAGCTACGGGTACTAATATGATAATCCGGTTTTTGAAAATAAAGGAATATTAATTTATCATTAAATTTCACCTATCAAGAGGAGAAAATATTTAATATAAGATTCGATTATATATATAAAAAGTAGAAAATAAATAAAAATAAAATGCTTGCCTTCACAGATAATAGAAATGTGTGGGTCAAAGGATGCGACACAATATCATGAAATCAAAGTTTAGTTCATAAAAAAAGACAGATCCTGATCGTGAAACTAAAAATAATGATTGATTGCGCCATCTGTCTAATAAATATCAAAATTGTTAATCTTTAATTAATCCAGAATTAGCCAAATACACTTTCTTGATTAATAAAGAAGAGTTAACCACGTACGCGTTTCGGGCTGTTGGCCCTCACCAGCGTGGTGCAAGCTATATCTCACCGACCAAAAAAGCTTTTTCAGGATGCCTCAAAGATTCGGTTTTTAGGTAGGTGAGGTACAGCTTTCAAAACGCTGATGAGGGCCAACAGCCCGTAGGTGGTTAGCTTTTCTTGATTAACTAAGAAAGGGTATATTGCCAATTCTGGAATAATAAAAAATCTACGATTAGTTTATATTTATTCCGAAAGATGGCGCAAGCCATCAGAAAATTCTATTTGCATGATCAGGAGATGCTTTTTTCAATTCATCCACCTGGTACATTTTCAGTTTTGTGCTATTTTGCATATAGTTTAGTTCGCTTTAGATATATCCTCGAATTTCTCTGTGTTAGGTGAAATGGACTAATTTTCCTTTTATAATATATTGGCTGAGAGCTCTTTAGAATATTTTTAATATATTAAATGTAATTTGAATATACTAAATATTAACTTTTAAATTATTAATTATATAAGTATTTATTCTGTATAAATCAAGAACAACAGAATGTTTGGCCCAGAGCGAAGAGGAAGAAATGGCCGCAAGGATAGAAAGTAGAGCAGCATCTCCTCGTCAAGAGGTAAGTAAAATAAAAAAAATTCCAACTCTGACGAATCCCAATACTCTAGGTGTCGTTTGAGTTGTATCTTGTCACGTCTCTTGTTGTCTTCTTTGTCCCTGTCACCTCTAGTTTCTATTTGTAATCCAATTTCTATCATCACCTTCAATAAGTTCAGGAACACTTCGCCACTAAGAAGTCCTGAGCGCTTCTCTGGTTCCTCAAAATCATTGGATGAGACCTCTTCGGTTTGAGTTGCATAGGTTCTTTACTTTCTGGAACTTGGGCATCAGTAATGTGACCCTCATCGTGGTTGTCCTCTTCAATTGCTATCACGTCTTCTTGATCCAATAATATAACTACCATCGCAAAATAGGAGAGGAGTGAACTTTAGGAATTGGTTTAACCATGGAGATAAGCACCACCACCACCTTCAATAAAACATTTTAAAGACATAAGTAAAATAGAATTATAATTATAGAATTTTACTCTCTCTACTTTACAAAATCTGATATTTTCAAACAACAAAAACGAAAAAATAGACGCCAAAATTCAAATACTAATAAAGGTCATAGAATTAAAGCATGATGTATGAATTGCCCTATTACCAAATTTGTCCAAAGATGTTGTTTCAAATTTTTATCAGTTTATTTTACATTATCTGCGCATATCTGGAATGCACTGTGTAAATTTCGTTTTTAAAACGCTATCTCTTCTACTCATTTTTAACATCGTTTTCTAAAATAATAGCCTAGTAATCAATAATGTAAAAAGTATAAGTCTAAACAATTACACACATAGAGACATACACAGTTTAACTTCGTATTCACTAGGTTCCATAGATTCCCGTTGAACTTGGATTTTGGTCAATAATGAAGAGAGTAATTTGCTATTTTAAAAATTAATTTAGAATCCAGGTCATTGTAATCAAGATGGCCTGTATCCGCCTCAGAGAGAAACTTTAAATAAATCAATATATGATGCACTAGCATGCCATCTGTTATCAAAATTCATTAATTTTTCCATTGCAGTAAGGGGGGTAGAAATTGTTTAATTTCAAAAAGAATCTTACGCCTTAAAAAAAATAGTTGCGAATTTTGAAATCAATATATAGAGTCTGAATCGTCTGAACACTGTCAATGTTCTCTCGTTACGATAGTTGCACTTGAAACTTCTCCAATTCCATTCAGGCAATTCATCCATGTTTATTATCGTATATAACCATTGATATAGCTTTACGATGGAAAACTTTGGAAAACTGAGAAGCGTCCACCTAAAGACCATGATTTCGGGCTTCATGGCCCTCGTCGGCCTAGAGCGGACTTTATTCCACGTGATCCCTACGGGATTTAATGGAATCTTCACAATGGCTCAAAGAAGACAATAACACACCACCAAATGAAGGTTTTTATATGTTTATACAAGATAGAAATGTGTTCCGGTAAGACAAAAACCTGAAATGCCCTCACTGTGAAACGATAAAGAGACGGAGGACCACCTTGCTACAAACTATAGAAGATTGATTGCGTACGACTAGACTGAGAGGCATAATAAAGTGTGGCGAGATGCGTCCATTTCAATCTGTCAATAAAATACAACTTTACAGAATTTATTAAGATAAAAGCTAACAAAATCATGACTAAAATATAAAACTCGTACACTTAGATAGTATATTTATAACGAACCTACAAATGATAAGCGATATCAATATCAGACCTAATAAACCTGATATAATAGTATATGACAAAATTAAAAGGAAATAACTATCATAGAGATAGGCATTAAATCCCAAGACAATTTCTAAACTACTGAGCTAACAAAGAAACGAAAATACCAGGTTTTGGCGAAAGAAATGGCTCAAATAGAAATTTGAGCGCCAATTAACTATTGACAACAACGACGCCACAGATGGTCTAAAGTTGGGTGGGAACTTCTAGTGAAGGTTTACGGTAGAGGAGAACACGAAAACTCCTTTAGACCCCACAGTAGGGAAAATAGGAGGCGATTCGGTAGGGAGAGAGGGCTGAAGTTCGCCAGGAAGCTGGCTGTCATCTCTCCCCACAGAGGGAGATTCTATTTTCAGCTAATTGGAGGAAGTCTCTCCTATAACCACCTCTCGCTTTTTTTTTTTTATGGTGAGCGGGAGAACTTTGGACCTTTTTTTTTTATCAATGGCTCTGGCTGATTTGTACGTCTCGTAGCTTGTCAAGGCTTCCTCGGAACATTACTTCTAAGCATTCCTTTCCCCTGTGTCAATATATATTTAGTTCTACCAAAAATAATGTCATGTTTGTGAATTTGTAATTGATTATTTATTTTATTTTCACTGATTTTTATATACTAAATTAAAAAGTCATTTATTATCTTCATTACATGCAATGTATTTTTAAAAAACGATAATAAACAACAACAATGTAATTTGCATCTTCCTTATTATAAAACAACAATAAACTTGAATTAACAGTGTAAAAACATTTTAAAATTCAACACAAAGCATTACAATATGTTAAGTAACTTTTTAATTAAGAAATATCGAAAAGTTCTACGAGTTATTTTGATGATCACATATTAAATTAGAGCAATCTACAAACGCACAAGTGCATCTGTTTGAACCAGAATAACACAATTCACTCCTCCCGGCCCTACAATTGCACAAGACTATTGGCTGCATCATTTCGGACATTAACACTGTTAAATATTTGTAAAGAGTGCGCGAGCGTGAAAAATGACCTTCTAGGTAAAATTAAAGATTCCGGCACCAGAAGATTATAGCACAGATCGAAATATTGATGCCTTGGTACTAAAAAAAAGTGATGAACATAAATAACAATAATACACGAATAATAAATATTATTGGACCACATATTGAAAGACTCTTAGTGGTAATTTTTCCTCGATAGGTGTAACACTTCTCTCTAGTGAGAGCACGATTTTTGATAGAAAAATCATTAAGCAAATCAATCATTATGTCAATGAAATATGTAGGCCTTTGTGGTAAAAATAAAATTTGTTTTTTTTTTATTATTATATGTTATTTCCATATTTAAAATCAATTTACTTAAAGTTAAACTTAGTTATCTCGATATATTATTCCCTTAATTCCCGACACACATTCGAATTATGTAGTTGCCAATTGAAGGAAGGCCGATTCAGTCCTAGCAAGTCAATCAAAATTAGGCCACTGATTCAATCTCCTACGTCAGCTGAAGTACTGAAGTTTAATGTGGTGTAAACCCTTCAACAAAACGACGGAAGATCTTGATAATGGCACGTTTTATGGAGACGACATCTGCTATTATCCCGGATGTAGACAAAATCAATAGGGACAGATTTTACTCCGCCTTTACCGGTCCCAAGCCCGGATAAAAAAAGAGGAGGGGGGGCAGTAACAAGCTCCCTAAAAAACCTGGGTTCAGCTGGCCCGGCTGATAGTACCCTGTAAGGGCTCTTAATCCATGAATGCAGGATGAGTAGCGTTTGTTCTCCATGTTAGGAGCGGCTGCACATGGCGTCTGTTCCTCATGTCAGAGGCGGCCATTTCTTTTGGAGCTAAGTCGGTCTGCCACTGAGTAGTGTTCCCAGTCTTAATGACAAAGGCAGACGCATTATACTTCACCCAGTCATGATGGTCGTCAAACAGACACTATCAAGGGTCACAAATTGATATCCTAATATGATTGAGTGGAGATAAGAAAGAAGAAGAAGAGAGGGGCAGATTTTGGATATGAATTATGAAAGCTTCGCTTTTCTCAAAGGGGAATTTATATTCTGCATTTAATCGATCTCTCTCTTTCCTCTTTCTTGCAGATATTTTAAATCATTTCATTTTAATATATTTTCAACGATTCATCAAATTTTTGTATAATTAATAGTGCAACGGTGTCTGACCCTAAATGGAAAGGTGGATGCTCTAATCATTCCCTTGCTTGGTTTCCCCCCATTATACAAGTATAAAATCACTTTAATCCCTTATATAAATTAAATTGGTGAATACATACAACATAACCTTACCAAAACCTGAATATAATATAACTTAAATAACTTAAATTTTAAATAATAATCCTCCCAATACACCTTTTTAAAAACCATTAGTATATCCAATCCATGTTTTCATTTTCATTATTTTTCAATGTGGTTTGTAAATGCTTATCCTATAATAAATATACTCGTGTATCACATCTTTAAACTGTTTTTAAAGGAGTGGAACACAGAGAATTTTAAAACTTTTAAATTGTTAGCAATTTATGTTCAAGGTAGGGTTTACATTTGGGAGAGTAGCAATATGCTTCTTCGGCGACTGTTTTTCCGATTCTTCCGCATTCTTCACGCGGCGACTGTTTTTCCGACCTTGGAGTCGATATTGGCATCCGTGATGGTGAATATATTTTGGCCCTTTAGGATCGTGGTAACTCTTTTCTTTAGCTCTGCCTTCTGGAACATTAAAATTGTCTAAGAAATATACAAGCCTCAAGCCTTCAAGCCTTTTTTTATTGGGGCATCCATCCCTATACATGATTCCCCTCTACGGGAAGAAATATGTTGAAATAATATCAAGATTGTAAGTGTGTAATTTTGGATTTAAAATATTCATTGCAATAAATAAATGAAATACTTAAATATAATATATAAATACCTTTATATTCAACTTATATATTGATGAAATCATACTTCTCAACGTCGAAGCTGACTTTTGATAAATTTTATCGTCAGTTAAATTGATTTATTTTCTTCTCTCTTCAAACGCCATGATACCGGAACGAAGCTTTCCAATATGTTTTTGTGTCTCCCATAACTACCGGAAAATGTTAAAAAATCTCTCCAATATCCATCACCGAATTGATTTAGTCAACTGAATTCGTTTCGGGGACTCGACCGATATATGCGATATTTGCACACCACTCTGAATTACTCTACTCGACTCAATTTAGAACGGTGACACTGACCGGTTATAAGCAATCTTCGCACTAATAATTAGCTTAGATGCTCATTCTGGACAAAGTCGAGAAAGAATCTTTATCACAAAAAGCTTGGGAAATACAGATGAATTGCTGAAAAATCTTTTCAATTTACTCATATACTGCACAATTTGTACGAATCCTGGAATATTTCGATTGACAATCTCACGAATACTTACATTAACCAGATTATAAATGCATTGGACATAACGGGAATGCTAATGGTGAGAGACAAAATTTGGAAAACTAAGGTCGAAACGGTTTGATTTCGGTTTGTTATGAACCCAATAAGACCTTGATATCCCTTTTAATATCATACAGGAGATCTAATAGAAATGCGGACCGCAATACATATGTAATATTTACGCTCCAGGGAGCCCGGGTTACCTCTATTTTCTCTCTATGTAATAGACAGAAAGAGATACTGTGCATTAGTTAAATTTTAAAAGAAAGACTGTTACTATAACACGCAACAAAAATTAATGACAGCAATTTTAGAGCAAACTTATAGCAATAGATACATCTGAATAATTCTAAGTCTCATCGACGGTCACAACTTGACACCTGAAAAAAAAAACTTTGGAACTTTCTTAAATTTTTCCCACTCTGCTTCGAATCTGAAAGTCGCCTCCGTTTGTTGTTTACCGTGAGCATTCGCGGAACCCATCAGGCCGCTAAATTTTTCATCTTCAACCTTTCATGTAAAATGTTAAAATGCTAAATATCGTTCCTGTTGACACACCCATAGTCTTGTGGGGGCCAAGAGATTTCCTTCCAGCCTGCTGGGATGACGGACCACGCCGTCAGCAAACATACAAGCGGGGGACATGAAATAGGAGATGACCACCGCGGCGCGGCAGATGGGCGGAAGCCAGCAGAACCAGAATAGACATTCTAGGGTGTTGTCCTTTTTTGTCTTCCTCTAAAAATGTAACTAATAGGTAATACCAATAAAACACTTACTTTGAAATACCTTCTGGGCCATCGCTGGACTAATAAATCGACACACCACAGTCTCTACAACTTCAAACAATTTCGTTCGTCGATCTGAGAGAATCATTTTGTGAATTCTCTGTTTATAATTTTCTCGGTAACAACATATGCTGGGCGTCCTGAATGATCCTAATAAAATACCAATATATTTGATCTATTTTCTCTCTCTATTCCTTTAAAACCCAATATTACACTGCAGACAAAACGCTTTAGGAGTAGGGATCTAATAAACTGCATCCAGATTTGTTTTTATTCCTTCACATGTTTTCCCATCTAAAAGCAAAAGGCGAATCACTGAACGGTACAGAAATTTCTCCATCTTAGCCTTAACAACGTGGGATGACTAACAAAAATGGCTGCCAAATCTAAACAACCCAAAGAACCAGTGATAAATTTGGCGCCTGCGCGTTTAAAGATTGCCAGCGCATGGTGGTAACATCTCTTAACGTGCCTTAGCAACGCTGTCTGTCTCTAAAAACAGCAATTTATTGAAATATCCTCGTAGAGTCAGGTTAAAAGAAGAACATCTTGACCTTTCACCGTGAATAATCTTATGTCCACTGATGACATTTTGTGATAATGTCGTAAGGGTAGTAAAATACCATTTTTATATACAATTTTATCACTTTTTGTGACATAATGCTGGTTAAATATTTTACCGATATGTGAAAATAAAAACACAACATACAATCAAATTATATTTTTTACAAAAATTTCATTAGATTATATACAGCTACAGTATACTTTTTGTATTTAAATAAAGGTGTTTCAGCGCGCATCTTTTACATGATTTCAAATATGATTTGATATATGAAAGTGTACTATGCAAAGTTTCGAGAGAACTTCTCCCGTTAAAATTGCATTAAAACAATGCAGTTTGACTCATCACCCCAGTAAAAATGTTGAGGTAGTGATGAAGAATGTACCACAACACCAGTTTTGTTGAATTCAGCTAAAGCCAACCTATATAAGGTTTCGGGCTATGACCCTCATTAGTATAGGGCTTGCGCTTCGTTTTATTAACATCCTACGAGAGCAGATAGGAATCGGTCGAAATTTCCAAAAAGGTGTTTAAGCAGGTGAAGTCTCAGGGCAGATTTATCAGGCAAGAATGCAGCATCAAGTTGAAGGAGGATGATATTCGTGTACCAAAGGAGAGGCACCTCTCCCGTTAAAATGTATTAAAACAATGCCTTTTCTTCTTCTTTCTTATCTCCACTCAATCTTATTAGGGTATCAAGCTTGTAAATATTGAGACTTGACAACCATCATGACTGGGTGAAGTTTAATGCGTCTGCCTTTGTCATTAAGACTGGGAGCACTACTCAGTGGCAGGCCGATTTAGCTCCAAAAGAAATGGCTGCCTCTGACATGAGGAACAGACGCCATGTGCAGCGGCTCCTAACATGGAGTACAAATGCTGCTCATCCTGTATCCCTGGATAAGGAGCCCTTACAGGGTACAATCAGCCGGGTCAGCTGAGCCCATGTTTTTTACCGAGCTTGTTACTGCTCCCCCTCTTTCTTTTTCATCCGGGTTCGGGACCGGCAAAGGCGGAGTTACAATGCCTTTTAAACTGGAAAAGCGCTTTTGATACATTTATAAGTGGGTATTGTTTATTATAATATATATTTTTTTAAAATAGCATTTTTTAATAAAAATAAAAGTTTTATGTCCGTATAGTTCAAAACGAAAATTACAAAATATATTGGTGAAAAGCGCATATTTCTGAAACAAATCACTAATAATCTATTCATCTTTATCACTAATGGTTAATCTTCATAATTAAAAAATTTAAAAACTATGTTTTTAATATTGATATGCATATAGTTATATACTTTTGATTTCATTGAGTGTTTTGCCAGGGCATTTTAGATACTCCTTGTATATAATTGGCATTACACACACATTACTAAAATTAAAAAAGTAAAAATATCAATATAATGGCCTATATATGTGTGTGTGTGTGCGCGCTTATTTTGTGTGTGCGTGGGTTCGTGCGTTTGTGTGTGTGTATGAACAACACATTCCTTTCCATAAATCTCTCGTCAGTCATAATAATGAAAATAATAATTATTAGAGAGAGAGGATTTGGATTTCTCTACCTCTTTCAAAAATTACATTATAAAATAGATGCCAATCAAAGAAAAAAATCTTCCAAAGTCATCAAACTTTTCAAAGAATTTATAATAACATATTTTATATATAGAAAAATAAGAAATATATGTGAGAAGTGTTATGCGGCATTGATGTTAAAGATTAATGTGATAGGTAGTTAAAAGCAGGCCAAGTTTAAGAAGGGAATCGGAGTAGGCATCCTGAAAGAGACGGACAAACTGCTCGGGTTGGCGCCACCTACGTACTACCTGTTGCTAGGCACTTCCAAAGACAACCTGTCGTTTGATGTGACAAGCTGAAATAACAGCGATAGAGGATGTAGAGTTCAACAGCCCAGAAAACCTCTGAAAGTTTATAAATAAATTTTCTTCCAAAATAAATTACAATTTTTTCGCTTTTGTTAGATCTATTGGAAGATGGAGAGAGTGTTAAAAAAAAATTTTTTTTTAAGTGAATAATTATGATCGATGCTCGTATATAAAAATGACAACCGCGCACAGGAGCCGAAAGGAATGTATCCCATGATTAACAAAATGGAGTTTGTCGAGGGGATGTAACAAGTGGGAGAGAGGGATGGAGAAAGGGCGGGAGGGAGGAGAGGGGGTGAGGGAACAAAATCAATATCCAACAGATGCTAGGGAGGCTTGTTGGTGGCTCGTTTTACAGAAAGAAACTTTATCATCTGCGTCGATCTTTCAATCAGTGGAACTAAGAATAATATTTTCATTGTTGCTGTCTTTTTTTTTTTTTAGCAAAAGCTGTGCTGGTCAAATGGCAAATGCTCCATATGCTATGATGGAATATTGAAAATTAGGAGTATTATACGTTAACGGCCTGATTTGAGGCAACATCTTTGCGTATTTCTTCAACCTGTGTGCGTGTGAGCAAATATAATTTTTAATTCAAAAAATAAAAATAATTTCAGAGTCGATAATGATATTTTCCGCGTTTTATTAAATAATTATTCATATTAATAATTATAAAATTATTATAAAATAAATGAAGCTTCCAGGGTTAAGTTTCTTGTGAAGCTTTTATTTTCAAGCTTTCGGACTTGTCAGTCCTTCAACAGAATTATCACGTTAAAAACTTAACAATAAATACAATTTTATATATATATATATATATTATTAATATTTTAAAAATAAGGCCTATTTTGGATTTTAATAAGATTATTTATTAATCCGATATTTCGATGGATCAATCTTCCATCTTTTACGAGGTGTTTTGCCGTGAAGCACGCAGCAGGTCGCGTGCCCCAGGTGAGCCACTAGACGTCTTCCAAGCTTATTGGGCGATAAAACCATCTAATATATACATTCTAAACAGAGTAAATATAATCAAAAGAAAAAAGTGATATATGCTTGGAAGACGTCTAGTGGCTCACCTGGGGCACGCGACCTGCTGCGTGCTTCACGGCAAAACACCTCGTAAAAGATGGAAGATTGATCCATCGAAATATCGGATTAATAAATAATCGTATTAAAATCCAAAATAGGCCTTATTTTTAAAATATAAATGTATTACGGATTGCTCTATATTCAGAATATATATTATTATAACATATTTTAAATACTTATTATATATTGAGAGATTATTTCAGTTTTGAAAAACAAAATTTTTTGAAAATATACGTGCGTGGTGGCAAATAGAGAAATAAATTAAAGCACATACACTTGTGGAAAATGAAATATGAACCTCTCATGAACAAAATATAGACTGGGTTTATAATATTTCGACAACATAAATATCTATCTAAAAATGATACTAGCTCATAGATTCAACTAATAATAAAAGCCAATGAGCCAATATGTGGTTAAATACTTGTAAAACGTTAAATAATATAACGATGCTATATAAACTATATAGCTGCGAATTATGTGCTTCAACATTTACTGCCAATTTCAAAGATGTCTTGAGAGCGACACGAAATAATGTGCTTATGGTCATTCAGTATAATTTGAAGGAGACGTGTATTGGATTTTCGAGTACATGGATATTTTTTCGTTATATTAAAAAGTGAATTGACCGAGAGGTCTATACAGTGTTTATTATTATTATTATTATTATTATTATCCCTAGTACACGTGGTACAAGCCATGATAATCATGGTGGGTAGTTAGCGACTACTTTTACTGTAAGTGCACCACATGTCTACACATGTAAAAAGCAATTTCGACTTTGCACTTACACATGTGCCAGAAACCCGTTTGGTTACTTGCACTCGCTGGTGTGGTTGGACTTGTGCAAGAATCGGAGATCATTGGAGCATTTCTTTTAATCACAAAAAGTGCCCAATGCGGGATTCGATCCCGGGTCGTAGCGGTCGAAAACCAATGGTTTAGACCACCCTTCTACCTACCCCCTTTATAGTGTTATTTTTGGCAATAATGGTACCAGATTGACCTTGAAACAAGAAGACTAAGGATCGGTTATTCGTGGTCCACTGAAGACATAGAAGGAAGACGTGTCCATATATGATGATAGAAGCAGATCGGTGTGTCTCAGCACAAAGATTCGAGCTGCAGTGCATCCAGCGGTCGCAGGAAGAACAATTGTGAACCATCCACAAAAACTACCATAACTCTATTCTCGCTCTAACAGTCAGTTAGTTGCCTTTTTAATGGTAAATTATAGAACTCACGAAGAGAATAATTGTTATTAGGTTTCGCGCTTATTCATGAAAGCCGTTTGTTTTGGCATTGGGGTTTTTATGGTAATAAATATTTCTTTAATTAAATAATGCAACATGTTTATGAAGATGAGTTTATTTTGATTGAATTCTCAAGCTTTCGGGAATTTTTTCGCCCTTCTACAGGAGTACAAAATGAACAATAATAAAACACCGTTAGATACTAACTATTGACACTGTTGTTTTTTTCCTGATATTAGTGCTTCAATGATTAACCTTTGGTATTTATTGCCTATATTATATTAATATACTTTGGATTGTTCTATTGAAAATGTTTTGCCAGTTTCTCTCTCTCTCTCTCTCTCTGTGCAATGTTGGAATATTAAAGATCTATTGTCCCGTTTTTAAATTTTATGCTGGTGTTCATATATACTGTTGCCACTTTAGCCAATATGATAATATAAAAATAAAATAAACAATAGTTGATATGCACATATAAATTAACTAAATAACATAATTTTGCATTTTACTTGGTGTCAAATTATATATATATATTTGAAAAAGTAAAAATCATTATCAGGTAAAAGGTTTCTTTTAATTTAAATTTGCAAGCTTTCAAGCAAATATACTGCTCTTCAACGAGCTGATATTCTATGTACAATCTCTAAATAATATTTATACAAATAATTGAAAACTTTTGTTATTAGCATGTGCTCTCGCGGGCGTGCATCAGACTGTTACCAGCTAAAGTAATATATATATAGATATGCTCATGTGAACCTGGTCAGGATATGCCTTTTTTGTTTTTAATATATTTTTATAATATATAATATAATATGTCACTGTGTATATTAAGTCTTCCTCTATATTTTTTCATCTCAAGAAACAATCTTCAACCGCCACACAACCAGAATAACCTTTGATCTCCTCGAGCAGGGGCCATGTGGTAGGAAAGCTGAGTTTGCAGATTTCAGCAGTCGTTGCATCATGCCTCACAAGTTTTCAGACTCGAGCTGGAAAAAGAGGTTCTCAGCTTCTACCAAGAAGTAGTACGAAGATGGTGACAGACCTGTGCACGCTTGTCATAGCCAAGAATATACCTTCAAATATTTTAAAATATTAAAAATATATATATATATGTTATATAAAAATGAATGAGATTTCCTGCTTGAATTTAGATCATGTTGAGGATTATGGTAATGCAGTCGTGGTTAACAATCTTGAAAGAATAATAATAATAATATTGAAGATCAGAGATTTCTTTATTTGAGCTGAGGAATATATAAAAGAACATAATTCGATAAAAGTAATGCCTGGCTTAAGGCGAGTAGAATAAGGAAAACAAAAGATTATTTACATAATGTACAAAAGTTTTGAGCCGGCCATCGGGAAAGAACAACGAGTTTTTATAGGGGAAGCATGACCTCTGGCGGTCGATTTAACAGAGTATTTATATCTATGAAATATAATTTTAAATAGAATAATATTTTAATATAACATATATATATATATGTATTTAGTTAGTATCTACCGGCGTTTTAAGATTGTTCATTTTGTATAATTGTAGAAGGGCGGAAAATGTCCGAAAGCTTGAGAATAGAATAAAATTGAAAGAAACTCATCTCCAGAGAAACCTGTTGTATTATTTGATTAATATCCAGGAGACTTATCTCTATAATAAATAATTCTAGGAGAATATTAATGACAGTTTTTGGGAAACCTTTTCTCAGCAACTTATCCAAATCATGTGCCGTCTTTATGATTAAATGGAACTTTATGAACACAGAATGATCATTCAGTGTATTAATACAGACATCATGACATTGATATATGAATCACTCGCGATGTCATTAATTAACAGCTAAAAGACGTCCCATTTGACATTATCACACGTGGCGCGCCATCTAGAGATGGTGTCGTTCCATGCGGCCCAGCGTTATCGCCCGAACTAGGACATGTAGTGGATAGAACTGTTGAATGCTATTTCCTTCTTTTAAATAAAGGGAGAATTTACGCAATTATTGAAATTTAAACGATTGATAATTGGAAGGGATTGGTTCATCAGTGGTGAATCTTCACAGAGATTTCGCTCATTTAATCCACCAGATCGCTACAACTATTCTGTGTTGATCCAGCTTATATAGTCTGCACTTGTTGGTATATTCTTGGCTATGACAAGCGTGCACAGGTATGTCGCAATCTATGGGCTAATTCTTGGTAGACGCTGATATCCTCTTTTTACAGCTCGAGGCTGATAACTATGTGAGTCATGATGCAACGACTGCTGCAAACTCAGCTTCCCTACCACATGGCCCCTGCTCGAGGAGATCAAAGGTCATTCTGGTTGTGAGGCGGTTGAAGATTGTTTCTTGAGATGTAAAAATATATAAGACGACTTAATATACACAGTGACATATAACATTTTATATCGCCGTGGCTATATATATAAGAGTAAAATACATAATTTTCAAAAGAAATATGTTGAAACTATTCGTATATCAGAGTATGAGTGTTGCCATCCAACGTTTTAGAATATGCTATATATATATATAGACATGCTTATACTTAAATTCAAAGAAATCAGGTCTTTCACTTGAAATAAAAATGTATTTTGAAGGGTGGAGGACACTTCCGAAGAAATTCTGTCTTTAAATGTGACGAGCTGAAATATCAGCGATAAAAGGTATAGACTTCCGAATACCAGAAAACCTCTGAAGAGTTTATAAAGAAATTATCTTCCACCAAAATGATTCGAATTACTCGTTAGATATATTAGAGATGGATTGATTATTTACTATATATATTATAATCGATACTCGTAAAAATTACAACCGCTCACAAGAGCAGGAATAAATATATCCCACGACTAATACCGCGCAAAATGGCGAGGGGAAGGAACAAGTGGGAGGGAGGATAGGGGGTGAGTAAGCAGAAGAATCAATAATCGCCAGTTGCTAGGGAGGCTTGTTGGACGTTCGTTTTACAAATAGGAATTTTATCGTCTGCGTTTATTCGATATTGTTTTTGTCGTTTTTTAGCAAGAAATGATGTGAATTTTCATTTTTTCTAACCTGTGTTTGGGTAAAGGACAAATTCTCCATACGCCATAATGGAATATTGTGAATGAGGTGACTTATGCGTTAATAGCTTGATTTTGGGACACATCTTGGCGCTTTTCTTCATTCGGATCTAGTTTCATTAGTCAAAATGAATAATTTAAGCTGATAATTACACATGTACACACATTTATTTATATAGTAATTCTAATATAATCATTTTTCTTCCAAAAGATGGATATCATGGGTAAAATATTTTATGTCCATAACTTTAGAAATTAATTTGGAAAAAATATAGCTTCATCAATCTACATTAAGCTAATCTAAAATAAATATTAAAATACTACGCTAATCAGCACAAAAATAATCTCAGATAACGTTTTGTTTATTTGAGGGAGAGAAAAAAAATCATTTTTTTATACTGGTTTTACCTTTTATATATATATATATCACATTTTTATTCAATTTTCATTCAAATAAGTAAAAATGTGTGAGAAAAATAAATTATATATATGTGGAAATTTTCCCGAGAAGATTGAATAGAAAATTGATCTCTCAAAGTATAAGGCCGCCTCTCCCGTCAAAATAAACGTCAAAACTAGACACCATCTATTGACCATCTCCGCAAACTAGCAGCCTCGAGTCGCGGTGACAAAGACGATGGGGTCTAGTTTTGACGGGAGAGGCGGCCTTATACTTTGATAGATCATTTTCTATTCAATCTTCTCGGGAAAATTTCTACATATATATAATTTAATTTTCTCACACATTTTTACTTATAATACAATATGATATGGCTTATGATTGTAGAACGTTTGACAAATTTTACCGCAAATGTTTCTTTTGAACGAAAAATCGTAATTTTATTTTAAGGATAAATAGACTATTTCTAACCTTAGGGATGAAATATGAAAGGATGAATTGTGAAGAGTAATGATGAACGGAAAAATAAAATTGTCCAGGGATGGGAATCGAACCCACAGTGTTCCGCTTACCGGGCAGATGCCATGTCCACTAGGCTACCCTGGACATATTTTCCTTTCGCGAATATTATATAAAGTTAATTTATAATACAATATAATGCGGCTTATGATTGTAGAACGTTTGACAAATATCACCGCCCTCGAGAATTTTAGCGGCCTCGGGTCGGTGACAAAGACGATGGTGTCTAGTTTTGACGTTTATTTTGACGGGAGAGAGGCGCCCTATACTTATACATAAATCATATGCGCTTGTTTGATATGAAATATAGAAATCACAAATACATATGGAGAAGGAAAGTTAGACTGGGTTATCTATCAAAATAATACTAGCTCATAGATTCAACCTATATTAAAAGCCAATGAGTGCTCAATATATATGATAAAATAAACACTTTCAAAGGAGGTATACTATTTAATTATAATAAAATAAATAAAGCTTCCAGGGCTAAGTTTCTTGTATACATTTTAATTTCAAGCTTTCGGACTTGTTAGTCCTTCAGTAGAAGTAACACATTAACATATTAATGAAAAATAATATTTTTATACAAATTATTATTTACATATTTTAAATACTTACGAAATTGAGAGAAATATATTACATTATTTGTGTGTGAAAGAACATTTTTTTGAAAATATACGTGCATGGTGGATGATACGTGCTGGTCGAATGATATCTCGAGACTTCAAACTAAATTTAAAATATTCTTGACCCATTGTGGTATATATAGAAGAGATCCTACATCTATGGGGTAGTATTTAATTATATTGCTGTGAATTACTTAAAACTTTACTGCGGAGTTCAACGATATCTTGAAAGCTACAAAATAATGTGCCTCTATTTTCAATCAGTCCAATTCGAAGTAGAAGTATATTCGAGTACATGGATACTTTTTTCGTTAGATTTAAAAATAAATTGACCGAGAGAGATCTGGACAGTGTTATTTTTGGAAATAATGGTACCAGATAGACCTTGACACAAGAAGACCAAGAATTGGTAGTTATTCGTCCGCTGAACACATAGAAGGAATGCGCGTCCATGTGATGCTAGAAGCAGATCGGTGTGTCTCAGCACAAATGTTCGAGCTGCAGTGCGTTCAGTTGTCGCAGCAAGAACAATTGTGAACTATCTACAAAATAAACTGGCATAACTCTATAATAAGATCGGTAATTTTATCAATCAGCTGTGTTATTCTTGACTTTGACTTTGACCGAGGTCAAGGCATAATAACTTGCAAAAATATAAATAAAGATAATAATGTACTTTGTTGTTAATATAATCCCTTCGGTATAATTATTAACAAAAGACAATTCGCTGAGGGAAAAGTTTATTTTATTGTTAATATAATCCCTTCGGTATAATTATTAATAATCCCTATATATATAAAAGTCAGTGTATGTATGTATGTGTGTTTGTTCCTATGTCGGCTATACACGTCCACAATACGTAACTAATCTGACTGAAATTTTAACAGTATATAGATTAGAATCTGGAAAACCTTATAGTGAAAATTTCAGGTCTCTATCCCGAATATTTTTCGAGTTATTTGCAAATCGCGTTGCAAATTTGCCCTTTCGCTCGCAAGCAGCGCCTCTAGAAGTGAAGATGGGAGGTAATATCAGCTGATCTAATGTACATGTGAAACGTGTTTTAACAGGACATAGAAGAAAATCTAGAAGAGATATTTGTCGCATTTTTAGGCAAGAAAATTTGAAATTGACAGGTTCTGTGCGAAAATAGTTGTTTTTTAGTCAGAAAATGATGACAATATTGCTGTATCATGTTTGATTGTCAGATACAAAATTATATCGGGAAAAATTCCAACAGGTGAAACCAGTTCATTTTTAGTATGCAGGAACAAAATTCTAAAAGAAAAACATCCATTCGAGCAGAAGACACAAAGCCAGATCATCTCTTTACAAAAATATCGCTTCTCAGACACAAAGTTTGGAGCGGGACATTTCACAAGAGTGACATCCACGGCGCCAATTTATAATTGTAACGAAGAGTATTTGAATAAAAACATTCAACTGGGTAAAACCCGGGCGTTGCTCGGGTCATTCGGCTAGTGTACTATAAATATATCTATTTTCAGAAAGATTAATGAAATTGGAATTAATTCATATGACAACAGAAGAAGTCTATCGGAATTCTCAGAGATACATTGAGATCATTGAAAAATACAACGCGGACACCTATCTGCCATAGCACTGTTACCAGCCCTAAAATTATACATGCGACAGGACGCATGAACCGGATCACTATTGTTTCCACAGACTATCCAGAAAGCGCCAAAAAATAGATAAAAATTATTTCCGAATAGAAAATCAATCCATATTGCCTACCATAACCTTTATATCCCAAAAAAATCATTATCTCAAATATTTTTTCTTTCATCGCAGACCACGTTGTCAAGAGCCATCTCGAACCTATCAGTCAGCTAATAAACCTCAAACCTTTTCTCTTTCCAACAACTAACCGGGATCTTAAGCACCTTTCAGCTCTAAAAGAGAAATTGTAATTAAACTAAAGTCAAACGTGAACCTCAGCCCATGTTAGTGATCAAGTATTAATGAAATGTTCACAATAGCTACATTAAGGAAGATTAGATGTATGTATGGACATAAAGATGAAAAGTGTGGACTCTTCATTAGATCAAGAACTAGTTTTTGATTGTCTATGCCAACCAAGTCTAGAGCACTCCTCCTGGTATGGAGGAGGACTCTTTCAAGACAGTGGAGCCTCCCTCATTTCTAATTACTGTCTATTTACCTTGTAATTTTTGATAAGGAGTCAATAAAGATGTTTAAATTGTCAAGATTATATATATATATATATATAAGGTATTTTTTTCATGTGTTAAGCGTATTTACGCAAGTTTGGCCTTAAATACCCATTTCTTGGTTTTTCAGGAAGCCACCGAGACCAAAGATCTTTTTGGTCGCAGTGGTACAGCCTACTCCACGCTGACGAGCGCCAACAGCGCGAAACGCGTTCGTGGATGGCTTTTCTTGATTTATCAAGAAATTGGATTGGCCAAATATCAGGGAACAGGTTAAATCAATGAATAGTTGATTTCTGTTCCACCAGATGGCGCTCTGCCATCTACAAAGCACATGTGCTCGTGGTCAGGAAATGCCTTTTTTATTTTTAATATCAACACCTGACCTTTTTATTTTTTCAATTGTTTTTTTTTCATGTATATATGTGGTAATATAAGGTGGGGAGAGAATAAATAAGAACATCAGAAGTTGAAAGAGGGCCCAAGACAACCAGAGAGAGAGAGAGAGACGGGCCTGCCACCGCCGAGCGGCCGTTTGTGTCGCACCACCTTCCCCAACTGTCTTAAAAGTCCCGAGAACTAACGGACCCCTGTGGTCTCCCCTTGGAATGTCGCTGGTGTCTCAAAAGACCGGACTTTAGACGCCTGTCTCTGTCTGGGCTGTCTGTAGGTTGACCTTATTTGTTGAATACAAGGTACATGTGAAAGGGGAGGTTTTTATACTACAGCATCCCCCCTGTTTGAAAAATTTGACATATAGCTCACATGGAGGCAATATGGAAAATTCTCATAAAATGGGTAATATGTAAACAATGAAAAATATTTAAAATATGATTGTAATTAAGATATCATATATAAAAATAATATGATCACTAGAAAATCATGTGTTGAATGTAGAATGTACGAGAGAGTCAGAAGGAAAAGTACAGCATTATAAGAGTTAACTGAGAGAAACATTGTAAGATAGGATGAACAAAGGATAAATGAGTCTACATTGTCATGGCTTTAAAGCGAAAGAAATGTGCGCGTCATAATGTGGGTCGGACATGATTAGCTTGCGAGCGTCTGTAGACATGATCATGAGAGAGTTAACCACGGGCATTGCTGCAGAGTACAAGTATCTGTGTGCCACATGAAGTAGTCAGTCAGACTCCATCGATGTTGATTAAGGGGGTCGCCATTTTATCGGCAAGTGAGGCTTGTAGAAAACATGTCGTCCTAAAAACGGTGGATGTGGACTGGCAGAGGTGCAGTTACTGTTCCTTGTAGTTGTGATAACTTTTACTTTGGTGACAGTATTGTTGCTTCTAGGAGAGTTTAAGTGTCCGTTTTGTCTCTTACTTCGATTAGTACAAAACCTTTTCAAAGGCTGTTTTTGAGCAATCTCAGCTTCCGCATGTATTGACGACATTTGACTGCAGGCAGAGTTTCCAGTGGTTACAGCAGTCCTAAAGAACGAAGCCTGCGCTTGGAACATGTTCTGTTATTTGTGGAAGGGACAGCGGTATGCAAATCCAAAGGCATTGAGTCCAAAACAATATTCACATCTCCTTCCGTGATATTTTAGCTTTCTGCTGACGATGGACTTGAAGGATCTTTTAGGATATCTTCGTCAGGTGTGCTGCTTTTCTCATGAGTCTCAGCAGTGATTGTTTCTTCTGGTGAACCTTGTGTCAGATGTTGAGCAGGAAATTCTGTGGACTTGCTGTTATCTGCGAGGGAGTCATTTGTCAGGTCTTGACGCTCGAACGATGGCGGAGGTGGACTGTTGGCGGTTCAGGTACTGTGGACTTGTAATATGTGATCAGGCAAGTGCGCGGGAGAATGCAAAGGCTGAGACGTCCTAGGAGGGCAAGCGGTTTGTCTATGACGAGTGTCTCGTTCCGCTCTTTGCACAGCGTGTCTACTCTTGCACTGGCAGTTCCAATTTCGTCCACCACTAAACCTACAGAGTGAAGGCGGCTGAACAGCGGCTTGTCGCGAGCTCTGCTGGGGAGAACGCTGGGTAAATGCTGGGCGTTGTGGGCGATAAGAGGCTGCTGAGTGCAAGGAAGGATAGTGTCGTGTGCTGGCCGCATTCTCTTCAGGCCATCTAATTTGGCGTGTCATTTCCAGCCATTCTGGAGCGTCCACGGGTCTGTATACATTCATCAAGTTGCGTTCTTGCCACGGTAGGCCATCAGTGAGAGCGTCTATGACGGTGGAGGTGGGAAGACCTAGCTCGGCTCCCAGCGCCATCTTCCTCCTTTAGTAGGATTCTAGATCCTGGTTGGCAGCACAGCTCAGCAGGAAAAACTCCTTATAGAAGGTGTGGCTTCTTTGGAGATAATGATCCGTTAAAACTTGCTTTACACGGAGATAATCTTGTGACCTCAGTCATAGGTCACGGAAAAGACGCGAAGGCTCGCAAATTATTGTCGATCAGTCGGACCTTGTCGGTATTTGTGAGGGATACGAACTGAGGACTATTCTCCAGTTCATCAAAAACCTGTTCGGCAGCGTACGTACCGTCAAATTCTGGGATTCGCGGAGCAACAGCCTGTCGCGGTTCTAGGCGTTGTAGAGCGTTGTTCAGCTTGTTCAGAGCTGCACTAAGAAGTGCCGATTCACCAAAGTTGGCCATTTCCGAAGGGTTCAGCTGGAGAATATTCCTTGGCAATCGTGGCTTCAGATCCATAAAATGTTCACGACAGATCTTTATCCTGTCGACTTTCTGTGGTAATATAAGGTGGGGAGAGAATAAATAAGAACATCAGAAGTTGAAAGAGGGCCCAAGACAACCAGAGAGAGAGAGAGAGACGGGCCTGCCACCGCCGAGCGGTCATTTGTGTCGCACCACCTTCCCCAACTGTCTTAATAGTCCCGAGAACTAACGGGCCCCTGTGGCCTCCCCTTGGAATGTCGCTGGTGTCTCAAATGACCGGACTTTAGCCGCCTGTCTCTGTCTGGACTGTCTCTAGGTTGACTTTATTTGTTGAATACAAGGGGAGGTTTTTAAACTACATATATATATGGAAATTATGCCGGGAAGAAACTGATCTCTAAAAATAGAGGTCGTCTTTTCTGTCAAAATATACTCTAAAACTAAGCGCCATCTATTGACCGCTTCCACTAACTATCGGACTCGGGTCGGTGACAAAGCCACGACACCAGCTAGATGACACTCAGTTTTAGCATCTATCTTGATGGGAGAGGCGACATCTTTTTTTTATAGGTTAATTTACTACCGGTAAAATTTCCATCAATATTTTAGCCACAAATTTGGTCTAGCCACTCTACCAGCTAAATACATCTTTGGCAGATTATAAAGATTTCATTTGATTCCTTGTGGGTCTTATGAAATAAAGTTTGACCTAGACTGACAAGGGCTATTAGCATGAAACTATTGTCTATAGGTGGATGCTTCTCAGTTTGTCAAAGCTGGTGTCGTTGTTTTGTCACCGACCTGAATCCGCTAGTTTGCGGAGCCGGTCAATAGATGGCGGTTAGTTTTAGCGTCTGTTTTGATGGTAGAGGCTATATATATATATTATACAAATAAAAAAAAAACTATTTGTTGAGCAGTCGTGGCATAAATATTGAAAGAATAAAAATAGTTTTGATAATCATAGATTTCTTTATTTGAGCTAAAGTAATATATAAGAACATAATTTGATTAAAGTACCGCCTGGCTTAAGGCGTAAGAATAAAAAAATGAAAAGATTATTTACATAATTACAAAGTTTTGGGTCGGCCAACGGGGAAGAACAACAACGAGTTTTTATATGCAAAGTGTGACCTCTGGCGGTCGATTTAACAGAATATTTTTATCTATGAAATATATTTTTGAATAAATCAATATCTTAAAATTTTAAATAATATCTTAATATAACATTTTAAATAATACTTTTATATAACATATATATATGTTATGAATTAATTGTTTGTTGTTAGATAAAGAGTTGATAAGACAAAGGATCGATAAGATAAAGGTTTGAAGGTGCAGTCGTGATAAAAAAAAAGATAATTATTTACCACACATCAAGTAGATTTTATTATCAATTATTTGAGGAAATATTACACATTAGCTATTTTCACATTATATAGAATATATAAAGTTAATCCTATATTAGTGATTCAAAAAGATAGATATGTTAACTACGCATATTTACAACAAAACTGAAAGTCATTCTAAAAACGATGATAAACAAAAGTAAAATTATCAATGAATAAAAATAAAATAGATATTTTTTTGAATATAGAAATATTTGAGTTTTTTGATTATATAATATATACGAGTATATATTTATTTATATATTTTTATAGAGAGTTTCCTATTTCAACACATATTATATGGGTATTCCAATATTTTATTTCAATACCATTTCAAACGTATAAAATTATATTTACATATACCTGGATAATATTTAAATGATTGTGAAGTTTGTTGAATGTTTCAGGGGGAAATTGAAGGAGAGGTCGCCCCAAGATCTAACTTGCCAAGAATCCAATACATGCCAACCCTTGAAGACCTAAAACGCTTAGAAGAACGCTTAATTAGAAATCTGGAGAGAGCAAGACAGAGTTCGTCGGCGACCCCAAAGGTAAAACTTCTAAGAAAATATGCTGAGCGCTTGAATTTGAATAATTATTCAATAATCGTTCTGAAAACTATTTTGTCTAATTGGGACGTTGATTATAATCAACGTCCCAATTAGACAAAATAGTTTTCAGAACGATTATAACATATTTTTAAAATAAGAACATTAAGCATCTAGGGAAAAGTTTCTTTTTAAAATATTTTTATTTAAAAATCTCTCAAGCTTTCGGGAAAGAAAGCCCTTCTACGGGAGAAAATATCCTACATTATTAAAACGCCAATAATGATGTAAGATATTTTCTCCAGTAGAAAGGCTTTCTTTCCCGAAAGCTTGAGAGATTTTTAAATAAAAATATTTTAAAAATAAACTTTTCCCTGGAGGCTTAATGTTCTTATTTTAATATTGATTCAAGGGATTATTTTATCGAATACAGCATATTTTAATATTTCTAAAATATATGATATATTATATAAACCTACACACATAAATATATTTCTGAAAATAGAGCAATCCAATTCAATCCATTATATGCCTTTTTCCTATCTACATAAATATATTTGAAATATTTTCAATTAAAACATTTTATACACAACATATATAGCATTAATATATACACATTTATATATTGATTATTGATGTCTAAAAATACAAATATCAATACCTGACCTTTTATATATATAATTTTTTTCACACATTAAAATCGTATTTACGCAAATTTGGCCTTGAAACCCTATTTCTTTATTTCTCAGGAAGCCCATAAGACCAAAATTTTGGTCGTAGAGGTACAGCCTGCACCACGATGCAAGGGCGAGCAGGCCGAAAACGCGTATGTGATTGGCTTTTCTTGATTTACCAAGAATGTGGGTTGGCCAAATATCATGGAACAAGTTAAATCAACGTTTAATTGAATTTTATTCCACTAGATGGCACTCTCTGGCATCTAAAATGCTTATGTGAGCGATCAGGATATGCCTTTTTTATTTTTATTATCAACACCAGACATTTTTTTATTTTTTTTTTCTTATTTTCATATATATATAATTTACCTTTTCAAAATAAATATTTTTGGATATATGTGTAAGTATTTCACTCAATTATATATATAAATATTTAAAAATGCCTATTTTGGATCATAAAGTTTTTATTTCCGATATTTCGTGAGGCAACACGCCAAACTTCCTCTGGGAACAAAATCGCTTTAGAGAAGCTCGCGTATCATTTCGCGAGTATATACAACCGCTATAAAATTTAAATATCTAGAATCTACAATATGCATGCCTCTATGAATATAATAATTAATAATAATATAATATGTAAAACATTAATATATAGAGAATTAAAAAAAGTAAATATATACATTTGAAATAAACGAATTGAAAATCAGCAATTTGCCATATATATACATATATACGTGTATAGTAGTGGGCTATGTGGTTTTAAATTGTAAGTATAGTTGAGGAATGTCTATTTTTCGGTTGATACTGTTTTTATCTTCTATTGAGCTCCAGCTTTCTAGAAAAAGTCTTGAATGTTTATCCTTGATATTTTTATATATTATTTCTGTTGAGTCGAAATTTGGTATGTGGTCCTGTTTCAGTGCGTGGTCTACTAAAAGGGAAATTTTACAATTTAAAACCACATAGCCCACTACTATACACGTATATATGTATATATATGGCAAATTGCTGATTTTCAATTCGTTTATTTTAAATGTATATATTTACTTAATTCTCTATATATTAATGTTTTACATATTATATTATTATTAATTATTATATTCATAGAGGCATGCATATTGTAGATTCTAGATATTTAAATTTTATAGCGGTTGTATATACTCGCGAAATGATACGCGAGCTTCTCTAAAGCGATTTTGTTCCCAGAGGAAGTTTGGCGTGTTGCCTCACGAAATATCGGAAATAAAAACTTTATGATCCAAAATAGGCATTTTTAAATATTGTAATATATGGATTGCTCTATTTTCAAGCATATATAAATATATATATATATGTGGCAATATATATTAAGGTGGAAAGAGAGAAATAATCACACCACAAGTTGGAAGAGGAACCCAGGCAACCAGAGAGAGAGGGGGGGGGGAGAGCCGGGTCCGGCAAAAGCCGGGCGTCCGTTTTTGTCGCCCACAATCACCTAACTGTCCTAATAGTCCCGAGGTTCCAAGTAACGGGCCCCTCTGGTCGCCCCTTGGAATGTCGCTGAGGTCTAAAGTGGCCGGTCCTTACCCGTAGGCTTGCTTTATTATTCCTGGAAGAGTATATATTATGATATATATATATATATATTTATTTTTTTAGAGTATGTCTATATGAAGGGTAAAAGCCGATGCTAAAAGACGTTACGTTGTTAAATCTTATTTTCTTTTTATTTTTCAATTTTTTTTCCTATTTAAAATAAAAACATATTATTCTAACATATAATTACATTTATTACATTTTCTCTCCTAAATAAGATATAAATATAATACATATAAACAACTATTTAATCATCTAACTTAAACACAAAAAAAAATATCAACTTTTATCTTATATATTTAATTTAGATTTAGCTTGCTAATCTAATAGAATTTCCTATTTATATATAATATATTACTATTATTACAAGTTTTAAATATAGTTCTGTCAATATATAAATCGATGTTAACTTACTCTATAATATCAGCTTTATTTAAATTATATTTAAGATTTAAATTTTTATTTTGATAAACTTTATTTTATTTACATATATATATAAGTATATATACATATACATATATATACATATACATATATATATAAATATATATATATATTTACTATATATATAAGAAGGTGGTGAAATAAGCATATCACAAGTTGAAAGAGGGCCCTAGGCAACCAGAGAGAGAGAGACGGGACTCGCACCGCCTTCTGTGTCGCACCTCATCTCCAACTGTCTTAAAAGTCCCGATGTGTTAACTAACGGGCCCCAGTGGTCGCCCCTTGGAATGTCGCTGTCTCTCAAGTGACAGAACTTTACCCGCCCGTCTCTGTCTGGGTTGTCTGTAGGTTGACTTTATTGGTGAAATACAATTTACATAGAAAAGGGGAGGTTTTCATACTACATATATATATTGATTCTGCAATACATAAAATGATATTTGAAAAGTTTATGTTGAAAGGTAAATTAAATATGATATAAACGATCGTTTTGCTGCCAAATCTTTTAACAAGATTCAATAGAGGCACCTCTCCCTTTAAATTCATATTTAAACAATCCATTATGTTTATCACCCCAGTAAGAAACAAAGAAAGTGATGAAGAATAAGCCACAGTACCAGTTTTTGGGAAAATTTGTACAAAAACCAACCTATATACCATGGTTTCGGACTATGGCCCTCATCAGAACAGTTATGGTTCACAAACACCCATGCACACACACACATTCTCTGATAAAGAGAATTAATTGCTTCAATACATTTTATGGTACAGGAAACCCCCATCTTCCTGAAACTATGTTCAATTCTAGCCTGATAATCGTCCAGGTCACTTCACTCGCTTAAACCCCTTTTTGAAAATTTTGACTAATTTCCCATAACTCCCCTTGTATAAAGTTATGAAATTGAAGCCGGTACTGATGAGGGCCAGAGTCCGAAACCATGGTATACAGGTTGACTTTCGTCTGAATTTGCCAAAGCGGGTGTTGTGGCTAATCCTTTACCACCAGCTTCAAGTTTTAACTAGGAAGATAAACTTAATGCATTGTTTTATTGCATAATTAAAGGAAGAGGTGCCTCTATTGGTACCTTCCTCCCGCAACTTTGTGTTAATATTAGCTATATAAACAACACTGCTTGACGCGTCGTAGTAATTTGTATAGTTATAGAAATGGCCACGAGAGTTCATGCTACCAGGGAGAGAGAAAACGTCTCCAAAGGCATTATGTTACTTGATGTGAGAGTTGAAATGATAGCGAGAGATAAAGCATTCAAACCATGGAAGATGTTCAGGAGTATTGTTATGGGAGTTCGTAAAAGAATCCAATGCTTAATCGAAAAGGACGGAGTTGAACTTCATTGGATTTTAGCCATCTTTAAATTTGCTTTAATCCCAGATTCACTCCTAATTTGTCATTTTTTATCTTTTTACTTCCAAAATGAATCGAATTCAGAAAATATTTTAAAATATCCAGTTACATTAAAAATAAATTATACCAGGGATTTGAAATAGGCATATGCGACGATCTAAATATTTGGACCAGTTACCTTGGAGGTTTTTATAACTTGCAGGATGCCAGAATTCTGCTTTCGACCAACCGTGCCTCCGAGGATTCAACATTATCTTCTCATTCAAAGACTCTATCTCTTGATGATAATCTCCTTACTATTGTTAATAACAAATCTGCCAGTGATAAAATCGTAAATTTTACTTTATTTCAAACCAATGCTTTTCAGTTATAGAATTATTGTTTCACCTGCACTAATGAACTTATCGTTGATCTAAATATCGAATTCATGCCATTCTCCGGCATATACAATTTGTTTGAAATTTAATGGCCTAAATAGCATAAAGCCGAAAATGTTTCTGCTGAAGATTGCCCCCATTAAAAGTATTCCTGGTCAGCATATAAAGCTCAATCTTTTAAAAAAATTCGAAAGAGTTAATTAACTTTATACTCTGGGCTTAATCAAATGTCAGGTTTGAAATTCCTATAAATGTGTGTGAAGATCCAAACAGAACTGACAAAGGCAGGGATGAGGACCGAGGCAGGATCTGGAGATTTATGGCCGAAACGATGGTTTGATAGAGAATACTTCATGGACAAGAAGAACAAGAAATATAATCTCAAACTATATTTGATACGGAATACTTCATCGGTCAAAGATTTGTTTATGCAAAGTGTAAGAAATAATATTTATTGTTATTCAAATAAAAAAGAACAATACTTTGAAGTTAAACAGACTGATCTCTGTTATGCTAATATTTTCCTCAATTTTGGAAAATAATAAAGGCCTTTTTTAACAAAGAGGAAAATTCACAAAAAGCAATATTCCGATAACTAATCCCGATGCCCATACCGCTTTTATGACCTCTAATATTGTTTTGAGCAATTCTTATATATCCGTCACTGTCGGATGGAATCTTGGTTATGGTATTTGAGTAAACTTTGGACACATTAAGCTTAAAGGACAGTAGAATTATTGTGGACTAAATAGACAATACCGCTAGGGTTTTTTGCACTGATGCGCAGAGCTCTCCTAATATTTTCATCGCAGTAAGGACAGTAGAAGCTAGCTTTATTTGAAAATAAAATACGTGCTCACAAAACACACATATTGTTTTTTTCTTATATGTAGGTGGTGCGTTATATCTTTAAATTTATTAAGGAAATTTATTTAAATAAAGGCTTTGTTTGTTTCACATATTATCAACATTACCAACATCACAAAGAAATAATATAACACCGAGAGAGCATGAGATTTCAATTGACCAGAAAACCTTTAGAGCTTATAAATAACTTAGCTGCCTGTGTAAATGACGAGTGATTCGAGATGAGTCGAGAGTATTATATAGAAATCTAATCGAAACACTTGAAGAAACTGCTACGGCGCCCAAAGACTGAGAGGATGAATAAATACCGGCGCCATCTCACCAATATGGAAAAGGGGAGTGAAGATGAAAAGGAAAAATCAATAATGGGCAGGTATTTGGCTGCCTTGAATTGGAGGCCGGTTTTTTTAAATTGGAATTTATCTTTTGCATTTAGTTAATCCGTTAGGCAGGCAGAAATCAATGCATTTTTTCATTTTATTAATATTAAAAAATAACCATTTTTATTTCTACTTAAATTACATTTAAATTTTAAAAAGAAATGTCTTACGCACTACTTGAGTGATATATTTTAAGAAAGAAAATCAAACATTAACAGTATGGCTTAAAATCATATATGCACATTCCACCATCATAATAAGTCTTTATGTTGAAAAGGGAGATTAAACTAGGATTTCTGAAAATATATTAGAAGGAAGATTAAAAAAACTAGGATTTCAGAGAATATATTAGAAAGAAGATTCAACTAGGATGTCAGAAAATATATTAGAAGGAAGATTCAACTAGGATGTCAGAAAATATATTGGAAGGAAGATTCAACTAGGATGTCAGAAAATATATTAGAAGGAAGATTCAACTAGGATGTCAGAAAATATATTGGAAGGAAGATTCAACTAGGATGTCAGAAAATATATTAGAAGGAAGATTCAAATAGGATGTCAGAAAATATATTAGAAGGAAGATTCAAATAGGATGTCAGAAAATATATTAGAAGGAAGATTCAACTAGGATGTCAGAAAATATATTTGAAGGAAGATTCAACTAGGATGTCAGAAAATATATTGGAAGGAAGATTCAACTAGGATGTCAGAATATATATTGGAAGGTAGATTCAACTAGGATGTCAGAAAATATATTAGAAGGAAGATTAAACTAGGATGAGAGAAAATATATTAGAAGGAACATTCAACTAGGATATCAGAAAATATATTAGAAGGAACATTCAACTAGGATGTCATAAAATATATTAGAAGGAAGATTCAACTAGGATGTCAGAAAATATATTAGACGGAATATTCTACTAGGATGTCAGAGAATATATGAGAAGGAAGTTAAGTTGAAGTAGGGTGTATAGGGATGTGTTAAAAATATCCAATTGAATTGTCGCCTAGTGTATGATCGCAGGGAAAGGCAAAGAATTAACACAGATGTGTGTGAATAAAAGTGAAAACATTAGTGATACAATGTGTGTGAGAAAATGAAATCAATCTCACTGTGTTTATTGAGACATAAACAATATGCTTTATAAAGTTGACGTGCTTCTCGTACACAAAGGTGCTTATTACATTGAGAGTCTTAAATTAAAAAAAAAATATATGTAATGTTAGCATTAAATTTATATTATGCATCAATATTCTTCCTATTCATCTCTCCAATTTCTATAATCATATTTATACTATCTTATTTTTTTTATATTCCTTACCCATGTTGAATGTGTGTTCAAGGAGTCATATACAGAAAAGGTCGAGCCTCGTTCTCCGCCAAGAAAACGCTCACGACTGGACCAATCTGAACATCGTCGTCACTCCGACTCTAAATACTGGAATAAAAGGAAACATTCGAAGACCTCAAAGGTAAATTTTCTTCATAAGATAAACCACTAAAATTAATGTTGTAATTAATAAAATGTGTTTTACTTTGGTCCAAAATATGTCGTTTAATATATATACTCGAGATACCTGAATGGGGGCAGAAGAGTGACAGGAGATACGAGAATGACTCAGCAGCACCATTGCCCGGGAGGAAGGAGAGATGAATCACCTCTAATCAATTGATCTGACAGATGGCAGTGGGGGAGCTTCGGGGAGTCTCCTCTTTCAAAGCGGATTTCATCTCTTAAGTCCAAATAATTTGATCCTTAAGATAAGGGGATAAAGTTCGTTAGTATTTTTTTTTTCAGCTCTCAACTTGAACCGTGACTCATCTATATTAATAAGATAGAAATGTGAGCGTGTTTGTCTCCCCTTTATAGAAATAGATCTTTGGATATATGTAATTTGAATATGTAAATAGACTAATTTGTATAGTTTGATTCAGAAAATGATTATATTCAACTTTAAATGAACCGTAATAATCGTTGAGAAAATCTATAAATAAAATAGAAATGTAGGATGTGTTCATAGCATATGCAAGTTAACCCAATAGCGGCAAATTAGAATATTTTGGGAGGCAAAATAGGATTATGATATTGATGTATTAATGATATTTTCAATGTGATATTATACTTCCAAAATAACTATTCAATGACTTTTTGATATAGTCTGCAAGAATATATTTTTATATTTTTTATATATTTGTGTTCTCTTCTCTTTGTAGATATATTCACATGAATCTCTTATTTGTGGATGGAATGATAAAAATGAGGTCATTGACATCTAATGATTTATATTGGTTGCATTTATTTATAACTAGCGGATGTACCCGGCTTCGCCCGGGTTTTACCCGAGTAAAGGTTTGTCTAACGAACATTTGTTATAACAATTGTCTATAAACTTATTTAAAAAAATAATAGATATATTTTGATAATTTGAAACTCGTAAATTTGATTCTCTCGATAAAGTGAACATTTTTTCCCGGTCCCTGTGTGCCGTGTCATCCTGAATTTTGTTTTTCCTAATTTTCTACATTACAAAATAATCGTTTTATCTAGTGAGCATTTTTTCCCGGTCCCTTAAAAAATACTCGATAAGTTGAATAAAATCAATATTAATTGGTTCCCTCGGTAATTGGAAGCTAAAGGAATAGTATCTTTGCCTTGGAATTTGTTAGGATTTTTATAAGTTGTTTTATCATAGATTAATTTATTTGTATTTTGACCGGATGACCGGACGACTTTACATGTATATATTTGGTTTTTAATGATGTAAATGAGTTAGTGATGAAAGGAAATTAAAGGTGTTAATTTTCTGAGAGGTGTAGTGTTTTACTCTGCTCGATTGGTAGACTAGGAAAGAATTGGATTCCTAACAGAATTGTATCATTATTCTTGTCTCAAATAAATTGCCGTGTCATCCTGAATTTTGTCTTTCCTAATTTTCTACATTACAAAATCATCATTTTATCTATTCTCCCAATATATATGTTGTAGATAAATGATAAAACTAACTTTGACTTGTGCGCAAAATTCCCACGCTCTACGGGCGGAGATCAGAGCTTGGTTAAGTGGTTTCGTCAGTGTAGAGGACAAAACGTTCCGTCGGCGGTTTCATGTTCAAGTCTTTTGCGCAGTCTCTTAGGATTAAAGGATTTGCTTCAAGCGAGGGGTGGCTCTCAAATTATTAAAAAAAAAAACGACACGAGATATCATTTAAAAAATCTGCGGAGATAGCGCCAGCGTGGATATTTCCATTTGTTCGCAAAGGATTGACGACCTAAACCAACTTTTGAATGGCTATGACCTATGGTTATCGTCTGATTTCTACTAATTCAAAAATCAATAGAGGTTCGTATCAAGCAAATTCAAAGGGAAAACAGGAAACTTTTATCAAGTTGATATGCTTACAGGACGAAACTATGCAAAAGCTTCTATATAAATTATTGAATTTTTAGTATCGCATTTATATTTATTCGAATTTTATATTTAAACGATACTCATTATTTCTTTTGATTTCTATATATCGTCTTGCACCATTTTTAAAACTTTTTTAAATAAAGTACAATACTTAAAATAAAATATGTTTCTTATACAATCTAAAATTAGAAAATAAACTTTTAAATCGGTAACCTCAAGGAGATAGCCATTATAAAGCACTAATATTTGAATTAGTTTTACTTAATATATTAGCCCTGAAAGACCCAAGGTCATCAGGCGTGGAGCAGACTTCCTGCCTAAGCCTATCTCCGTCGCAATGGTGGCGCTGCTTGCGAGTTAAATCTACAAATCTGCAAATAACTCTAAGGATATTCAAGGTATTCAAGATATTATTTTTCAGAAACCTTCCCAGTACTATACTAAATAACTTCCCAAAGTTTCATGGCGTTCCAATGAATGGTTTGGTCAGGCATAAAGGACACACACACACACATACATTCATTTATATATATACTAGCGGATGTACCCGGCTTCGCCCGGGTTTTACCCGAGTAAAGGTTTGTATAACGAACATTTGTTAAAACAATTCTCTATAAACATATAAAAAATAATAGATATATTTTGATAATTTGAAACTCGTAAATTTGAATCTCTCGATAAAGTGATCATTTTTTCCCGGTCCCTGTGTGCCGTGTCATCCTGAATTTTGTATTTCCTAATTTTCTACATTACAAAATAATAGTTTTATCTAGTGAACATTTTTTCCCGGTCCCTTAAAAATTACTCGATAAGTTGATTTCGATAATCTGAAACTCGTAAATTTGAATCTCTCGATAAAGTGATCATTTTTTTCCGGTTTTACCCGAGTAAAGGTTTGTCTAACGAACATTTGTTAAAACAATTATCTATAAACATATAAAAAAATAATAGATATATTTTTTAATTTGAAACTCGTAAATTTGAATCTCTCGATAAAGTGATCATTTTTTCCCGGTCCCTGTGTGCCGTGGCATCCTGAATTTTGTATTTCCTAATTTTCTACATTACAAAATCATCGTTTTATCTAGTGAACATTTTTTCCCGGTCCCTTGAAAAATACTCGATAAGTTGAATAAAATCATGGTCGTTTATGGAAGATGGACGTAGTTCCCGGAGGTCACCCGCGAGGCTTTTTTCTTGTCTACTTGGCACAGCTGTGTCACCAACTCTGCCCCCGCGCGCCAGGACCTCTTGATCCCTCTGATTGGTCGGTGGAAACTTGGACTGTCCAACCGACCGGCGGCCGGACGATTACATTTTCTCGACGGGGGGGGGGGCAGACCAAAGCCTATCTCCGTCGCAAGGTGGCGCTGCTTGCGAGTTAAAGCTACAAATCTGCAAATAACTCTAAAGATATTAAAGAAATTATTTTTCGAAAACCTTTCCGGGGATATGCCTAATAATATCCCAAAATTTCACGGCGATTGGATGTATGGTTTTTGAATCTATAGAGAACACACACACACAGGCATTCATTTATATATATATATAGATATATAGATTATATAGATTATATATATATATATATTGTGTTCTCGTTTGTAAAATGGTGTAAGATATCATTGCTTTTATGGTTATTCTTTGGTGCTTTTTTTAAATTTTGGAGTACAAAACTTTGCTTATTTTAAAGTCGGGTCATGATCTGTTCTTTCCCCGAAGGTAGGAATAATTAATATCTATTGTAGAACGAGACATTTGACAATTATCCCGCAAATGTTTCTTTTGAACGAAAAATCGAAATTAATTTCAAAGAGAAATAACGACTATTTCTATCTTTAGTCCATCCCTAAAGATAGAAATAGTCGTTATTTCTCTTTGAAATTAATTTCGATTTTTCGTTCAAAAGAAACATTTGCGGGATAATTGTCAAATGTCTGTATGAAAGGATGAATTGTGAAGAGTAATGATAAACGGAAAAATAAAGTGTCCAGGGATGGATCCCTAAACAGTTATAATACTATATAACCTATAAAATTCTCTAAAAGTATTAAATAATCAATAGCTTTGTATCTTTTTGAGAAGAAAAAAAACATACTCCGGGAGCTCCTCAATAAATAAATATAAAATTGAAATATATAGAATTAAATATGTCTTCATATTTTGAGGCAATATGATTTAAAATATTTTAACTGTGAAGTTTTTACTAATATCATAATGTATGTCTAAACCATATAGCTGTGGGTAAGAATGTGTTGTTTCTGCACTAGTGCACTTGAAAACACTAAATTGAGTAGTTTGTGTATTTAATATATGCTTTCAATATCATTATGTACACTGCGCGACATTAAAAATGGAACACCAGGAAAGAATGACCAGAAAATTATGCGAATTTCAGCGTAGACGCGCCTCACCAATTTATACAAATGATGTGAAATGCGAAGCTCTCGTGCGCACGTCGAGTAAGATATAAGGGAAGGAACTTGCAGAAAGAACAGTATTCGTGCAATTATTTATTCAAGGAAAATCATCGTAGAAATTTTGTTCTTGTTTCAAAAGACACGTGAATGGCAGATAATGCCAGGACGTCGTCAACGGAGGCAGTTCCAGTAGACATGTTTTACGAGGAGCATGGTGAACGGACTGTAAATGGCAGGTTGGTCCATACGTTAAATCACAGCTGACACACACCTGGGTGTGTCCACGGTGCACCGACTGTGGAGAAGATGGTTGGAAAAGGAAAATGAATCAATTTATAGGAATACCGGTTTAGCCAAAGTGACGTCATCACGCGTGGATTAGCGTATCCTTCGACAATCAGTGGTGGATCTGAATGCCATTTGTACTTCCTTTACGCAAAATGTGAAAGACACCCTAAATGATTTCATCTATACCAGAACAAACACCCGTCGATTGGTTGCTAATGGCTTGTATTTATGTCGTCTGGTAAGAAGACTGCCATTGACCCCACTGAATAGACGCCAACGTTTGTAATTATGCCGGGCCATATCGACGTGGATGACAGAATGGCACAGTCTTGTTCTCAGATGAATCACGCTTCGGTTTGTCCAGTGATAGTTTGTGTACGCGTGTGACGTCGACGTGGAGAAAGGTCCAATCCGGCAGCATTTGTGGAACTCCCCAACGCGCGACAACGCGGAGTAATGGTTTGGGGCACACTCGTGTATGATACCAGGTCCCCTTTAGTTCGTATTCAGGTCACTATGACGTCCCAACAATACGTTGATGATGTGTTACGACCGGTAACACTCCCCTTCCCCTTCAGGGTGTACCCAGTTCCCTTTATAAACAGGATAACTCCCGGCCGCACACTGCTCGCATTAGCCAACAAGCTCTGCGAAATGTACTTATGCTTCCCTGGCCACCGTACTCTCCTGACTTCTCACCAATCGAGCACGTCTGGGACCTTATTGGCCACCGTTTGGATGCCTTGCCTCATCCGATCCGCGTTCAGAAGTCGAACTGTGGCAAATGGTTTGAAAGGGAATGGAGAGCCATCCCTCAGGACGCCATCCGTAGTTTATTGACTCTTTACCTAGATGTGTTGCTGCGTGCATCGCCGTTCGCGGTGGTCCTACTTGCTACTGAGCCGACGCCGTTCTCGCTCTGTATTATATCTATCATTTTGAAATGAAAATCACTTATTGTTCATTTCTGCCTCTCTCTGTTTGTTAAGTTTCATCATCTTCTGGCCCCCTTTCATGGTGTTCCATTTTCAATGTCACGCAGTGTATATCATAAACTATTTTAAGAGAAAGTTCTAAAGTAAAATTTGATAGGGTATATGTTAATTTTGCATAAAACAATAAATTTACATGCTAAAATTGTTAAAGAAGATAGAATATATAGAGAGAAAATTGGAGAAACTTAGTGTGGAATTATCGATAAGATGCGAATTATCGTATAATGGCTATTTAGGTTGTTACACTAGGAATCGTTTCATTTAATGATGATAAGAAGAAAGATAAAGGATATATGGAACAATGCGTGTGTGGAAGGATTTGTTATGAAAAATAAAAGTGGAGAAGGCGAGTAAAATCCGCGCATCGGTTCAACACAAAGTTTTTAGTTTTGTCGTTTTTTTTTTTTTAAATAGATCTCTTAAGTCAAAAGAGATGCAAATTTGTTTGCCAGCTATTGACCAACTCTGAAATCTATCAGGTTGAGGCAATTCTAAATTTGTCAGAGCTAGTTTATAGGTTTGTCACTAATTCAAATCTGCTAGTTGCTTTTATATTTTAAAGATTGTTTTTTTTTCTTTGAAATGTAGAGAATTGCGTAAATGAATTGACAAAAATATTGTCTATGAAGCATGCTTGTATCCTGAAATTTTGATGCAAGCTTGTGCAAACAAGGACAACATGGGTGGAATCGATCCTGTCGGGGAGATTAGCACGAGAGGGAGGAGTTTAGTCATCGATTGAGGACGGGGAGGAGCAACGTACAATTAAAGGGAAAGAAGAAAACCGCCATGTGCACAATTGTGTGGGTGTTCTTGAATTACTATTTCAGTCAACACTATTTCTTCGTTAAGTTGAGAAGTATATCTAGCCCAGGCTCTTTCAATATTTTTCCCACACAATAGAATCTGTAGGAAATTGTTTTGGCTTTAAAAACGGTAGCTTCACATTAATATATATAAATTTGTGTGTGTTTTGAAAATAGAGCAATCCATAAATAAATCTTTAATTAAAAGGCATAGGTTGAATATTTTGATCCAACATATGCCTTTTTAATTAAATATATGTGTGAAAAAAGAATAGAAAAAAAAAATATAATAAAATGGTCAGGTGTTGATCATAAAAATAAAGAAGGCATATCCTGACCATATATATTGTCGCGGAGATAAATAAAGCAAGGGAAAATTTGGGGATAATTAATTTATTATAAAAACAACTTATCCCCAGGTAAAGATAATAATAATGAGCGGCGTCAGCCACCAAGGGGTCCCGTTTTCCATATTTGCAGATCAGCTTCCGAGAACCCCTCACACCTATGGTTTTTCCCCCCGGGGTCCAGGGATGATTGACAGGTGTCCCATCTGGATGGAGATTCTTGGTATTACTCCCTCTTTAGAGAAAACAGCGACCCGCTGATTAGCTTGTCTCAGCCCTTGTTCTGGAAGGAAATCTATCACGGCCTGTGTTCCCTAGTAGAATGGAATGTTGTTCTTCAGGGTCCAGGTAGGGCTTCATTGGAGTGACATGGACGATATCCTTGGCTTTCCTTGATCGGGGAGACGTGTCCACGAGCTCTACTTCATACGTAACTTCTGAAAGCTTCTTGGTCACCTTGTAGGGACCGAAGTATCTTTTCAGTAGCTTTTCTGAGAGTCCTACTTTTCGGATGGGAGTAAAAACCCACACAAGATCATCCTTCTGGTAATAGACTGGAGTATGTTTCTGGTCGTAAAGTCTACGGTCTTTCGCCTGTGATTGTAGAAGGCGTGATCGGGAAAGTTGACGCGCTTCCTCAGCTCTGGTCACAAGTTCTCTAACGTAGTCGTCAGAGATCTCATCTGGTAGGCAAGGTAGTACGGCATCGATATAGGTCTCGGCCTCGCGGGCGTGGACAAGAAAGAACGGAGTGTAGCCGGTCGCCTCCTGTTTAGCAGTGTTTTAAGCAAAGGTTGGGTAGGGTAAAACTTGGTCCCAGTCCTTCTGCTCAACACCTGTGTACATGGACAACATATCTCCTAGAGTTTTGTTGAACCTTTCAGTCAGGCCGTTGGTCTGGGGATGGTTGGCCGTTGTAAATCTGTGCACAATTCCGCACAGAGATTTGATCTCTTTTATTACTTGAGAAATGAAATTTCTTCCGCGATCTGTTATCATTTCTCTAGGAGCTCCATGCTTCAAGATAATATCTTCAACCAGGAACTTAGCTGTTTCGATTGCTCCTCCGTCTGGGATCGCTTTCGTTATGGCATACCTTGTCATATAATCGGTGCACACAATGATCCAACTGTTTCCTGCCGTCGATAATGCTGAATTCCTTTCTGGTGTAGTCCGAGTTTAAATTATCGATTATTTTAGCTAAATCCGGGTCTTTAGTCTGCTCTATATCGACGTTGGTTAGTGACATCACAGCACGTGGTTGATCGTTCTCAAGCGGGCTCCATGACAGACAATCGGCATCCTTTTGTTTGCGTCCGCTCTTGTAGATAACGGTCACGTCAAATTCTTGCAACTTCAGCGCCCATCTTGCCAAACGGCCAGAAGGATCTTTCTGCCCTACCAACCAACATAGAGAATGATGGTCAGTGACAACCGTGAATGGTCGACCAAACAAATATGGACGGAATTTTCTAATAGACCAGACTACAGCAAGGCATTCTTTTTCTGTTGTAGAATAGTTATGTTCAGATTTTGTCAAGCTTCTAGATGCATAAGCTATAGGCCGCTCCTTTCCACCTTGTATTTGTAGAAGAACAGCTCCAATACCATGTCCGCTTGCATCCGTGTGTAGATGGGTATCAGCGGATTCATCAAAGTGTCCCAAGACAGGCTCTGAAATTAGAGCTGTTTTAAGGACTTCAAACGCTTTCTCTTGAGCTGCATCGCAATAGAATTGTTTTTCAGTCTTCAGTAGGTCATGCAAAGATCTAGCTTTGTCGCAAAGTTTTAAATAAATCTTCGGTAATAGGAACATAATCCAAGGAAGCTCCTCAGTTCAGAGATATTCCTTGGCCTCGGAAATTTAGAGACGGCTTCAACTTTATCTGGATCTGGATGAATTCCATTGGCGTCAACAAGGTGTCCTAAAATCTTTATCCTCCTTGATCCAAAAAGACACTTTTTGTGGTTCAAGCTTAGTCCAGCTTTCTGGATGCATCTTAATACAAGTTGTAGACGACGTAGAAGTTCCTCAAAAGTAGGTGCGTAAACTACGATGTCGTCCAGGTAGCAAAGGCACATGTTCCATTTAAGACTGCCCAGAACACTATCTATCATCTTTTCAAACGTTGCTGGAGCGTTGCATAGACCGAAAAGCATTACTCGGAATTCGTACAGCCCATCTGGAGTGATGAAGGCAGTTTTCTCCCTGTATTTTTCGTCCACTTCAATCTGCCAATACCCGGACCGAAGATCCATCGTGGAGAAGTAACTAGAGCCAGCTAAACTGTCCAATGTATCGTCAATGCGTGGCAGCGGGTAAACATATTTTTTTTGTTATCTTATTTAATCGACGATAATCTACGCAGAATCTCCAGGTCCCATCTTTCTTTCAAACTAGAATAACTGGAGATGCCCAAGGACTTTCAGAGGGCTTCACGATGTGATTTTCAATCATCTTGTTCACTTCATCTTGAATTAGTCGTCGTTCACTTGGTGCTACTCTATAGGGCCACTGTTTGATAGGAGAGTAGTCTCCTGTGTTTATCTTGTGCTTCACAGTACTGGTGGGCTTAATAAGAGTACTCCCAAAGTCAAATATGTCAATAAACTCGTCAAGGCATGAAACAAGCTGTAACCTTTGAATTTCAGACAGCCCTGAATCTAGAGTAAGGTTTATCTTCTGTGACCATTCACGTGACTTTAGCTGCGTTTCTTGTAACTTATCGCTGGATTCAATAAGACTACAGATATTTCCATTCTCATAACTTTCCATGGTGCACATATTCATTCCTGATGGAATCAGTTGCGGCCAAGATGCTCCATTCGCCACCTAAATGATACCTCGGCCGTGTCGAAATGTAACCAATGAGTTTGGTATAAGAACTTCTTTTCTTAATAATAAGTCCTTAGAAGTTGAGACTAAAACATCTCTAACACCGCATATTTCTTCGTTTATCACACTGATCTTCTTTATTGATTTAGGCGGGATGACAAAGTCGTCGGAAGCAAACAATCTCTGGTTTTCCTCCTCTCGATATTTAAGGACGGAGGTTTCCCCGAGATGGAGTTCATTTCTGCCGCAATCAATGACGGCTTTGGTGGCCTTGAAGAAGTCCCATCCGAATATGATGTCATGGCTGCATTCCACCATATATATATATATATATATAACAACGAATTCAAAGGATATCTTCAGACCATTAACTTCTATGTTCAGGAGACATTTTCCTAGGGTCTCTATTAAATTTTTGTTTGCCGTTTAAAGAATGGGACCGGGTTCTTTGAAGAGAGGTGTCTTTAGTTCGCGTCGAAATTTTTCTAAAATAACAGAAAAGTCTGCTCCTGAATCCACTAATGCTTTAATTTTGCGTCTATTTATTTCGACCATGACAAAATTTTCTTTTAATTTAGCGGCAATATACCCTGGAGGATTTTCCTCAATGGCCACCTCACCCCCGTTAGAAGCCGCTCCACTTAGTTTTTCACATTCTGAGGCTTGGGAGAACGGCTGAAACGACGGGCTGGCGACTGGGATTGTCTTCGGGCTGGCGACCTTGCGCGGCTTGGATGTGGGGAAGAGCTCCGGTAGAAGTACGTCGAGGTTTGGGGCGTTACATAGTCCTCGTCGGCGTCATATCTCGGGGGGTCGACTCGAAAATCCAACATTTCTTCCTTCTCCGCCATTCCTTGACCTGGCTTCAGCGAAGACCTGCCGTCGTTCACTACAATAACTGACGACATGTCCGGGTCGTCCGCAGTGGAAGCAGATTGGTTTGTCGTCGTAGGTTCTCCATTGTTCCGTCTTCCTGGGTTGGGTTGGTTGGTCGATGCTATAATAGGGCGTGCGTGGTTGTTGTTGTACCACGTTGATTTGTGGTCTCATAGGTTGGAGAGCACGGCTGACTTCTTCCCTCACAGTCTGCTCCAGGGCATTCACTTCTCGGAGAGGATTGACCACTTCAGGTACTGAGAAGTCCTTTTTAATTTCTTCTCTAACGATGCGGCGAATTAAGCTGGCCAAGTCGTCGAGTCGTCAACACACGAAATGGGCATTACGTTTGACATCCTGGCGAATTTCGTACGGCCGTTCCTGCGCTGCTTGGCGGTTGTCAGATGACGGCAAAACTTCAGGATCTCATCTACCGTCTGTATGTCTTTCGCCACCAATACCTGGTATGTGTCCTCCGAAATTCCCTTTATAATGTGAGCAACTATCTCACCTTCTTCCGTGCGAGGGTCCACCTGGTGGCAGAGACTAAGAATCTCCTGGATATATGACTCACTGGATTCCTCGGCCGTCTGTGCTCTTGAATTCAGAAATTCCTCGGCGCGTCGAGCAGAATCCTCCTGCAGTCCGAACACACAGCGGAATGTGTCTTCAAAGCTTCTCCACGAGTTGAGTGATTCTTCGTTATTATCAAACCACCTTCCAGCAGTTCCGTTCAAGTAAAAGACGACGTTGGCAAGCTTCATGGTCTCGTCCCATCTGTTGTACTTCGACACTCTCTCGTACTCCTTCAACCACTGTCCAGGGTTTATATTTCCATCGCCAGAAAAGGTAGATGGATCTCGTTGGCGCTGACAAGGGAGGTAGGATCCGCTAACAGTAGGTCTGTGGTCATCTTCCATTTTTATTCGTTGTGGCAAAGGTTCAAGAATTGGCTCACGTCCCTGTAGACGTCGACTTCTTCGAAGTTCCGTCACGTTACCCAGCGTCTCCGCCAAAATATGTCGCGGAGATAATTAAAGGAAGGGCAAATTTGGGAATATTTAATTCATTATAAAAGGTATTTACCTTTTAGTTCTCCAATAAAATTATTTACAATAGGTATTCAAGGGAGAGAGAGTCAGATGATAAAAACAACTTATCCCCAGGTAAAGATAATAATAATGAGCGGCGTCAGCCACCAAAGGGTCCCGTTTTCCATATTTGCAGATCAGCTTCCGAGAACCCCTCACACCTATGGTTTCCCCCCGGGGTCCAGGGATGATTGACAGGTGTCCCATCTGGATGGAGCTTCTTGACAATATATATTCTTGTCTAGCTATAAGCTCTCGAGGATATTGCTAGTAGGCCTAAAACTCTATCAATCCAGTCCTACAGTCATCGACATGAATTTAGAGAGCACGTTTGGTGCAACTGTGCTCTAAAATCTTATAGTGAATGTTTTTTTTTCTTATCCGTTGTTCCCTAAAAACAAATTCAAGTGAACTTGCATAGCTGGAGTTTGAACCATAAAAATATATTTTCTTAAATCCTTTATTGACATAATATTACCTTCACATACCTTTTTGTTCTCCTTTACGATTTTCCTTAGCATTAATTTCCTGTGTTCATTCAAGAGGCCACGGTGGGAAAGAACTCACCACCAACGAGAGCTGCATTCGAAACACCCAACTTCACCTCCCCCTCAAAGTTGGGACGAACCTTCAACATCGTCAGGTGTTCGCGTTGAATCCTCCCGCCAGAGAGTTGCTTCACCGCAGGTAATCTTTTTAGAACCTAATCGGGATCATTCTCAGAGTTGCCATCAATCCATCTATAGCTATAGTTTAGTAGCTCCCTTATACTTCCTTCTTAGAGCACACATTCACTATCCATGAGTGCATTAGGACTAAATATTTTTGACTCAATTTCTATCCCATTTTAATGCTTTCCTTGTATAAATATAATGTAAATCGTGAAAAAACTGAGAGTATAAATATATCTCAAATATAACTATAAAAGATAACTTACCTCTCGGAAATGAAGAGTCAATAATAATTCATTAAAATGTCATTATTCCAGTTTTACACTCGTTAGAGTAAATTTAAAAGTACGCCATTTTTGACGCAAAATCTTTTGGCCGTTATCTTCCCTTTCAGAAATTAGATCTCTATTAATATCATTCCTGAAATTCTATTGACTCGCAATACTGAGTGACGTTATCCAGGATTCCCCTTACTGTCAATTGGCTGTGTGCATTCAAGGGATCCCCTTCATCCTCCTACAGATCCCGCCATCATTCAGAACAAAAATCGGAGCGCCGGCCTTTCTTATATCCCTCTAAGATCTGGGAAGAAAAAGCCCTCAATACCAACGGATTCTGGCGCCAGCTCCTCCCGCCAGAGGACTAACTCCCAGGAGGTAACCTTTGGCCCAAATATAAATAGATACTACCGGGCTGGACTTGTATCACAGACTAATTTTAAACGACTTAATTATATTATCTTAAAATAAAAGCATAAAGTGAATTCTAACTAGTTTGAGTGATATATAGAGATTATACCTTGAATCCATAGTCCTCAGGCGCTACACGACGATGCGGCATTTCTTAAATTACGTTAATCGCGAATGTTTACATCTGTTGCTCAGACCTGACATTTTGTTCCAACCCTACTCCTGGCTTCGATGGCTCTTTTAATGTATCATCTATCCTACGTATCGTTATAAAGCTAGCACCTAAGATTTGTAGCGATGCTCGTAAGCATTCACTCAACGTCCTATAGAACTTAATCGGGATCATTCTCATAGTTGCGATCAATAGATATATAGCCATCGTTTAGTAGCTCCCTTATGCCTCCTTCTTAGTGCACGAATTCATTATCTTTGATGTTTTAATGTTTGGCTAGCATGAAGATGATGTAAAACAGGAAAACAACTTAGAATATATAGCTCAACCTATAACTCTAAAAACTTTTTTTACCTCTTGGAGATAAAGACTCAAGAATAATTCGTTATTGTAACGTAATTAATTCACGTGAAGATAGAGGCTGCCTGGCCGGCATTCATATTTCTTGAAAAAAGAGATACTTCGGCCAGTATAAATCTTTTTATTACCTCGACGTTTCGACAAAAGGCTTTTGTCCTCGTCAGGAGCAAACAAAAATTAAAACATAGAGCAGGGCGTTAAAAATTATTATATTATAGATAATAATTTTTAACGCCCTGCTGTATGTTTTAATTTTTGTTTGCTCCTGACGAGGACAAAAGCCTTTTGTCGAAACGTCGAGGTAATAAAAAGATTTATACTGGCCGAAGTATCTCTTTTTTCAAGAAAGTAATTAATTCAGTTTTACAGTCGTTAGAGTAAATTTTAAAAGACACCGTTTTTGGAGTGTGGTGTTTTGCATAACAATAGTTATGTTTAGATGGATTGTCGAGATATGCAAATAGGGTTTTGCATAGTGTTTGTTTGTGTTACTATGTTAAATATTTTTATGTATATATATATATGTGATGATGAGTTGCTGTCGACTTATCTGTGATGAGAATTCCAGTAGCTTTTGTAGAGATCCTGTCGACTAATGTGATAATAGTTGAAGTTTGGTGTTTGTCGACTTGTAGTATCCTGTCGACTACTGAAATAAGTTTGAAGTCCTGGTAGCTCTTGTTGTACTGTGTTGACCGAGAGGAACAGTCAGGATGTAGAGTTTTCCAGTACCTCTCTGCACCTTGGAAGACCCTTAAAAGTTCTCACAAAATACAGGCAGTCGTGGTCGAGGCAGAGTGGAAAGCTGGGGATATCCACACAAAAAACGAAGACACAGTTGCACTAAGAAAGTTCCGTAAACAGATAAAAGTTGAGCTAGTAAGGCAAGATGGAGATAGACGAGTTCTTCCTAACTACATGTTGGATGAGATCGCCATAACATACGACATACGACCGACGCGGCTTGCACTAAGGGTGAACTAAACTAAACTGTACTGAACTGTCAAGTCCCTGTAAAAGTGATGTATTTATAGTTTTAAAAGACGGGGGGGGACCTTATGTGACAGGGGCGTTTGAGAAAGGGCGCCTTTACCTGTCCAGGTGTGAGAGGGGTCTCTGCATTCCACCACATGTGACAGTGTGGGTGGCCTTGTTTGTGGGAATTGTAAATCTACCTGATTTATGACTTCCATCTTTAGACTCTGTTGTTTTGGCAATACTATATGTTCGATCTCTGCCCCAGCTCAACTCTTAAATCTATTACAGATTTTATTTATTTATCCACTTTGTACAAATTACATTACATAGGGTGATGTAAAGACACAGATTAATCATGCGCATAATTATTTATAGATGTGTTTCTATATACAACATGGCAATCTTGTTATAAGTTATCTACATCATATGAGGTTGTTGTTTTAAATTACCATAGATGAGCCCCGGGAGTGAAAGGGTTTATCCGGGTTTAGGCGGGTAAAGCCTCTCTAACACAGGTAAGTAATTAAAATTTCTTTTAATTAATTTAAACTGTGAAGGTTAAAAAGGGCTATAACAAGATGATATTTGTTGGATATATAAAAGTGAAATAAAAATGACATTTTGTTTGATTAACAAAAAAGATTATTAAAATAAAATGATGACATAAAAATTCACATTCTAAGAGAATATTGGTGGGCGTTGGACAGGGTTAGTAGTTAAAGAATAAGCAATTGTGAGATTTACACATGCAATCAAATACTTAGGTCCAGGTGCAAAGCGAGGATATGGACTTGAGCGTCTTCCTAGGCAATGTTTCACCTGTGATCCTGTATAGGGTAGCAGTGCTTTGTCACAATTGTAGTGTTATTGGGTTGAAAAGTTGTTGAAGAATATGTAATTGTTAGAAGTGCTCATGTAAACCAAATACTCAGATCCAGGTGCAAAGCGAGGATATAGACTTGAGCTGTCTTCCTTTGCAATGTTTCACTTGCGATCCTATATAAGGGTTACAGTGTTTTGTCACATATTTAGGATTATTGGGTTAAAAGTTGTTGAAGAAAAGTTGCTTATTAATATGATTGAGAAAGGAGTGAAATAGAGCCATGCGATAAGTAGAATTGTAGCGACAGTAGGTGATCTGACTTGACTCGAAATCAAAGGTTGAATGTGGTCCGCTAGAGCTGAAAAAAAAAAGTTGAAAGTTGAAAAAAGTGAACGCTTTGTGTATGCGTTGGTGATTTGCTCTGCGGATGAAATGAAATAAACTCTTGAAGCGTGTTCAGACCAGAAGTTTGGATTTGTAAGTCTGGGGAACTGTGTTCAAGGCGTTTGTTGAATTACGAAATCAAAAAATAAATTGTCAAGCAGTGCTGTCGTTTTTCTACATTGATGTGACGCAATGACTGAAAAGATAGTGATGAAAAATATAGGGGATTGGTTAAAGAATATGATTGTTGAAAACGATTGTTGTAGATGCCCGATAGTGGATGATAAACTTTGTCAGATAATGAGGTATTTAAACAAATAAAATATAGTGAATAGAAATATAGAAATATGATTGCGGGTACAAAAAGTGTAAGTGGACAAAATTAAACCTGTAATATATAAAATATATAATAAATAATAAAATAAAAAATAATTTTTGAAACAATTAGATGTTTTACAATACTAAAATAATATCATGAAAAAGAAAAGTAAATTTGATTAAGGTTTTTTTTTTTTTTTTTTAATGTTGGATTAAAAAATTTGTTTATATAATTGAAAGGTAAGAATAAGAATAATTATTCAAGATTTTATACAAAATTTATAATATAATTGAAGGTTATTAATGATTGGATAAATTTTAAGTAGTGTAAAATTGAACAAAAATTGTCTCTTTTGACGAAAAGTTACAGTTGTGGTGTGTGACTAGATTATATCCCTTTGGTAACATCGGTGTCTCTATGACTCTGAAACTGGGAATATGTGAAATGATCTTTTCGTTTGTCCTCAATGCTGGTATGTAGAGAATGATTTCTCTTTCGCGTTAAAAGTCTATATAAGACTTAACCAAATTGTTTTAATTGGTGTTATCAATTTAACATGTAAAATGTTTAATGTATGTTGTGTTGTGATATCTCGTTGGTGAGATTTGTGAGATTCTCGAGGAAATCTAAATGAGTAGTGTGACACATGTGTTCAAAATGGCGTCATGAAGCTAGCGGTCAAGATGATCTGCCTTGAGGGGGAAGAGAGGGCATGTCCAAAGATATTCTCAAAAGATAGTAGTGACCAAGGGAGTGGCGTCAAAAAGGGCGTCCACTTCCCCCCCTTTTTTTTTTCACGGAAATTCTATTTTTGGGGTGGTCACACATGTGGGATGGCTTGCTATGTTTGAGATTTACTCGAAACTGACTTTCTCTCTCTCTCTCTTCTTTTGTTGAGTTTGGCATATTTCTTGCCTATTTGAAAATACTGGGGTTTAAATGCAAAAAGGGTTGTGAGCTTGTAGGCGGTATAATTCGGACTAGTTGCGTCTCGAAGATATCTGGAGTCAAATGATTGAATTCACTGAAATATACATCTTGAGACAATCGCTGTGGGTTTTGAGCAAATCGGGTTTGTGGAGGTGTAATGTACAGAACATTCTCTGTGTAATATTTTAATTTATTGACATGTATGGTGTCACTGTCTATATTGAGAGGCTGATTGGGGCGATCTATTCGAACGACATTGGGTGAAATTATTTCAATTATTTTGTATGGTCCAGTAAAATATGGTGCTAATTTACCTGTGTCTGGATGTTTGTAATTTTTTACTAAAACCAGATCATTCACTTCGAAATGTGGTGTTCTGTGCTGCTTATCAAATATTTCTTTATCTTTTTTATGCTTATTTTGAGTACGAGAGTTTGCTATCTCTCGAGCTATATTTATTTCGGGGTATGGGTCAAGATGAGTTCTTAGATCTGGGGGGATAACATTGAACATTAAGTAGGTAGGTGGAAAACTTGTGACAGAATGGGGCGTGTTATTGTACGTCTGAGTGACGCGTTTAACTAGTTGAGTCCAGGACGCTTTCGGATTTTCTAGATAAGCTAGTCTGAGCTTGCCTGTAATGGTCGCATTTAAGCGTTCTATTAAACCGTTTGCCTGTGGGTTATTGCTGGTAGTTAGTAGAGGTTGTATACCACGCGTTATTAGAAATTTACGGAATTTTTCTGAGGTAAAAGCGGGCGCTCTGTCAGATAACAGACGTTTTGGAGATCCTTGCTGTAGTACCGTTTTGAGGGTTTGAATGTATGTTAGGGTACTGGTGGACTTCGATGGAAAGGTCCAAGCATATCGCGTTAAATGATCCACTATTACGTGTAGATATGTCTTGGAGTGTCCATATTTCGAAAATCCAGCTATGGTATCTATAGAGATTAAGTCGAATGGTTGTTGAGGTGGTGGAATTTGTCCAAGGGCACCATAGGGTTTACCTTTGGGCCTTTTAATGATTTGGCAGGTGTGACACGACTTGACACATTTTTCTATAGATTTAGAGATACCTTTCCAGTAGTACTGGGCAGTAATTATGCGGGTCATCTGAGAGATGCCTGGGTGGTTATATTCTTGGTGAACTTTATTCATTAGAGTATGTTGCAGGGTTTCGGGAATTATTATTTTAATTACACCTTTTCGGGTAATGGTATGTAAGCCGTTTGTATCAATGTTGAAGGGGGATGCTGTTGGTTGATGCTGTTTGATAATATCAGCACTGACAAATCCTACAAAGGGGTTTCGCGATAACAAATCTGCTTCGTACTGTTGGCTGCCTTTGAGGTAGTGAATTTCGTAATTATAGGTAGATAGTCTCAGGCTCCATCTAAAGAGTCGTCCTGACGGATTTTTTTTATAGTTTTAAGCCATTGTAAAGCTTGGTGATCTGTGTATATGGTGAATTTTATACCGGTGAGGTATATTCGGAATTTGTCTACACTTTCGACGATGGCGAGGCACTCGAGTTCGGAAATGGTGTAGTTTCTCTCATGTGCTCTAAGGGCGCGGCTGAAATATTGTACAGGATGTACTTGTCCGTCTGGATGTACCTGTTTGAGTATGCCTCCGATCCTTGGGTGGATGCGTCGCAATAAAGGCGGCAGGGTAAACCGACTTGATACAAGTGTAGTACTGGTTTACTGGTTAAACTCTCTTTGAGAGTGGTGAAAGCTTGTTGACAATCTGGGTCCCAATTCCATTTCACATCTTTTTTAAGTAGTTTATTTAAAGGTGCACGTAAGCGGGCATAATCTGGTATAAACTTATTATACACGTTCACTGCTCCTAAAAATGATTGTAATGTCTTTGATTGGTAGGTGGTTTGATGACACTTATGGTATCAAGGTTGCGCGTCTGTGCTGCATAAGTACCTGCGGTAACAGTGTATCCTAAGAAATCTATATTTGTTTTAAAAAACGAACATTTGCTATAATTGAGTTTGATGTTTTCGTGTTGACATACCGTTAGAAATTGTTGTAGGTGTTGTAGATGATCCTCTAAGGTGTCAGAAAAAATAATGAAATCGTCGAAGTAATGGGTAACAAAATTTAGTTTATATTTTTGCATGACCTGATTTATGGCACGATGATATATCTGTGGCGAATTTTTAAATCCGTAAGGAAGTCTACAAAATTCGTACTGACTATCTAACGTCACGAAAGCTAGTAGATTACGTGAGTTAGGTTCTACTTCCACTTGCCAATATGCGGATGCTATATCTACAGAAGAGTAGTATTTGACTTTCGACAATTTGTCAAGAATGGTTTCTATTAAAGGTAAAGGATGTACGTCTGGAGCGATGATTTCATTAAGTTTTCTGTAATCAATACAGAAACGTTTCGTTTTGTCACGTTTTGTAACAAGAGTTATTGGACTGGCATAAGGTGAAACTGACGGGGCAATAATTCCATGTTGGAGCATTTGCTCTATTTGGGTTTGTATTTCTTGTTGGTCGTGTAGTGGCACTCTATATGGGCGTAATGCTATTATTTTATCTGTGGTGGTATTGATTTTTACCGGTGGTATGTTCAATTTGGGCACATTGTATTTATTAGTAGAGAACACATGCGAGAATTCATATAGAATTCGGTGGAGTTCGTGTGGACAATGTTCTAACTGAGGTGTCGCATTAGAAGGTATAGAAATCTCAATATCATGGGTAGGAGATATAGTGGGTGAAACAATAGTGGGGGAACATATAATTGGGGGTAGGGTCCGCCACGTGTAAACAGGATTGGTTCGAGGGGAAGGTGGTAAAAATATCCGTTTTTCTCGGTTGAGTGGGACATAAATTCTGTTTGCACTTGGTGAACTTATAGACATTCGTTGGGAGAGCATCATTATTTTGATAAATTTGGAGATTATTAAAATCTATAATTAATTTAAATATTTTAAGGGTATTAATAGATAAAATACCAAAAGGTAGTGAAGCTTCTACAATAAAAAATTTTAGTTTTTGGGTGAGGTTACCTATTTTAAGTTTTAAAAATATATATCCAAGGGTATTTACATTGTGGGCTATTGCGTTTATAGTTAAACTGTACTGATGTATAATAATTTTATATGGTAATCTATTTTCTATGGTTCTTAAAATATCTAAGTTAAGTAGGTTTATAGATGCTCCCGTGTCTATTAAAAAGGGCAAATTTACATTTGGTGACAGTTCAGTCCATATTATAAGTTGTTCAACGAAAATAAGTTTCAGGTTTTCCTACCGTTGAGCTGCTCGCGGGGCTTGTAGAGTCGTCTCGGCTTGCAGCTTGGACTTGGGGAACAGGGCTCCGAGATTGGACCTTGGGCCGGGTACCAGATTTTGGTACAGTGGTTGTGCGTGGTCTGGCGCTGTAGACTTGGCTTGTTCGGTCCTGTTGGAACCGTTGTTCACACTGGGAGTGCCAGTGCATAGCATTGCAATACTTGCAAGGCGAGGGTGGGGGTGCAACTTGGTACGTTACACGTGATGACCGCTGGTTGTTGTGCCGCGGTGGTGGGTTGTGGTAGGTTGGATGTGGGGCCTTGTCTACTTGGCGCTGGTACACTGCACTGGTGGCACACTGGGTTCTTCTTATTCTCGACACTAGGTCGAACCATTCTTTAATGGTGTTTGGCTGCACCGTGGCGATTAATCGCTGATCTGCGACGGGTAGTCCTTCGGTTAGAGAATCTATTAATATGTCGGCGGGTAGGTTTAATTTCATGCCCATTACCGTTTTGTTTTGGTAGTAGTCTTCTAGGGGCATTTGGGGTGTCAATTTGATGGCTAGGAAGCGTGAAAACGACGCTTCTGTCGCTGTTGGGAATAAATCTATCAAGGTTTGGCGGACATCAATATAAAATAACCTATCTAACCGTAGGTTTCGGAAATATTGTAGGGGCTTACCTTGCAGGTAGCAGGGTAACTTGCGTAGGCGGTCCGTGTAGGTCAGCTTAGCTCGGTCTGCTTGGGCATCGAAGTTGTCGAAAAAGCTCTGGGCTTCAAAGGTACCATCGTATGGACTCACATCTATCTCCCTCGGAGATCGGGCGACCAGCAGCTTATTCAGGGCATCGGCAATCTGTGTCAGCGGGTCTGCGGAGGTCCCTTGGGGCGGCGGCGTTTCCTCCTCTTCAAATGTCGTCTCTTGTTGGGGAACAGATAGCCCGGTCGCATCGTTGGACTGTTCGGTTTGCTCTTCCATCTTTGCACTTTCTCGCTTCTATCTGGACTATCTAGCTTTCTTCGTTTGGTATCCTTCGTTTTGGTTATCCTGTCGGCTCAAATGTGATGATGAGTTGCTGTCGACTTATCTGTGATGAGAATTCCAGTAGCTTTTGTAGAGATCCTGTCGACTAATGTGATAATAGTTGAAGTTTGGTGTTTGTCGACTTGTAGTATCCTGTCGACTACTGAAATAAGTTTGAAGTCCTGGTAGCTCTTGTTGTACTGTGTTGACCGAGAGGAACAGTCAGGATGTAGAGTTTTCCAGTACCTCTCTGCACCTTGGAAGACCCTTAAAAGTTCTCGCAAAATACAGGCAGTCGTGGTCGAGGCAGAGTGGAAAGCTGGGGATATCCACACAAAAAACGAAGACACAGTTGCACTAAGAAAGTTCCGTAAGCAGATAAAAGTTGAGCTAGTAAGGCAAGATGGAGATAGACGAGTTCTTCCTAACTACATGTTGGATGAGATCGCCATAACATACGACATACGACCGACGCGGCTTGCACTAAGGGTGAACTAAACTAAACTGTACTGAACTGTCAAGTCCCTGTAAACGTGATGTATTTATAGTTTAAAAGACGGGGGGGACCTTATGTGACAGGGGCGTTTGAGAATGGGCGCCTTTACCTGTCCAGGTGTGAGAGGGGTCTCTGCATTCCACCACATGTGACAGTGTGGGTGGCCTTGTTTGTGGGAATTGTAAATCTACCTGATTTATGACTTCCATCTTTAGACTCTGTTGTTTTCGCAATACTATATGTTCGATCTCTGCCCCAGCTCAACTCTTAAATCTATTACAGATTTTATTTATTTATCCACTTTGTACAAATTACATTACATAGGGTGATGTAAAGACACAGATTAATCATGCGCATAATTATTTATAGATGTGTTTCTATATACAACATGGCAATCTTGTTATAAGTTATCTACACCATATGAGGTTGTTGTTTTAAATTACCATATATATATCATTAAATTGTAAATAGTTCATTCAGTCATATTAGTGTTTATGAGGCAATAAAGGTTTTATCTCTCACTTAATGGATCTCGGTGACCTGGAGTAGTTGTAGAGACACAACATTGGCGACGAGGTAAAGTGAGTGAACAATGATGAACATTGAGCAATTCAACCCAAACAACGGAAATGAAATCTCGAGTTATTTAGAGCGCTTTGATTCCTATTGCATAGCGAATGATATAGTAAAGGTTGATAAAAAGAGGGCAACATTTTTCTCGTTATGTGGAAGAGAAACGTATAATATAATACGGACGTTGACCTCTCCCAAGAATCCATTGGAGACAGAATGGGAGGAGGTGGTAACAAGGATTAAAAAATACTTTGATCCAACGCCAAATATAATAGTGCAGCGTTTTAAATTTACGAAAAGGCTTCAAATGCCAAATGAAACAATATCTGAATTTATAACAGCTCTAAAGAAAATTGCCGAGAAGTGTGAATTCCCTGATTTGGAAGATAGGTTGCGTGATGCCCTAGTATGCGGTATTCTAAACGAAGAGATACAATCAATGCTGTTAATGAACAGTATGCTAACATTTAAAGTGACTCAAGAAATGGCATTGGCACATGAGGCTGCGGTAAAAAACGTTGCAGAAATTAAAAATGGAAAACCTCAGGAAGAAATGAATGTAATGGGAAGAGCTGTTAAGGTGAGACTGAGGGATGAGATGAAGATTTTTAAATGTTTCCGCTGTGGAAACACAAATCACAGAGAAGAGCAATGTTTCTTTAAAGATAAAAGATTTTTTAAATGCCAGAAGTTAGGGCATATATCTAGGGTCTGTAAGAACGGGAACTGGAGGAGCGATCGTGATAATTGCTCGATAGATGAGGAGGCGGAGGCAACTAATGGCCTTTTTAATGTAAATCAAGTGAAGGACACAAGTAACATGCGGAATTATATGGTACGGGTACAGACTAGCGGTCGAGATATTAATATGCTCATTGACTCAGGAACAGGAAAAAATATTATTTCTGAGAAGACGTATATAGAAACTTGGGTGAAGTCAGAAAGGCCTAGAATAGAGAAGGATTCTACCAAGTTGGTGAAATGGAACAGACAGAGGTTATCCGTTCTGGGTAAAATAAAGGCCGACGTAAAAGTGAACAAAAGAAATATCACAATGGAATTGCTTGTGGTCGAAGGTCAGGGCCCAAATCTGATTGGAAGGGAGGCGTTTGACCAGATTGGAATTGGTCTTGAATGGATAAATTATGGCGACAGTGTATGTCAAATCACTGAGGAATTTATGGATGTGTTTAAAGAGAAATTAGGACAATACAGAGGTCCACCAATCCATATAAAGATCAAAACTCTAGGGAAACCCACATTTCTAAGAGCTAGAACATTGCCATACGCAATTAGACCTAAGGTTGAAGAGGCTTTGAGGAAGATGGAGGAACAAGGAATATTGACTCCTGTTGAATTTACAAGGTTTGCTACTCCAATTGTCCCAGTACTGAAAAGAGATGGTTCAATAAGAATATGTGGAGATTATCGGAGTACTGTTAACACCATCGTGGAGTCAGATACTTTCCCAGTTCCGGCGGCAGCCGACTTGCAAGTCAATTTGACAGAGGAAAAGTTTTCTCAAAGTTGGACCTTAAAGATGCATATCAGCAGCTGGTGGTGGATGAGGAGACAGCAGAGCTATTGACTATTGACACGCACAAGGGATTGTTTAAGGTAAACCGTTTGCCTTTTGGTGTTTCCTGTGCGCCAGGAATATTCCAGCGACGAATGGAAAGTTTAATAGCCAAAATTCCAGGAGTAGTCGTTTACCTTGATGACATTCTGGTAACAGGGAAAGATGAAATGGAACATGACCTCCGATTGAGAGAAGTATTGAAGAGTATTCAAAGAATGGGATTGACTCTTAAGAAGGAGAAGTGCGAATTTAAAAAATCTTCGTTAATTTTTCTTGGGTGCCGAATAGATGCGGAAGGCATACACCCTACTGAAGAGAAATGTGAGGCAATTAAGAATTTTCCGAAACCCGAAAACAAAAAAGAGTTACAGAGTTTCCTTGGACTATTGAATTTTTATAGCAAATTTTTAAAAGACCGAACCACTGTACTTGAACCACTGCATAGACTACTAAATAAAAGAAATTGTTGGAAATGGAAAGAAGTGGAGGATAGAGCATTCAGGGAGGCAAAGAATTTGATTCAATCCGATTTGGTGCTAACACCCTATGATGCCAGAAAACCCCTGGTCTTGGCTTGTGATGCATCACCCTTTGGAGTTTGAGCAGTGCTTTCGCACGTGGAGGAAGGAATGGAGAGACCCATTGCGTTTGCTTCGAGAACTATGTCTCAGACGGAAAGAAGGTATCCACAAATAGATAAGGAAGCCCTGGCCATAATATTTGGCATCTCAAAATTCTACAAATATTTGTATGGCCCTGACTTTAAGATAATCACTGACCATAAGCCTCTACTGGGAATCTTTAATCCGAACAAACCTATCCCTCAGATGCTTTCCCCGAGGATGATGAGGTGGAGTCTTACATTGGCATCGTACTCCTATCAGATTGAACATAGACCTGGGAGAATGAACGCAAATGCGGATGCGTTGAGTAGAGCACCCCACGAAAAAACAAGTAAAGAAACACCGGAACCAGTTGACGTTTTTCTTATGGAAACTAATGAAGAGTCACCATTAGAGGCGAAGGAAGTGGCAAAATTAACGCAGGAAGGCTCAGTTCTGGGGATAATTGTGGAATGGACTCGAATAGGATGGCCAGCTCACTGTCCAGCAGAAAATTTTAGGCCATACTTCAATAGGAGAAATGAATTATCCCAGAGTGTCTCCTGTGGGGAAATAGAGTAGTAATACCGCCCGTTCTACAGAGGAGAACAATAGAACAGCTTCATGAAACTCACCCTGGAATTGTACAAATGAAGGCAATTGCAAGGAGCCATCTGTGGTGGCCAGGAATGGATAAGGCTATAGAGAATAGGGTCGAAAGATGCGAAAATTGTCAACTGGTGCGAAATAATCCTAAACCGAGCCCAGTTCACCCTTGGACGGCACCAGTTAAACCATGGTCACGCATTCATATAGACTATGCAGGTCCATTCCATGGGAGAACGTTTCTAATAGTCGTTGATTCAATGTCTAAGTGGCCGGAGGCCATCATCATGGATCACTGCACGGCAACAGCTACAGTGCGAGTGTTAAGAAAGCTGTTCGCTGTTCATGGTTTGCCCGACCAGGTTGTTTCGGATAATGGTCGCATGTTTGTGGGTCATGAGTTCCAGGAATTTTTGAGGATGAACGGAATAAGGCATATAACATCGGCTTCCTACCACCCACAGACAAACGGACAGGCAGAAAGAGTGGTAAAACACTCAAACAGCTAATAAGAAAGAATGGATGGGAGAACATATCGGTTACGCTGCCACGCGCTCTGTTTGCAATGCGGACTACACCTCATGGAACAACTGGACTAACACCAGCTGAGCTACTAATGGGTCGCAGACTGACCACAAGAATGAACCGGTTGCACCCTAAAGAAAGTGAAGATAGCGAAAATGGAAAAGAACACTTCCAAAATAGGTTCAAGTCCCAAGAGAATGTGTATGCACGTAAATATAATGGAAAGGGAAAGTGGGAACCGGGGAAGATAAAGACAGTACTTGGACCCAGGAACTATGAGGTAATTATGGAAAACGGAGTGACAGCAAAAAGACACCAGGACCAATTGATGAGAAGAGTCAAGGAAGAAGTATCGGAGGATGTGGAGAAGAAGGAGGAGTGTAACACCGAAAGAAGGGGGGAACAAATGAATGACCCAAACGAATCACCGGAAAGGCTGGAGGAAACACCTGGGCCAAGTAGACCAATAAGAAACCGGAGACTCCCCGAATACTTAAAAGATTGTGTAACAAATTGGGGATGAGAAGATGTGGTGTTTTGCATAACAATAGTTATGTTTAGATGGATTGTCGAGATATGCAAATAAGGTTTTGCCTAGTGTTTGTTTGTGTTACTATGTTAAATATTTTTATGTATATATACAGGGTGATCCAAAAGTCCCGCACAACTTTAAAAATTAATAACTCCGCGAATATTTGCGCTAGAGCAATGCGGTAAACACCATTGTGGTCAGGATGCAATGGGATTTTTTATGGCAAATAATGAAAAATTCGAAATTGATTTTAGTTACAACTTTATTCGCTAGATGGCGCTCTACCAGAATCAGAGATTCAGCGGCCAAATTGTTTGATAAATTGAAAAATATAACTAATCGACACGTATTTTTCCTTTTTGAATACCAGGAAAGAACCCTAATAATATCAAATAACAAATTAATAAAACACCACTTCGCCAAAAGTATGAAGAATTGGTTAACGATTTATAAATACAATCAGAGATATGTAAAATAGGTAAATGCAAATTAAAACATGTAGCAAAAAAAAAAATTGATATTTTAGAAACGGTTTGTTTCCGAAGATAATAAAATTCTAATATTTTTAATTCAACTCTCTCTCATACTGTACACAATTTTAAAAAATGTGTCCCCTCAAATAAAAATATTTTTTGAATAGACCTTTTGCGTTGAAAAACGTGGTAGTAAAATCATTTTGTATTATTTTTTTGCACAAAATTTCTAAAGTTATTGGTGTACAGAAAATATTCCTTATGCTATTTCTTCTAATGAGCGAAAAGCGAAAAACTAAGCATAAGGGGAAAAATTGTGTGTACCAGTGTTATTCGAGTAGTTATAACACTTTGGTCTGCACGACATAATATAAGATGTGAGCAAATGACAAACAAAATATTACTGTTCAAAAAAAAAAAAGAGTCAAGATGTGAGGACAGCATTTATTATCCCCATAACCTAATACAAAGAGCTGCAAAATATTTGTAGATAATATAATACATGGCAGCTTACATAACACATGAGGTAACTGCCTTCTCTCTTGTATTAGGTCACAATCCTTGCTCAATGTGGCACCCTTCATTCTCAATCACCGCCTGCAGACCATAAATGACAGAATGGACAGCATTAAATAACATATCTGTTGAAATTGATAAAACGTGCCATCTGATAGAAGCCTTCAACATTGCCAATGTGGTAGGCCAGCATCGATAAACACGCGACTTAATGTACCCCCATAACCGAAATTGTTAGGCGTCAGGTCTGGTGATCTTGGAGGCCACTGGTATATAAAGTGGCGACTTATCACACGATTTTCAACGAACGTATTCTTCAGCAATTGTTTGGCAAGGTGGGAGATATGAGGAGGTCCTCCAACTTTCATGAATGTTATTTCGCTTAGTGCTTTTTCCCTGCAATATGGGAATACCCTTTTCTCTCAAAAGTTGAACATAACGTTCACCAGTTACAAAAACGGGTTTGAAAGTTCTTCCATTGATTTTTCAAAGAAAAATGACCCAATAATAAAAGAAGAAGTGAACCCACACAAAACTGTAACTCTAGGCTGATAAAGTGTCATTTCTGTAAAATTCCTAGGGTTTTCTGTTGCCCAAAAGCGGCTGTTTTGAATGATAAATTCTCCGTTTAGAGAAAAGTGAGCATCATCTTTCCACAGAACATTCGACAGCCAGTTTTCATCAATATCAATTTGCCGGAAAACCCATGCAGCGAATTCTTGACGCATCTCAAAATCGCCAACTTTCAGCTCGTGAAATCTTTGAATTTTGTATGGGTACACACAATAGAGACATTAAGTGAAGCCTCTTCGGATATCACAATCATACTCGGCGATTTTAACGCCAAAAGTTCAACTTGGGGATCATCTGTCCAGGATAACAAATGTCACCGACCTCGACCTCACACCATTAAATAAGGGAGAGAACACCTATCTATCCAAGTCCACAGGCACAGAATCCGCAATAGACATCACAGCGATAAATTTCAACATCGCACCCATAACACAATGGAAAATCCTGAGAGGGGCAATCAATGACCACAGACCAATTTTAACAACCCTAAACTTCAAAATTGAGAATGTCCAACAGAATAAAAGAACATGGAACTTTAGGAAAGCCGACTTGAAAAAAATTCACAGAAAAGCTCGAAGAACTGTGCAACGAAAAATTGAATTACAGAACGCTTGACAAAAACTTAGAAAACTTCTCTTCGAATATATCAAAATCTGCAAAAGCATCGATACCTAGAAGGAGACGTTAGACCTGTGGATACCTTACTGGAAGGACCACAACATCGAGGCAATGATTGCAGAGAGAGACAATATCAATGAACTCCTTTAAAAAATAAAACAGAAGAAAAGAGAAAGGAACACATTGAAATTAGTCACAAAATAGAACAAGAAATTTGGATATGCAAACAAGAGAAAAATGGCAGAATTCTGCGAAAAAATGGATCCAAGAAAGGACAGCCAACACTGGAATATGATTCGAGTGTTAAAAAACAATCAAAACCAACACCAATCCTCCAATACTCTAACCGATATGAGTAGAACAGCGAGAAAACGAGAACAAACAGATGGCTAACATAATTGCTGAATATCTTTCAAACACTTCCATACTCAAATATACGAATGAAGACAGAACTCTAAAGATAATATAAACCAGTTAGTTAAACAAGCAATAAAATTCCATCAACAAGATATTTTCTCGAGAGACTTCACACTGAATGAGCTAAACTCATCAATAAAAAAATCCAAGAGGTCACCAAGAGATAATCTAATCTTTGGTCAGATGATTAAACACTTTGAAGACAAAGCTAATAAACAACTCCTACGAATACTGAACATTTCATGGTAAACTGGTAAACTACCAAAGAATTGGAAGATATCAATTACTGTGCAAATACTGAAACCAAACAAAGATGCCAAGGAATCCAAGAACTATCGGCCAATTGCTCTCACCAGCATACTTTGTAAAATAACAGAACGAATTATCCACTCTAGGCTCATAGTCTGGCTCACTAACAATAATAAAATAAACTTCTACCAAACTGCCTATAGATCCCAGCACTGTACGACTGATCAACTGTTCTACTTCTGTCAATCAATAATAGATTCTTTCCAGGAAAAACCGCCAAAGAAGACCACGGCTATATTCCTTGATATGACCTCAGCTTTTGATCGAGTGTGGAGGGAGAAATTACGTGAAAAGCTGCACAACATCGTAGTAAGAGGAAAACCCTTAACCTGGATTACAGACTTCTTAAGGGGAAGAAGGTTAAAGGTTTGGGTCAATGGAGAATGCTCAGTCCTCTACTTTATCTGCTATATATTAACGGCATCCATCCTTACCTCACTGAAGACTCAAAGGTTGCCTGTTATGCAGACGATATAGCCATATGGCACACAAGTAGCAGCATAGAAAAATCGTAAAAAATACTGAACACATCAATGAGAGGACTGGAGAAGTGGGCAATGGAACTCCAACTGACCATAAACCCAATAAAACCAAACCTATGCGTCTTCTCCACTGACAGGGAAAGAGGCATAAATATAACCACAAAATAAGCATAAACAAACAATAATTGATAAAATTAGAAATCCAAAATACCTAGGTGTGATACTGCAGTCCTGGATCACCATCACCATCTCCTAAGCGGCGAAGTACGCGATCTACGTATTCATCGTAGATCGCAAAATGCGTTGTGTCGCTGGAGACCCACTGGCGATTCTCCACCAAACTCTGCAGCGCTGGCAGAGGCGCCATATTCATTGTACATAGTGTATATATAATGCATATTATATTTTTTTAAATAGTGCAGACTGTGAACTTTGCATGTATTGACAAGATGTCAATAAAATTATTTTAACTTTCATTGATGAGGAATTGGAATTTTCAAAACACATAATTAGCACCTCAAATAGAGCTACCAGAAAACTAAACATTATGAGATGGCTATGTGGAACAAATTGGGGAGAAAAACCCAGAATTCTCAGAACAACATATATCACCTTAATAAAGCCGATAATGGAATATGCAACACCGGTCAGGGCTCCCTCAAGCTCATCACTAAAAGTAAGACTAGACAGTGTTCAAGCAAAAGCGGCCAAAATAATCACTGGTGCTGTTTCATCCACCAACAATGAGAAAATTAAGAGAGAATGTGTTCTAGACCTACTCGCTCGAAAGCAGAAGATAAAATAAGAACAATTTGGATCGGCACTTCGGAAACGAGGAACCAGAGGACGAGATCTCGCTGACCACTTGTGGTTTGGTGGATCCGCCCTTTTCTGAGAATGAGGTGAAACTGACGGCTTTCAAGTTCGGGAAAAGGAAACCTCCTGGCCCCGAAGGGATCGATAACACGGTCGTGAAAGCCCTGGTAAGGATGCACCCATCAGTTCTTGCCAGGTTTTTCAATAGGTGCCTGGACACTAGTACTTTTCCTGAGGCATGGAAGGTTGCCCGAGTAGTGCTTCTCGAAAAGTCTGGTAGAAAGGGTAATTCTCCTAATGATTATCGTCCGCTTTCTTTACTAGTGTGTCTAGGTATGGTCCTGGATAGCCTACTAGCTCAGCGATTGAAGCACTGGCTAGAGAGTAATGAGCTTCTTTCCTCTTTCCAACATGGTTTTAGGGAAGGGAAGTCCACAACCACAGCTCTGAACGAGGTGTTAGAGGGGGTTGAGATGGGCTTAAATAAGGGTGCTTGGGTTCTTCTCGTGGCCCTGGACATTGATGGCGCGTTCAACTCCGTGAGCTGGAACAAATCCAAATCCTCTCGAACTGGGCTCATGACTCTGGCCTTAAGTTCAATGTCTCCAAAACTAAAGCCCTCATCTTTAAGCCTAGGGACATAAGAACTAAAAGGAAAGGGATCAAATGGGAGTACAAGCCGGCTATCTGGATGAAAGGACGGAGGGTAGCGTTGGTCAATAGGATAACTATCCTGGGGGTGGTCATTGATGACAAGATGGGTTGGCAATACCAGGCGGAGGAGATGGTGGCGAGAGGCAGGGAGGCGTTGTGCAGGCCTGTCCTGGTTGGCTCTCAACAGGGGGGGGGGGGGGGGGGGGGAGGGTACTATTTTTAGGAACCTCTGCCTCTCCTGTGTCGAGCCAATCCTGCTATAACAGGGATCAGAAAGTGGCAAAAACTCTAGAGAGCGTGCAGAAGACAGCGGCACTCAGAATCACAGGGGGATATCGCACTACCAGCAGTGAGGCCTTTTTGGTCCTCGCTGGGCTTATTCCCCTGGGATTGAAACTAGAGGAGGAGACCAGGAGACAAGAAAGATGCCCTGGGACTTGAAGCGGGTGCCCTGGAATGGAAGAGGGACCCAAGGAAGCCTCCGCAGTGGTTGCCAAAGTGGATTTGAGTGCTGGAGGGCCAACGGGGATTGGCACGTAGGTTTTCACTGATGGTAGTAAGTCTGGAACCAATACTGGAGCTGGAGTAGTGATTTTCACTAATGGAGAGCTGATCTTCCAAGAAAGCTTAACACTCAGAGTGGACGAATTGGTCTTTTCAACCAAGCTGGTTGCGATCAGGGTAGCCCTCAGAGTGTGTGCCGAGAAGAACTTCAGCCCGGACCGCCTCTATTCAGATTGTATGTCGGCCCTCGTCGCCATCAATCTGGTGAAAGGGCAACTCGCGCATCAAATAATCCAGGAGCTGGAGATGACAACGCGGGCTCCGGAGCTCTATTGGGTTAGGAGACACAGCCTCATCGAAGGTAATGAGTTCGCAGACAGGCTCACTAAGGCAGGATGCTTTAGAGATAGATCACTGAGGACCCCAGTGACCAAGAAAGAAGTTTATAGGAGGATCAGGGGGCACGTCCAGGACTTATGGTTGGACAGATGGAGGAACAGTGTGAAGAGAAGAGAGGTATATTCAATTGGGTAACAACACCCAAGTACCTCTCTAAGGTAATGTCCCACAAATTCATTAGGGTAATTCGGGACATGGGCCCTTTCCCAGGAGTCTCCACAGATTTAAAATTAAGAGACACCCTGATTGCGTCTATGAATAAAGGGATGTGGATGCACGCCACTACGTCTTGGATTGTCCAAGGGTAGTGGGTGTGCAAGAAGAGAGAAGGAGGGCGAGGGGCGCGATCGAGATTAAGCTGCTGAGAAACCACAGCAAGCTTCTTGAGAAAGCCCACGACGTGGCAGCTGAGCTTTTCCTCAGCTGTGAGTGAACAAAGTCAACCGGGGGACCGCCTCCCCGCGGTCCCTGCTGGACACAGTAGATAGTTTCCTCTTTTGCTGTGATTAAAGGCCACCGGTATAGAAATACTTCCAGACACGTTGTCTGGGAGGTGGTGTTTCCAGGTACAATGTCCAAGCACTAGGTGGCCATCTGTTTCTAGGGTGTACCAACTGTGCTTAGGATCTTCCAGTTCTTGTTTATTTTTGTTTTGGCTACTGTTTCTATTTTTTTAAAAGTAAGTTTATTTTTCTGTAGCAATGGTTCTTTTGTGCCTTTTTTCGCTAGCGCATCAGCAGCTTCATTGCCTTCAATGTTAACATGTAAGGGTATCCATTGAAGGTGAATTTTTGAGGTATTGAGAGTTTTTGGAGATAACCAATTATGTTCCTGCTTACTTTGTCTCTAAGTTCCCTTGTGTGACTCAAGTGTTGTATGGCACTTCTACTATCAGTAAGAATCCATATATCGTGATGTTTAGTGTTTCTGATGGATTTTAAGGCTTCATAGATGGCTATAAGTTCTGATCTGAAGACTGAGCAAAAATCTGGGTTTCCTCTGTTTATTTTCTCATTGCCATTTGTGTTTTAATGAGAGAGTCACTGTCAGTGTGTCCCAACTCGTCTCTGCTACCATCGGTATAGAAAATTATTACATTTTTAGGAATTTTATATTAATTATTTCTAATGATAATTGTTTTAAGTATTCTGGATTTTGGTATTGTTTGTTGGTGGTTTATTTAAAGTGGCATTAAAAATTACATTTTGTTAGTGATTCGCATGGAGATATTTTTTCTGCTAAATAATATTTTTCCACTTTATATTTTAAAAATCCATTTCTTTTGGCCAGGTGGAGAGGGCCTTCTTTTTTGAGTCTTATATTGGGTTCCCAATTAAGTATGTAATTGAAAGTTCTGTGTTTGTTTTCATAACTCTTGATTTTGTTTATATATTTTGGCAGATTGTAGCTTCTTCTATCCTTTAAGCGCATAATGTCTGCCTCGTAAAGTACAATATTATCAGGGCAGGTATTTCGAAGACCTGTAATAATTCTAGCTGCATTTAGTTGTATCCTTTCCAGTGTTTTTAGATTTGTTTCAGATGCTGTACCATAGATTTGATATCCATATTCCAAGATAGGTCTCATTAGAGAAGTGTAAGTTAGAGTGTGGCAGATTGTAGCTTATTCTATCCTTTAAGGGCATAATGTCTGCCTCGTAAAGTACAATATTATTAGTGCAGGTATTTCGAAGACCTGTAATAATTCTAGCTGCATTTAGTTGTATCCTTTCCAGTGATTTTAGATTTGTTTCAGATGCTGTACCATAGATTTGATATCCATATTCCAAGATAGGTCTCATTAGAGATGTGTAAGTTAATTTTAGTGTTGTTGCTTCAGCTCCCCACTCTTCCTGAAATATATTTCAAGATTTTTAGTCGGTCTCTTCCTTTTCTAACAACTCCTTCAATATGTTTACTGGAGGTAATTTCTGGATCCAGGGTGTAGCCGAGATATTTAGAATGTTTATTATATTGCAATTGTTGTTCTTTCAGGATAATATTTGGTCTTATTTTGTATAGTTTCTTATCGGTAGTAAAAATACAGGTTTCAGATTTGGGGGGTTAAATTCTAATTTATGTTTATTAGCAAATTTTTCTAGGTGGAGAAGAGTCTTGTTAAAATCTCTTTCAGCTTTTTTCCAGTTAGTGTTGCTGCTTCATAGAATAATGTCATCAGCGTAAAGTCCAATATTGGTTTTATGTGGAAATTTTTCTTCTATGCCTACAATGAATAGGGTGAAGAGATTTGGGCTAAGGACTGATCCTTGTGGTAATCCTTGATACAATTTGAAGGTTTTTGATAGAGTGCCATTATATTTGGCCCTGATTTATATATTTTAAGGGAATCATTTATCCAAAAGATAGCTTTTCCATCAAATTTGAAATGTTTGTATAATTTTGTAATTAACTTGTTTTTCCATACTCTTTATCAAAAGCTTGTGTAAGGTCTAAAAAACAGCTATTGTGTGGTTAGTTGGTTTTCTGTTTTGTGCATCTTTTACCTTTTGTGTGAAAAATAAGAGTTGGTCTCTTGTCCCATGTCCTTTCCTAAATCCATATTGTTCTTCTGGTAAGAGATTTCTTGTGTCGGGGTGGTAGGTGAGTCGTCTGAGTATAATTTTTTCAATTAATTTTCAGCAAATACTTGTGAGGGAGATAGGTCGGTAGTTTTTTTGGGTCATCAGCAGATTTGTCAAGTTTTTAAATGGGAATTATTGTTGCATTTTTACAGTCTTGAGACAATTTTCCAGTTTTCCAGGAGTTATTGAAAATATTAAGAAGTCTTTCTTTGCCAATTTTGCCCAAGTTTGATATCATTCGGCCATGGATTCCATCTGGCCCAGGAGTCTTGTTTAGGTCAGTGTTTTTTAATGCATAAGCTAGCTCTTTCATATTGATTTTTTTCATGGAAAATATTATGAGTGCTGGTGACATTTTTACAGTCATGAATAATCCTTCGGGCCTTTGTTTCAACCTTGATTTTACTACCTTTTTGATATGAATTACCTAAAGGTTTGGCAGCAATTTCGTCATTAGTTGCTGGTGTACCATCTGTATTCTTAATCATATTAGTTTTTTCGGTTTGTGACTGGGATCTGTCAATTTGTTTTGCCAAATTCCAAAGTTTTGTTTTTGGGTTTCTTGGGTTCAGGTTTTCACAAGTTTGTTTCCATTTTTCCCTTTTCACATTTACGTATAATCTTTTTATTTTTGCATTCACAATGTTCAGTTCAGTTCTACAATTTGTTTGGTTTTGGGTGCTCTTTTTTGTAGTACATTTCTTTTAGTTATAAGTGTTTGAATATTTTTTGCCTGGTGTGTATAATTTGGAATCCATTTCTTAACATTACCTCTTGGTATTGAAACTGTGGCTGCTTTAATAATGGTGTTTTCGAAAGATATCCAATTAGCCTTTTTGAAGTTCCAGAATTTTTCTTAATTGAGCTGGTTTTGGTCTTGGTGCTAATTTCTATCAAATTAGGCAAATGATCACTTCCAATACTTTTTAATATTTGTAATTTGCATTTGTGGAAAATGTCAGGATAGTAAAAACTTATATCAAGGGCTTGTGCAGTATTATAGCTTTAGGAATGATGGGTAGGATTCCCATCATTTAAGCACATGATTGCATTGTCGTCAAATATGTTTGAAAGTATTTTGCCTCTTGGGTTTGGCGTGGAACATCCCCATAGTTGATGTTTGGCATTAAGGTCACCTACAATAAGAGTTGTCTGTAAGAAATTGAGCCATTGTTCCATCGTCAATAAGTTTATTGTTTGGAGGGTGATACATATTGTATATGTTGATGGCTTTGTTTTGATTGAGGTAGACTTTGATATCTTGGGCTTCGAGGTTTAATGTGTTTGAAATATTAACGGCTATGTCCTCATAGTACAAATTCTTGATTAAAAATGCTAGGCCACCCCCTTTAACAGCATATACAGATAGATCTTCAGACCTTACCCTGAGTTATGGAGCGGCCGGAATTAACATAATACTGTAAGATGGAACGCACATTAAAATCAAAGAAGTAGCAGGACAGATTTCGTCAAACTTCACTTGTGAACTGACAGCTATCTGGAAAGCCCTTGATGTATGCCTTAACCAACCATCCCTGCATCAAGCAGAAGGAAATTTAATATACAGCGACATAATATCCACTCTAGAAGCAATTCAGAAGGGCAATACTAAAATCACACAGAAAATACACTCGTTACTTACCCAACTGGAACCATTGGAGAATAACTGCATTCTACAATGGATCCCTGCCCATGCTGGGATCAGGGGTAATGAAATGGCATTTGAATTAGCAAAGGAAGCCAGAAAGTTGAGCCAAAGGAAAGAACTAATGTCATTATTTGACGCTGATTCTTTGTCAAAATACAAGATAATTAAACAATAAATAAGAAAAGATCAAAATGCGAAATAAACTCGGAGAGAAAAATGACAAAAACTATAACAAGACTTAGAACAAAACACTATAAAGGAATGACAATACATCCAGATGGCACAATAACCTATAGGGCATGCAACAATTGTCCTGGTGTGTAACTTACACCTACCCACATATTCTCATAGCCAGCTCAATAGTGGACATTGCTGCTGCTGTGATGGAGATGCATGGGTACATCTGAGGCTCTTTATTGGACACGACAACAACAACGGCATTCCAGAGTAAAATAAATTATCAGAGATAGATACATATTTTTCAAATGAATTAAAATAAATATAGTTAAAGTAAACGAAATAAATGCGCTACAAATTATAAAAATACAACCTTTCGCATTGAGTTTCTTTTATTAAGATCATAATAAAAGAAACTCAATGCGAAAGGTTGTATTTTTATTTTTATAAAATAAATATAATCGATACTTAGAGAGAGTTGAATTAAAAATATTAGAAATTTATTTTCTTCGGAAACAAACCATATCTAAAATATCAAATTTTTTTGCTACAAGTTTTAATTTGCATTTACCTATTTTACATATCTCTGATTGTTTTTAAAAATTGTTAACCAATTCTTCATACTTTTGGCGAAGTGGTGTTTTATTAATTTGTTATTTGATGTTATTAGGGTTCTTTCTTGGTATTCAAAAAGGAAAAATACGTGTCGATCAGTTATATTTTTCAATTTATCAAACAATTTGGCCGCTGAATCTCTGATTTTGGTAGTGCGCCATCTGGCGAATAAAATTGTAACTAAAATCAATTTCGAATTTTTCATTATTTGCCATAAAAAATCCCATTGCATCCTGAACACAATGGTGTTTACCGCATTGCTCTAGCGCAAATATTCGCGGAGTTATTAATTTTTAAAATAGTGCGGGACTTTTGGATCACCCTGTATATCATTAAATTGTAAATAGTTCATTCAGTCATATTAGTGTTTATGAGGCAATAAAGGTTTTATCTCTCACTTAATGGATCTCGGTGACCTGGAGTAGTTGTAGAGACACAACATGGAGCAAGACCTATTGGCCGATATCTTCCCTCGCAGAAGTTTAATCTCTATAAATATCACATTCCTGAAATTCTATTAGCTCGCCCCTTTGTTTCAGCCCTGAGGGACGTTATCCAGGATTCTTCTAATATCAATCGGCTGTGTGTATTCAAGGGATACCCTGAAACCTCCGACAGACCCCGCCTTCATACAGAAGAAGTATCGGAGCACCAGTCTTTGCTTTTTCCCGCTAAGACCTGGGAAGAAAACCCCTCAATACCAGCGGATTCTGGCGCCAGCTGCTCTCGCCAGGGGACTAGCTCCCAGCAGGTAACCTTTGTCTCAAATATAAATAGATACTACCGGGCTGGGCTTATATGACAGACTATCTCGAAGATAGAGACCGCCTGGCCGGTACTCATAATTCTTAAAAATAAAAGAGACACTTCGACGTTCGACAAAAACAATATCACCTTGTTGGGAAAATAAAATATTTAGGCAAAAAATATATAGTTATAAATAAAAAGGCATCTCCTGACCACGAGCATATGTGCTTTTTTAGATGGCAGAGCGCCATCTAGTGGAGCAAAAATAAACTAAACGTTTATTTAGCTTGCTCCGTGATATTTGGCCAGCCCAATTTCTTGATAAATCAAGAAAAGCCATCCACGAACGCGTTTCGCGCTGTTGGCGCTCGTCAGCGTGGAGAAGACTGTAACCACTGCGACCAAAAAGATTTTTGATCTCAATGGCTTCCCGAAAAATCAAGAAATAGGTATTTAAGGCCACATTTGCGTAAAGATTTTTTTTTATTCCACTAGATAGCGCTCTGCCATCTAAAAAGCACATGTGCTCGTGGTCAGGAGATGCCTTCTTTATTTTTAATATCAACACCTGACCCACTTATCTTTTATTTTTTTCTATTGTTTTTTCATAGTTATAAATATGTCAATAAACCCTATTTATAACATCTTCTCTTAATGTTCAATTTTTTTAATTTAAAATGTTTTTCACACGCACGAGGACAAAATAATTTTTCGAAACTTGGAAAATATAAAACTTCTCTGGTCGAGAGAAGTGTCTTTTATTTTTAAGAACTAATTTCAAACTAATTAAACGACTTAATTAGATTATCTTAAAATAAAAGCATTAAGTAAATGCTAACTAGTTTGAGTGATATATAGAGAGTATACCTTGAATCCATCGTCCTCAAGGCGACACACGACGATGCGGCATTTCTTAAATTACGTTAATCGCGAATGTTTACATCTGTTGCTCAGACCTGACATTTTGTTCCCACCCTACTCCTGGCTTCGATGGCTCTTTTAATGTATCATCCATCCTACGTATCGTTATAAAGCTAGCACCTAAGATTTGTAGCGATGCTCGTAAGCATTCACTTAACGTCCTATAGAACTTAATCGGGATAATTCTCATAGTTGCGATCAATCCAGATATAGCCATCGTTTAGTAGCTCCCTTATGCCTCCTTCTTAGTGCAAACATTCATTATCCATTAATATAGTAAAGAATAAATATTTTGATCTCATTTGTTCCGAATTTAAATAGTAGTACTGCAACATATTAGGAATATAATAGGAAACATATTAAAAGAGAGCGGAAAACACGGGATCAATCCAACACACGCTAAGCGAAATTATATAAATCTCTCGGAGATAAAAATTCTAACTCATTGGCATTTTTAACTACCGATTTAAAATGTATCTTTCTATTTATGTGACATTTTCTATGATTCTCTTTAACACCGCCTAATTCTCTGTTTTTATTCAAGGATCCTCCTCCGTCTCCAGAAACATCTCATCGCCAACCAGAAGAGAGATTGGAGCTCTCGCCGTCTTATCCTTCTAGCGGTTTGGAGGAGATTGAAGAATTAATGGCGGCTTCAGAACAACCTCCCTCCCCCTTAACTTCTCGTTACCCAACGGTAAATTTTGTCCCAACTACTATATGCGGGGTATGGAGCTGGCTTTTTAAGACTGACTAATGGTGTCTAATTGAACGTCTCAATTAGATATTCAAAAGGTAAAACGTTACTTCACATTCTAGCCATTTTGGGTACTATAGGGTGGTGGCACACAAAATGTAATTTACCGGAATAGCTCATTCACTATAAATCTTTAGTTTAAAAGGTTTAAAGCTTTCCATCTTGAAAAAAAGACTATAGTGGATGGCCAAAACACGTCAAATAAAACCCTTTTTTAATGTTGATGTAATGCTATGTTCTCTCTACATTTTATTTATCCGTTCCTCCAATATGTCAACCATCTGGTGACACATCGTTGAACCCAATTCTTCCTAGCATTGTACTACTTTTATTCCCTTCTATTTGACGCTCTGTGTCTCTCAAGTGTTCAAACATATTCTCGGATGTGGTGAATTAATTTTGTCTAAATATATAAATCATCTCGAGAATTTTTGTAAATTATTCAACTCCCAAATTTAATCTAATTTTCTTCGACTGCTAACGAATTTGTCCTTAGGCTCACAATTTTGTATAATGTAGACAATTAAATCAACATTTCTATAAGCTATTATTGAGATCCACTTTAATGTAGGCAGAATTTACAAACATGTCATAATTCTACATATTTACACTCTTTTAGTATTAGTTTCTCGCCGCTATTTCCATCTACAATCTCCTAACAAATATATTGGGCATCATAAGTCTACTTTTTCTACACTTCATATTTTCACCTTTTCAACTAAGAAAAACTAAACAAGAGTAAGTTGAAAACATCTACACCTCTCTCAACCTATTTAATAATACCAATTATAAATAGTAGATTAATGGTTTCTCTCTACACACACACATAAAATATTTTTAAATCGGTGAAATATTGAACCTGCTTAATATATAAGTGTGGTATAAAGACGGTTTAACCGAACCTTGGCTGGTTGTGGCAGTCGTAGAGAGAGAGGGTAAAGTTCTGGTATTACAGTGTAGTGTGTGCGTAGAGGCAATGCACAGGAATGAGTAGACAAAATTGGATAAAATTAGGACAGTGACAGAACCTAGCAGAGGTAGGATGGGAATGGTCTGGTACTACAGTGCAATATGTCTGTAGTAGCAATGCACAAGTATTATTAGACACGATTGGATAAAGGTATGACAGTGAAAGATCCTAGCAGAGGTAGGATGGCAATGTTCTGGTACTACAGTGCAAAGTGTCTGTAGTGGCAATACACAGGAATTAGTAGACACAATTGGATAAAGGTAAGACAATGACAGAGCCTAGCGAAGGAAGGATGGGAATGTACTGGTACTACAGTATAATGTGTCTTTAGTGGCAATGCACAAGAAAGAGTAGACACAATTGAATAAAAGTAGGAGAGTAACAGAGCCTAGCAGAGGTAGGATGGCAATGTTCTGGTCTACAGTGTAATCTGTCTGTAGTGGCAATGCACAAGAATGAGTAGACACAATTGGATAAAAGTAGGACAATGACAGAGCCTAGCGGAGGAAGGATGGCAATGTTCTGGTATTACAGTGTAGTGTGTCCATAGTGGCAAGGCACAGGAAGAGTAGACAAAATTGGATAAAAGTAGGACAATGTAAGAGCCTAGCGGAAGAAGGATGGCAATGATCTGGTACTACAATGCAATGTGTCTGTAGTGGCAATACACAGGAATTAGTAGACACAATTGGATAAAGGTAAGACAATGACAGAGCCTAGCGAAGGAAGGATGGCAATGTACTGGTACTACAGTATAATGTGTCTTTAGTGGCAATGCACAAGAAAGAGTAGACACAATTGAATAAAAGTAGGAGAGTAACAGAGCCTAGCAGAGGTAGGATGGCAATGTTCTGGTCTACAGTGTAATCTGTCTGTAGTGGCAATGCACAAGAATGAGTAGACACAATTGGATAAAAGTAGGACAATGACAGAGCCTAGCGGAGGAAGGATGGCAATGTTCTGGTATTACATTGCAATGTGTCTGTAGTGGCAATGCACAGGAATGATTAGACACACTTGGATAAAAGTAGGACAGTGACAGAGCCTAGCGGAGGAAGGATGGCAATGTTCTGGTATTACAGTGCAATGTTTCTGTAGTAGCAATGCACAGGAATGAGGACACAATTAGATAAAAGCAGGACAGTGACAGAGCCTATCAGAGGTATGATGGCAATGTTCTGGTACTACAGTGTAATGTGTCTGTAGTGGCAATGCACAGGAATGAGTAGACACAATTGGATATAAGTAGGACAGTGACAGAGCCTAGCGGAGGAAGGATGGCAATATTCTGGTATTACAGTGCAATGTTTCTGTAGTGGCATTGCACAAGAATGATTAAACACAATTGGATAAAGGTAGAACAGTGACAGACCCTAGCGGAGTAAGGATGGCAATGATCTGGTACTACAGTGCAATGTGTCTATAGTGGCAATGCACAGGAATGAGTAGACATGATTGGATAAAAGTAGGACAATGACAGAGCTTAGCGGAGGAAGGATGGCAATGTTCTGGTATTACAGTGCAATGTTTCTGTAGTAGCAATGCACAGGAATGAGTAGACACAATTAGATAAAAGCAGGACAGTGACATAGCCTATCAGAGGTATGATGGCAATGTTCTGGTACTACAGTGTAATGTGTCCATAGTGGCAAGGCACAGGAAGAGTAGACAAAATTGGAGAAAAGTAGGACAATGACAGAGCCTAGCGGATGAAGGATGGCAATGATCTGGTACTACAATGCAATGTGTCTGTAGTGGCAATACACAGGAATTAGTAGACACAATTGGATAAAGGTAAGACAATGACAGAGCCTAGCGGAGGAAGGATGGCAATGTTCTGGTACTACAGTGTAATGTGTCTGTAGTGGCAATGCACAAGAATTAGTAGACACAATTGGAAAAAAGTAGGACAATGACAGAGCTTAGCGAGGGAAGGATGGCAAATGTTCTGGTACTACAGTGCAATTTGTCTGTAGTGGCAATGCACAGGAATGAGTAGACACAATTGAATAAAAGTAGGACAGTGACAGAGCCTAGCGGAGGAAGGATGGCAATGTTCTGGTACGACTGTACAATGTGTCTGTAGTGGCAATGCACAGGAATGAGTAGACACACTTGGATGAAGGTAGGACAGTGACAGAGCCTATCAGAGGTTGGATGGCAATGTTCTGGTACTACAGTGCAATGTGTCCGTAGTGGCAATCCAGAGGAATGAGTAGACACAATTTAATAAAAGTAGGACAGTGACAGAGCCTATCAGCGGTAGGATGACAATGTTCTAATACTCCAGTGCAAGGTACCTGTAGTGCCAATGAACAGGAATGAGTAGACAAAATTGGATTAAGGTAGGACAGTGACAGAAACCTAACAGATGTAAGATGGCAATGTTCTGGTATTACAGTGTAGTGTGTCCATAGTGGCAAGGCACAGGATGAGTAGACAAAATTGGATAAAAGTAGGACAATGACAGAGCCTAGCGGAAGAAGGATGGCAATGATCTGGTACTACAATGCAATGTGTCTGCAGTAGCAATACACAGGAATTAGTAGACACAATTGGATAAAGGTAAGACAATGACAGAGCCTAGCAGAGGAAGGATGGCAATGTTCTAATACTACAGTATAATGTGTCTGTAGTGGCAATGCACAGGAATGAGTAGACACAATTGAATAAAAGTAGGAGAGTGACAGAGCCTAGCGGAGGAAGGTTGGCAATGTTCTGGTACTACAGTACAATATGTCTGTAGTGGAAATGCACAGGAATGAGTAGACACAATTGAATAATGGTAGGACAGTGACAGAGCCTAGCAGAGGTAGGATGGCAATGTTCTGGTATTACAGTGTAGTGGGTCCGTAGTGGCAATGCACAGGAATGAGTAGACACTATTGGATAAAAGTAGGAAAGTGACAGAGCCTAGCAGAGGTAGTATGGAAATCTTCTGGTACTACAGAGCAATGTGTCTGTAGTGGAAAGGCACAGGAAGAGTAGACAAAATTGGATATAAGTAGGACAATGACAGAGCCTAGCGGAAAAAGGATGGCAATGTTCTGGTACTACAGTGTAATGTGTCTGTAGTGGCAATGCACAAGAATTAGTAGACACAATTGGATAAAAGTAGGACAATGACAGAGCCTAACGGAGGAAGGATGGCAATGTTCTGGTACTACAGTGCAATGTGTCTATAGTGGCAATGCACAGGAATTAGTAGACACAATTGGATAAAAGTAGGACAATGACAGAGCCTAACGGAAGAAGGATGGCAATGTTCTGGTACTACAGTGCAATGTGTCTATAGTGGCAATGCACAGGAATTAGTAGACACAATTGGATAAAAGTAGGACAATGACAGAGCCTAGCAGAGGTAGGATGGCAATGTTCTGGTATTACAGTGTAGTGGGTCCGTAGTGGCAATGCACAGGAATGAGTAGACACTATTGGATAAAAGTAGGAAAGTGACAGAGCCTAGCAGAGGTAGTATTGAAATCTTCTGGTACTACAGAGCAATGTGTCTGTAGTGGAAAGGCACAGGAAGAGTAGACACAATTGGATAAAAGTAGGACAATGACAGAGCCTAACGGAGGAAGGATGGCAATGTTCTGGTACTACAGTGCAATGTGTCTATAGTGGCAATGCACAGGAATTAGTAGACACAATTGGATAAAAGTAGGACAGTGACAGAGCCTAGCGGAGGAAGGATGGCAATGTTCTGGAATTACAGTGCAATGTTTCTGTAGTAGCAATGCACAGGAATGAGTAGACACAATTAGATAAAAGCAGGACAGTGACAGAGCCTAGCGGAGGAAGGATGGCAATGTTCTGGTACTACAGTGTAATGTGTCTGTAGTGGCAATGCACAAGGATTAGTAGACACAATTGGATGAAGTAGGACAACGACAAAGCCTAGTGGAAGCAGGATGGCAATGTTCTGGTATTACATTGCAATGTGTCTGTAGTGGCAATGAACAGGAATGAGTAGATACAATTGGATAAAGGTAGGACAGTGACAGAAACCTAACAGAGGTAAGATGGCAATGTTCTGGTATTACAGTGTAGTGTGTCCATAGTGGCAAGGCACAGGATGAGTAGACAAAATTGGATAAAAGTTGGACAATGACAGAGCCTAGCGAAGAAGGATGGCAATGATCTGGTACTACAATGCAATGTGTCTGTAGTGGCAATACACAGGAATGAGTAGATACAATTGGATAAAGGTAGGACAGTGACAGAAACCTAACAGAGGTAAGATGGCAATGTTCTAATACTACAGTATAATGTGTCTGTAGTTGAAATGCACAGGAATGAGTAGACACAATTGGATAATGGTAGGACAGTGATAGAGCCTAGCAGAGGTAGGATGGCAATGTTCTGGTATTACAGTGTAGTGGGTCCGTAGTGGCAATGCACAGGAATGAGTAGACACAATTGGATAAAAGTAGGAAAGTGACAGAGCCTAGCAGAGGTAGTATGGAAATCCTCTGGTACTACAGTGCAATGTGTCTGTAGTGGAAAGGCACAGGAATAACAGACACAATTGGATAAAAGTAGGACAGTGACAGAGCCTAGCAGGGGTAGGATGGCAATGTTCTGGTATTACAGTGTAGTGTATCCGTAGTGGCAAGGCACAGGAAGAGTAGACAAAATTGGATATAAGTAGGACAATGACAGAGCCTAGCGGAGGAAGGATGGCAATGTTCTGGTACTACAGTGTAATGTGTCTGTAGTGGCAATGCACAAGAATTAGTAGACACAATTGGATAAAAGTAGGAAAATGACAGAGCCTAACGGAAGAAGGATGGCAATGTTCTGGTACTACAGTGCAATGTATCTATAGTGGCAATGCACAGGAATTAGTAGACACAATTGGATAGAAGTAGGAAAGTGACAGAGCCTAGCAGAGGTAGGATGGCAATGTTCTGGTACTAAAGTGTAATGTGTCTGTATTGGCAATGCACAAGAATTAATCGACACAATTGGATAAAAGTAGGACAATGACAGAGCTTAGCGGAGGAAGGTTGGCAATGTTCTGGTACTACAGTGCAATGTGTCTGTAGTGGCAATGCACAGGAATGAGTAGACACAATTGAATAAAGGTAGGATAGTGACAGAGCCTAGCAGAGGTAGGATGACAATGTTCTTGTACTACATTACAATGTGTCTGTAGTGGCAATACACAGGAATTAGTAGACACAATTGGATAAAAGTAGGACAATGACAGAACCTAGCAGAGGTAGGATGGCAATGTTCTAATAATACAGTGCAATGTGTCTATAATGGCAATGCACAGGAATGAGTACACACAATTGTATAAAAGTAGGACAGTGACAGAGCTTCGCATAGGTAGGATGGAAATCGTCCCAGTAATGTTTAGTCCGGCGTTTTTACCTACTCACTATCCAGTAACTAACTGACTACTAAAATCTGTTTTCCAGGAATCCCCACCAATGATTTCGGTCGCTGGAATTTTTTTATCTCCACCCAAATCAATATTCCTATCTTGTCTGCAGAGGTCTAAGTCTCTGTTCCTATTTATTTATTGTTGACCCCAAATATACATGTAATAAGTAGTGTGTTACAATATTCACAATAGTATATTTACAATAATTGATGTTTGGTCAGACTTTTATATTACATGTGTATATATATACTCTTTCAATATGTATATATCCCATCTAATCCCATAAATATTATGCGCCTTAATTTGTGTTTATGTTTTATTTAAGTTGTATAAGGTGTTTACATAGTTCTTTATAATTATGATACGGGGGTCGGCGGTGGACGAGAGGTATAAACCGTCGGTTTCCGGCAAACACGACCCGGGATATAATCCCGCACTGGAATTTTTTTCTGAATAAAAAATTGCTCCAATGGCCCCCGATTCTTGTAAAAGTCCAACCCCACCAGTGAGTACAAGTAACCAAAGGGGTTTCTTAAAGATTTTGTATTGCAAAAGTCAAACTGCTTTCTATATGTGTAGACATGTGGTACACTTAGAGTAAATGAAGTTGCCAACTACTACCCATCATGATTATCATGGTCTACCACGTTTTTTTTTTTAAGGATAATCAAAAAATCATTCCGTGTTAAATTTTGAATAATCTTAAATAAATATAATATATGTTGTGTGTGAAGAGTTTGTATATATACATATAATTGTCTCATTATTTAGTTTTTTCTCTCTTTTTATTTAAAGACGGAAAATCATTTTCAGGAAAGGTGCTTATACGAGTGATGAAAAAAGTACGGTTGAGGAAATCATTGAACAGAAACCTAATGTAGTAAATATTTGACATGCTAGAGCTGACCTTGTTGTTTACAATTCCAGCGTTGAGACTTAGTATTGACTCTCTCAGTATAATGGTACAGAAGATGTTCGTCAATGGATCGAGTCTCTTTGGGGGATCAGACTCTTCTATTACTGCTACATAATTGCCCGTTATGCCGCCATGTACCTTACGAAAAGTGCCAAGACCTGGTTGAACCTGAACAAATATAGTTTCACCACAGTTATATATATATATACACTGCGTGACATTGAAAATGGAACACCAAGAAATAGTGGCCAGAAAGTGATGAAACTCGGCAGACAGAGAGAGACAGGGACGAACAATAAGTGATCTTTATTTCAAAATGATAGTCATAATACAGAGCGAGAACGGCGTCAGCTTAGTAGCAAGTAGGACCACCGCGGACGGCGATGCACTCAGCAACAGGTCTAGGTAGAGAGTCATTCAGAGTACGGATGGCGTCCTGAGGGATGGCTCTCCATTCCCTCTCAACCATTTGCCACAGTTCGTCTTCTGAACGCGGCTGTGGCAAGGCATGCAAACGGCGTCCAATCATGTCCCAGACGTGCTCGATTGGTGAGAGATCATGAGAGTACGGTGGCCAGGGAAGCATCTGTACATCTTGCAGAGCTTGTTGACTAATGCGAGCAGTGTGCGGTCGGGCGTTATCCTGCTGATAAAGGGCATTGGGTACCCCCTGAAGGTAGGGGAGTGTCACCGGTCGCAGCACATCATCAACGTATCGTTGGGCCGTCATAGTGCCCTGAATACGAAGTAAAGGTGACCTGGAATCATACGCGATTGCGCCCCAAACCATGATTCCACGTTGTCGCACGGCGGGGCGTTCCACAATTGCTGCCGGATTGGACCTTTCTCCACGTCGACGCCACACGCGTACACGGCGACTATCACTAGACAAGCAGAAACGCGACTCATCTGAGAACACGACCCTGTGCCATTCCGTTATCCACGTCGATCTAGCCCGGCACCATTCCAAACGTTGGCGCCTATTCGGTGGGGTCAATGGCAGTCTTCTTAGCGGACGGCATGAGTGCAAGCCATTAGCAACCAATCGACGGGAAATGGTTCTGGTCGAGATGGAATGATCTAGGGTGTCTTGCACATGTTGCAGGATGGCGGTACAAGTGGCTTGTGGGGCCGCCACTGCTTGTCGAAGGATACGCCGATCCACACGTGCTGACGTCACTCTGGTTTGCACCGACATTCCTATAAATTGCCACATTTCCTTGTTCCAACCATCTTCTCCACAGTCGGTGCACCGTGGACACACCAAGGTGTGTATCAGCTGCGATTTGACGTATGGACCAACCTGCCCTTTTCAGTCCGATCACCATGCCCCTCGTAAAAGCGTCTATCTGCTTGAACTGCCTCCGTTTACGATGACCTGGCATTCTCTGTTATTACACGGGTATTTTGACACAAGAAAAAAATTTCTACAATGATTTTCCTTGAAGAAATAACGACACGAATACTCTCCTTTCTGCAAGTTCCTTCCATAATATCTTACTCCATGTGCGCACGAGAGCTGCGCATTTCACATCATTTGCATAACTCGGTTAGGCGCGTATACCCTGAAATTTGCATAATTTTCTGGCCACTATTTCTTGGTGTTCCATTTTCAATGTCACGCAGTGTATATATAGGAATCTATTCAAAATCTGATTCATTAAAGGATTTTCTTCGGACGCGAAAAAATAAAAAAAGGATAATGAAATAATATATGCAACATTTAAATGAGCTGCAATCAGATTCGTAGAGGATATCCTTTTATTGTGCAACAAGGTAGATCTTTAAAAAAATGGAAGATGGAACAAAAATAAAATTTGCTATTGGGGGTTGAAAAGAGAATATTCGTTTACACTTTAATTAAAACATCCTTGGAAAATAAGCGATCTTCTTGACATGTGCAAAAAGATGCACTGGTTTTAAAAAGACTACAGAGAACGTGGGGATAAACGAAAGCTTCTATATAATGGGCCACGCTATTCCAGACATTAGCAATATGACATAGAGAAGATTGTTCAGGTTGTCATCAGATACTATCAGAATTATTTCCTGCCCCAGATCCCTGCTCCCAGAAATTGTCAGAGCAACCCCTTCCCGTTCTCGGCACCTAGACAAACACTCCTACACAAATATCTTCTTCTAAACCAAACTATCAAAGAAAATTTAACAACAATATTTCTCATACAAACAAAAGTAAAACGGAATATGGAAAACAGATTTATTTGAGGTGAAGCAATCTGGGACACGTTGCGCGATATTGTAATAATAGTGGAAGACCCCGAAATTTCGCAATACAAGATAGAGAAGATCCGAATGGATGACGTTACGAACAAATCCAGACCTCGGCTGAATGCTGATGTGTGTTAATAATACAAACATCCCTACATGGAATAAATATGCCGTGTTGGGAAATTTTAACCGAATGTCGCGCCCGATTCCGTCAATCGAAGCGAGTCGACCATAAATGACATCAAGAATTTGGAAGCTAATAATCATATTTACAAGATAGAGTCTTGTGAAGCTTTGATTGATACAGACGTTGGTCTTTCAGTGATCGACCCTAGCACGGACCTCGATACAGGCCGTGAAATTTATAATCCTGCTAAACTTGTAATGGACCATATGGAAAATATTTGATATCGCAGGAAGTTTTGTTTTAAATATTAAATTGAAAAGAAACTAATACAACAACAACAACAACAAAAAGCCTTTATTTAGGGTCACTGACCCTATACAGGATTCACCAGAGGTATGCATAAGAACAAAGCAGTGAGACAAAGGAAATAACGATATAGACAGAAAAAAAGAAAAAAAAAAACAAGAAAGAAAAAGAGGGAAGCAAGAAAAATAACACAAAAAGAGTAGCAGTAAGAAAGTGAGTAGTGAGTGTCACTTGGCCTTCTTCTGAGATATGGACTTGTGGAAACCATAAAACGCCGTAGCAATATACTTATTCTGGGTCATATTGTCAATTGTTGATGGAAGTGAAGCACAGAGTTGCCCAGTTTTGAGCATAAGGGTTCTCCTTTCTTCTTTCATAGCAGAGCAATCAAAATATAGTGAGTGATTTCGTTTTTTTAGTTTTGAATTACAGAAGGTACAAATCGGGTCCTCACCGCAGAGCATCTTGGTGTGGTTTTCTCTAAAAAAAACTTGAAAGTATTCTAACTTGTGCGAGTAGTCTTACAACCGGGAAAGGAAAATCCCCTAAAAGGTATCCCTCCGTCATGAAAGATATGTGAATGTCTTTGTAGTGAGAGTATAGCTTAGATTTATCCATTCTTGTAAGGTCGTTTTGTATAGATTGGTCTGCCGCTGTTTTTAAGAGCCCTGTAATCGCGCTCCTCAGCGTTTCAGGATCATCACTGGAAACAAGTGCAGGGGATCCATTATTGTTAAACAGATTGGTGAACTTTTTAATGAAACCGATGGGTGTGCCCGAAGCATTAGACAGTTCCCGTGTTCTATTAAAACATATACGCGGCAATCTGTCACTGCTCATATTCAACACCCGCAGCCAATACTTCAGGGTTAATTTTAAAGCTGTTACACTCAATGAGAACGACCGGTTTCTAATCTGATTATGTAGCCTGGAGTGTATCTGGGCAGATTCAGGAACCTACGGATAAATATGTCTTGTGAAAAGAAACTAATATCAAACAATTTTTTTATTATGTAAACGCATTTTGGACATTTATTCTCAGAAGAGATATACTTAAGAAAATGAACGCAAAAATTGATAGTGAATAAGAAACAATAGAATAGAGAGGAAGAGCCACGTTATTACATAAAAAATTATCACCTAAGGAAAATCGAACAAGTTTTTAAATATTTTGGTATAGTATGTGGATTTGTTTTATTCGGGAATAGGCCGAACAAACTTTGTCAACCCTCGGATTGATGCAGAAGATGCAAAACCAATTAAGCACAAACCATACAGGGTAAGCGTTAAATAGCCAAGCATCATAAAAAAAAAATCGATTAAATTCTTAGAGAAGGTATAATTAGACAATCTTCAGCCCCTTGTCTTTTCCTTTAATATTAGTTAAGTTAACGTCATATGACAAATATATTTATTTATTTACTTTTATATTTAATGGTGGAAACTTGAGTTCGGGAAAGGTACAAAATACAAGTTATTTCAAAAAGTAAAGTTGATGAATCCCTTAAAAACGGCTACCTGGTGAAATAATATATAGGCCGTAAAGTTACGAACTCAAAACACACACTAAACAAATACCAGAATGAAACAACCGTTTCGCTCTAACCGAATTAGCAGGGTTAGAGGATGTTCAAGATGGGCTTACGAATGGGTGCATTAAATACAACACAAAGAAAATAATAGGGACAGCACAATGTAAGGCAGACAAAGAGCTCCATAAGAGCGGAGGTATTGATGTCTGGGAGAGATGTGCTCAGATAAGGCTTCGCGAGGTAGGCTTCTAGAAAAAAAAAGTTCGTTCACCCAGGGTATTCAGCCGAAACGGCATAAAAGCTGCACTAATCCGCCCCACTGCCGCAGCGGGTTTTTTTTTTTTTTTTCTTTCAGAGTACCACCGGCTCATTTTCCCCTCGGCCTCCCTTCGTTTTGTGGCTCTTATTTGTCCCTCCCTGGCCTTAATAAGACACAACAAAGGCTCCCTTTATACTCCTCCCTCTTTGGTTAGTATTAAGTAAGATTTCCTAGTATCCAGCTCAGTATTATGCAAATAAGACGAACGCTCCGAAATAATTGAGGTCATTTTCAAACGGCGCGGTAAAGATTTTGGTATAATTCTCGAGATGTATTTGACATTTGTACTTTTTTTTTTTTTGAAGAAAAGTAAATGTATGCATTTTATCTTTTATCTCTATATGATAAATGGAGTTCTTACAGTTTTAAAAAGTAAAAGCGTATGTAAAATAATACTAAAAACACATACACAAACATATCTGAAAATATTTGAAGGAATCGTTTTATTTTGAATTATTTTATTCATATAAAATTATGTATATGTGATATTCACTATTTAATATGATTCACTAATTGATCCATTTGTTTCCTAAGTCCACCTAATGTGAAAAGAGATTATAGTGAGTGCAAATGTAGATGCGCTTCTTATATGTGATGGCCTATAGTGAAGTAGCCATAAACATCTACCTACCATGATTATCAAGGTCTCTGCCATGTTACTTGGGATAAGTGTAAAAAGGCGCCAACGACACCGTCTTGTCATTGTAGAGATTCATCGCTTGAAGCTTCCTAAAGTTGGTGTAGAAACAATTTCTTCTCCCCATATCACTATTAGATTGAAAAATCTTTATCTTTCCCTATATACAAATTCCAATGAGCTTTTCCTTCCATTAGAAATTAATTTCTCTGCAATGCAAAGTGTGTTAGTGTTTTGGCTATTTATGTTCGAATCTTCTAAGATCAAAATTGGAAATGAATTTCTTATCAATTGAAGATATATATATATATTGTGAGAACAAATTACTAATTCGCTATCACTTTCAGAGCAATCACTTTCTAAATGTAACAAAACTCGTTTGGTATACTTTTCTAAATCTTAATGAATTGAGTTTCCTATTTTTCTCAAATTTTGTTTAAATCTCCCGATAATCTATCTATGCTGATTTGTAAGACATGTCTCCTTGTCTAACGCGATTTTCTATAGCAAGGAACGTATCCCATCAGTAACTAAATTCTATTTTATTACAATTTTTACAGAATATTTTCATTTTTTACCATAAATATATTCCAAATTTATTCCCCAAATAGCAATATTTTCATTTATTCTTTCTTTTTCAAATAATTTTATAGGTAACTATTGCTCACATTTATCATTCTCATCTTTTTGCCAACTATCGCTGAAATTTTATATGAAACCTTAACGCTACTTTTTATAATAAAAAAACTATATCTAGAGATCTTATACTGATATAATAATGATTAAATGGGGAGGGCTCGTGATTGTATTAGGTGGGTGGGGATATATAAGAAAATCAGCCTATAATACAATTAAAGAGGATTAAAGTGGCGAAACCGCTGGGAGTGTTCACAACTGATGAGCCATGACCTTCCATTTCAATTTTCAAAATCTTTTATTCAACTTGCTAATCTAACTTTCTGTTGTAATAATAAATTTGTACATTTAGAATTCAGGACTAAATATTACACTAATGAATGGCATGACTACCTAAACTAGCTGGAGCTTGTACGTCTGTACATTAAATATATATCACATAAAATAAATAATTAATCAATCAAAATTTTGAAAAGCGTTTATTAAAATGCACTAAAAAGAATAAAATAAATATATCAGCTTGAGCCATTGAACAATTAGATCTATAAAAGTCAAGATAAAAACGGCGGGACGATCAACAAGAATTTGAACTTAATAGGATATAAAATATAATGTTAGATTGTGAAATAATTGCGAAAAAGATTATATATATCATATCATATATATCAGGCCTGATGATGAGCTAACGCTTGAAAACTTGCCATTTTTATTTAATAAAGATACTTTTTGCAATTATTTCGATTGTTATATATCGTTTAAAATATAAAGTAAAACGGATTAGCAAGCTTTTATGTTTCACTAAATATTACCTCTTCTCTCAATATACGATGATCATTTACCGCAATTTTTATTATGACTCGTATAGATATCATTATTCAATGGCGGAAGATTAAATATTATTTTATACTTTTAGAGCATTTTAATAAAATCTTTTAGCAACTTGTTGTGTTAATTAATTATCCCTATTCAGTATAATGTCTATAGAATTAGTTTTCATTATATAAAATGGCGTTGAAATTTGGATCAATTTCCTTTTATGCAATGCTACATGATAAAGCACAATTTGGATTATAGATTATAATACAAGAAAATAAGACCTAGATTAGGTCTTATTTTCTTGTATTACAATGCTAGATTATTTTTTATTCATATTATTTTGACGAGAAAAATTTAAAAGATTTTGTCATTAGTATTTTTAGTGTTATTTTTTAAAATTATTACTTATTTTGGTAACCCCCCGCTATGTTACCTAGATTGTTATGTTGTTACATTATTGTGTAAATAAAAGGGATAAGATTCAACAATGGTCAGTAAATTCCCAGTTTAATTCAAGTGTTACTTCATTACTTTTAACAACATAATGAAAAAGATTTCGGAAGGCTTGGCTCATCAGTTAGAAGGTTCAAAGGTCAGAGGGGTATTTTTTGCACATGGATAGCACGCTATATTCATTGCGATAATATATTTTAAATATGTTTTGTGTTTTTTGATATGCTGTTTTTCTCTCAATAAGTTTTACCATCGACGACCTTTTGTGATTTTTTTTTTCTTTAGCCCCCAACGGCGTCATTCGGCGATGTAACCAAACGCGATGAGTGCTGCCATCTACCGATAAAAATGTCAACAAACTTTTTTAATTCCCAAGTTATTTTTAATCAAATATTTTTTGTCACAATGGTTTGTTATTTATTTTCTTCGATGGCTTTACAACGTTTACTCAATGGATCAATAAATGCCATTTTTACTTTTGTTTCACTCCAACTTTATTCTCTTCTTAACTTTTTAGTACAATGTTTTTTATGTTTCTTTATTGTTGTAATGTGTGCACAGGGCGCGTAATAAACTACAATTTTTCTATAGAATATCATTTTTTATTACATAGTCTTAAAAAACCGTATACCTCTTGTAGGCAAAAGAATTACGAAATAGAGTTATGTATAGGGATAGGGGTATGTATATATTCTGGTTCATTTTCATAGATTTTTTTAGACTAAATATTTTTAGATGGAAAATTTTCCGGGAGGAAATTAATCCATAGAAGCAATGGGCGCCTCTCCCGTCAAAATAATGAGATCCCGTGTGGATCTCATGGAATAAAGTCCGCCCTAGACTGACGAGGGCCATTAGCCCGAAACCATGGTCTCTAGGTGGACGCTTCTCAGTTTGCCAAAGCTGGTGTTGTGGCTTTGTCACCGACCCGAGGCCGCTAGTTGCGGCGACGGTCAATAGATGGCGTTAGGTTTTGACGTTTATTTTGACGGGAGAGGCGCCCATTGCTTCTATAAATATTTTTAGTTGAGTGTATTTTTATTTTGCTTATTGTTTATATTTCTTATGCTAATGTTGAGTTGTGAATTGTTTTTATTTTTATTTTATGGTTTGGTGGATTTAGGGTATGGAGGTATTATATTAGGGAGAGTAGTGGGAGTTTTTAGTATTGGAGTATGGTGTAACCCCCCCCCCCCCCTTCTTTATTCGATTTAGGGATTGCCATTTTTAAATCAGTCTATTTGTTCTATGGTTTCTTTCATTCATTCTTTCCTACGAATTTTTCATCAGGTTTATTTTTCATCTATTTAGAATTGTGAGGGCAGATAGTCTTCAAATTCTGCTATATTCCCTGTAATGACAATTCTATAACCACATATAATTCTGGCTTCATTTTATTGTATTTTGACTCTTTTTGTATGTTTGTGCTGGAGCATTTATCTAAATGGGGGATGCATATTTTGGAACATTTTGAAAGTGAAAGATGACATTTTCGCTCCTGTTGTATATCAGTATATATTCACACATTTATAAAATTTAGTGGTTTGTCTTTAATGTAATTGTTTGATTTCAGGATTATGTACTCAAACATAGAAATTTTCTGATAGATATCCAATATATAATGAAGATAGCCAAGCTCGACGATGAAATGGTGGAGATAATGTCCTTGGATGACCTTGAGAAATATTGCGCGACCATTCGCCTGTCGTCCGCGGATTTCACCGCCCTCAAACTCCACCGACGGAGGATGCGCGACGCTCGCTTCAGAGCCTCAAGGGAGAAAATGGTCCCCTATGAAAGATTCAAAAGTGATTTCGATGTTGAAAAGTATTGCGGATTTAAAGAAAAATAAGTATCTTCCGAAAACCAAAGATAAATATATTCACCAATTGGCGTAAATATAAAACATACATAATGTATTAATATTATTGTGTAAACTATTTATAGTGCGTGTGTTTCTTTCAAAATAAAACAATATTTACTGCCCCTACTGAAACGATAAAAAAAAACGAGAAGGCCTGACTCATCAGTGGTGAACCCTCCCAGCGGTTTCGCCAGTTTAATCCACCATACCGCTGTGATATTGCATTTGACTGTTTTCCTTTTTTACCGATACTGATGCTAAACTCTTTAAAAAGATATTTTGATTGAACGAAGGACACAAGCTTTGAGGACAGTAGAAATACATACATCAGTATCGGTATAAAAGGAAAACAGCCAAATGAAATATTACAGCGGTATGGTAGATTAAACTGACGAAACCGCTGGGAGGATTCACACTGATGAGCCAGGCCCTCCGAATTTTTTATCATTGAAGTAGGGGCAGTAGAAAATTGTAATTTCTAAAAGAATCATACGAGTCAAAATTAGTTTAAATTTAATATAACATATGGGGCGCGCTAATGCATCATGTATTACATCATAATATACATCGTGTATTTGAACCGTTTCTGAATAGTGCTGCTCAAAGTGTGCATTGGTAAATATTCTACTCAAGCATTCAAATATATTCCATCTACAATATATAGAGTAAGATTGGGAAACTATTCCGATATGCTTTAGTTTATGAGTATGACTCTATGAAACTATTTCTACAGACTTTGCCACAATGAGAAAATAGTAAAGAAAGCGTTTGAGTCATTAGTTGGGAACCCTCTCAGCAGTTTCGCCATTTTCCAGACAGCTCTTTGTTTTTAGAAAAGAAAACATGCTTAGCTAATCTGGAGATTATTTTGCCAAAACCGCTGAAAGGGTTCCTCACCGATGAGCCCAAGCCATTTAAACTATTTTCCACTTATTACAGTAAGGTCTATAGAAGTAGTTATCAAATAGAAATTAGCGTGGAAATAGTTTCAGCAAATTTATTAAATGTATGGGGCGTTAGTATTTTATTAAATGTTATATAGAGTGTTTCATCTATCAATTCTCCATTTATGAATGTGTCCAAATTAATAACCATAGAATGTGTTAAGAATAAAAACAATAGACTTGTTAAAATACTAACAATAAAACGTTAAAAATAATAACAATAAAATTATAAAAGTTTTTAGAACTTTTTAAAATATTATTTTCATCAATGGCTCTTGCCACCATTTCTCATTAAAGTGCCTATTAGAAATGCCCCAATATAACAATAGCAGTCTGGTAAACAACCGCTGGCAGGGCTCAATGCTGATGAGCAAGGCTATACATTTTCTTATTACAGATGGGACAAGAGAACATTTCTGTTTAGTGAAAATAGAGCCAAACACTTTCAATGTATTCAAGAAAAAGTATTATAAATGTTTGAATATTTAAATATAAGGATGTAACGCGCCATCTATATATGCAATTTGAAGCTATTTAGCGCGAAATTTTTTTTCTATATATATATATATTTGAAAAAATGAATATTTTGATATAAATAAATGTTTGTAAAGGATTTCTGAAAATTACATTTATGTAATTCGATTTATTAAATTCATCAGTTTTTCAAAAATTGTTTATAATGAACGTTATCTATTAGAACTTAGAGTTTTAAAAAACATTATATATATATATGGAAAATTTGCCGGGAGGAAATTGATCCATAGAAGCAGAGGGCGCCTCTCCCGTCAAAATAAACGTCAAAACCTGACGCCATTTATTGACCGTCGACACAACTAGCGGCCTCGGGTCGGTGACTAAGCCACAACACCAGCTTTGGCAAACTGAGAAGCGTCCATCTTGCCAGCAAAACACCTCTTTGATAGATTGTGAAGATTCCATTAGATCCCGTGTGGATCTCATGGAATAAAGTCCGCCCTAGACTGACGAGGACCTTTAGCCCGAAACCATGGTCTCTAGGTGGACGCTTTCTCAGTTTGCCAAAGCTGGTGTTGTGGCTTTGTCACCGACCCGAGGCCGCTAGTTTGCGGCGACAGTCAATAGATGGCGTCAGGTTTTGACGTTTATTTTGAAGGGAGAGGCGCCCTATGCTTCTATATATATATTTTATAAAGTATAAAACAATATGTTTTAAATAATGCTCTTGTAGACCATTTTATGCACTCTAACTTAGTTTTTTTTTTTCATAGAGAGTTTTAAAAAAAACTTTTAAATAATAAACGTTATATGATGTGTGAAGAGAATAAGACTTTCTAAAATGACAAAGTATTTCATGTACAATTGAAATCTTTGTGAGAAATCTACAAATATATTAATAGATTTTGTTTAAGTTTGATTTTTGGTACTTTAAAAAAACATTCCTATTTGCTTCAATTTTTTTAATTAAAATATTGTACATCTGAATAAAATGCCCTAATTTTATCAAGGTTATATAAAAAGAGCGGTATAATATTTAAAAAAATGAATGCACACGTGTTTAAGATTTATTTTTAAACCTAAAATGGTTTGATCACACCAATCTATTTTATATAAAACAACACTTCTCGTGCATCACGCGGATAATAAGCTCTCTCTCTCTCTCTTACAAGGAGTGTGATTGTTTCCTAGAAGAAGATAGGCGAACAGCCTGTCGAAATATCGAATTTTAATACATATATTTGATCCAAGATATGCCCTTATTTTAATTATTAAACCTTTATAATAAAATTATATAACTTTTTATAAATATATATATATTTAACTGTAATATTTCATTGGTCTTGTAGAATGAGAGTGATACACGCGTTCTCACGTGTTTTAGTGAGAAACACAAACATCCTCGATAAAGAGAGGCGAGTTGCCCCTCGAAATATCGGAATAATAAAAATATTTATAAATCCAATATATGTGCATATTTTCTGAATATATATATATAATCGCTTAAAATTAAAATTGATGAGAGGAATTTTGTTGGAGATATCTCTTTGTTGTTAAAGACACGTTTGGACAGATTGGGCTTATTGCAATTTCTATAGCAGTTTCCAATACCATATTTTTATTGTTGAAGATAGAGGTAGCCTGGCCCGGCACATTTTTATACTTCTTTAAAATAAAAGACGTTTTCTCGACGTTTCGACAAAATTCTTTTGACCTCGTCAGTAAAAATAAAAATTATAGAATTTGGCAAAGGGTAAAAAATGTATGATTTTGGAACCTCTGATACATTTGTAAGACTTTCCCAAATGCTTTAATTTTTTCTGACGAGGTCAAAATAATTTTGTCGAAACGTCGAGAAAATAAAAACAATTTCTGGCCGAAGTTTTTTTTTATTTTAAAAAACTATTTTATTGTTGTCAATTCACAATATATATGTTTATCAAATAGGCATATATATATAGTCGATTTACATAAAAAATATATATTTCGTATATGGGTGGGTTTTATTAGTCATATGTTTGCACACGCAAAATAACGAGCACATTCCAATCCATTTTATCCGGGATCATTCCAAATATATGAAAACCAGGGAGATGCAGACGAGAGTTTCCACCTTTGAAAGAATCTC
>CP092886.1:36454308-36472588 GCA_030710605.1 Cordylochernes scorpioides | reverse complement strand
CATCAAAAGACAAATTTATTGATCTGCGCGATCTGCGCACAAGAATGAAAGACAAGCTTTATTAACCAAACGGTCGTCGTCAAAATGAGGAGGGCGTTTTATTACACAGAAGGTTATTGCCTCACGCCAATTACATTACCTATCTACATGAAAAATATTTAGATTTAAAAAATTATTTACATTTGTGTGCCATATTTACATTAAATACTTTATTAAATATTTTAATAATACATAAATATATATTTTTTTTTATAAAAGTGTTTTCCGTATATTGATAGTCAATTAGAAATTTCATCGAAAAAATTTATATTAAAAAAATATATATTTTATATAAATTATATATTCTCGTGTTATATATACAATTTTTTGAATCAAAATATATGTATTTTATATGTGTTTATATATATCGTTATAAACATCCGCACAAGATTTTGTCTTTGTTAACTACATGGCTTGTAAAAAAAGACATATATCAATTTTTACTTCTATTTACCATATGCCTATACTCGTGTTCTACAATATACATTCTAGAGATTTATTCCCCAATATATGTGTTATATATTGCCAAAGAATAATGTTCGTTGTTTCGTTGTTGTTGTTGTGGATTGGCTAGTTAATATTTCATAAAGACAATGCATCAATTTTATACCTATTTACGTTATGTGAGCAATAGTTACCCAGAAATTATTTGAAAAAGTAAAAATAAATATCAGGTACAATCATTTAGAGATTGTAACTAGAATATCAGCCCGTTGAAGAGCAGTATATTTGCTCGAAAGCTTGCAAATCTAAAATTAAAAGAATTTTTTAATCTGATATTTAGTTAGGTTATGTGTGTTTACTCGTGGTCTACAATATACATTCTATAGATTTATTTCCCAAAATATATGTTCTGATATATGTTTATATATTGCTAAAATATAATTTTAGTTTTTGATTGTCTGGTTTATACTTTATAAAGACAATGCATCAATTTTTACTCCCATTTACGTTATGTTTACTCGTATTCAACTATATACATTCTATAGATTTATTTCCCAGAATATATGTGTGTTCTGATATATGTTTATATATTGCTAAACTATAATTTTAGTTGTTGATTGTCTGGTTTATACTTTATAAAGACAATGCATCATTTTTTACTCCCATTTACCTTATTTTTACTAGTGGTCTTCAATATACATTCTATAGATTTATTTCCCAAAATATATGTTCTGATATATGTTTATATATTGCTAAAATATAATTTTAGTTTTTGATTGTCTGGTTTATACTTTATAAAGACAATGCATCAATTTTTACTCCCATTTACGTTATGTTTACTCGTATTCTACTATATACATTTTATAGATTTATTTCCCAGAATATATGTTCTGATATATGTTTATATATTGCTAAAATATAATTTTAGTTTTGGATTGTCTGGTTTATACTTTATAAAGACAATGCATCAATTTTTACTCCCATTTACGTTATTTTTACTAGTGGTCTTCAATATACATTCTATAGATTTATTTCCCAAAATATATGTGTTCTGATATATGTTTATATATTGCTAAACTATAATTTTAATTGTTGATTGTCTGGTTTATACTTTATATAAAGACAATGCATCATTTTTTACACCCATTTACCTTATTTTTACTAGTGGTCTTCAATATACATTCTATAGATTTATTTCCCAAAATATATGTTCTGATATATGTTTATATATTGATAAAATATAATTTTAGTTTTTGATTGTCTGGTTTATACTTTATAAAGACAATGCATCAATTTTTATTCCCATTTACCTTATTTTTACTCGTGTTCTACAATATACATTCTATAGATTTATTTCCCAATATATATGTTCTGATATATGTTTATATATTTCTAAAATATAATTTTAGTTTTTGATTGTCTGGTTTATACTTTATAAAGACAATGCATCGATTTTTATTCCCATTTACCTTATTTTTACTCGTGTTCTACAATATACATTCTATAGATTTATTTCCCAATATATATGTTCTGATATATGTTTATATACTTCTAAAATATAATTTTAGTTTTTGATTGTCTGGTTTATACTTTACAAAGACAATGCATCAATTTTAACCCCATTTACCTTATTTTTACTCGTGTTCTACAATAAACATTTAATAGATTTATTTCCCAAAATATATGTTCTGATGTATGTTTATATATTGCAAATATATATATTTTCGTTGTGTTTTATTTTTGTTGATTGTCTGGTTTTACTTTATAAAGACATCCATCAATTTTTACATCTATTTACCTTATGATTATTCATGATAAAATTATGAAAAAAAGTATTAAAATTACAAATATATTCTCACAATGAGTATATTTTTTATTTAAAAAAACGCTTGCTTTCAAGCGTTAATCGCTCTTCAACGGGCTTTCTTTAATATCGACTTTATCCCACCAGAAATATTTACTTATACACTGGTGTCCAAAAAATAAGAAACTTAACCAATATTGAAATTTCTCAAAAGCTAATTTATTAACAAATATAAAATTTAGTATACAAATAGTTTAAACTATGGAGAATTCGAATAGCTATATGAAAATAAAAAATATATATTTGAAATTATGAAATATGCAAATTATTACCAACATACCCAAAGCTAAGGTTCCAGATCTTAAAGATATAAGATATCAATAGGGAGTATGATCACCTCTAACAGCTATCAAGGTCTCACAGCGAGCCCTCATACTGTTTACCAGGCTTTGGAGGAGATCCAAGGGTAGTAAACCCCACTCCTCCAATAGAGCAGTTCTTAGCTCAACGAGGGTTCTGGGAGAGGGGTGACGAGCTCCAATACGCCTCCCTAGAGCATCCCACACATGCTTTATTGGATTCAGGTCCGGAGATCTGGCTGGCCAATCATCCTTCGAATATTCTCACTCTGGAGATATTCATTGACTAGCCTAGCCCTATGCGGACGAGCATTATCGTCCATAAAAATTAAATTGTGACCAATTTGATCTCTATAAGGTCTTAGATAGGGCTCAAGGATCTCGTCCCTGTACCTTTGGGCAGTTCAAGTGCCCCCAGAAAAAATGTGGAGGGGTATGCGTCTGCTAGAACTGATGCCAGCCCAGACTAAGAGACTGTCCGCTCTAAAACTGTCTATTTCCCTTATGTTACTGGGATGATAGCAGGTTCCAGGCTCCCTCCAGATGAAAACTCGTCGAGAATCTGTGTTTAAACTAAATCTTGACTCGTCACTGAAGAGAACATTGGCCCACTGATCATGAGTCCAGGCGTGATGTTCCAAACACCAATTCAAGCGGGCTCTCCTGTGAGCAGAGGTTAAAGGGATACAGATCATTGGTCGTCTTGCATAAAGAGCACCTTCGTGAAGCCTTCGGTAAACAGTTTGTCTTGAAATTCTCGTTCCAGTAGCACTTGAGAGTTCATTAGAGAGTTGAATAGCTGTCATCTCCCTATGGCGCTTGGCAGTTACGACCAGATAACGGTCTTCAGAGGTAGCTGTTTTTCTTTTTCTACCAGAACCTTTTTTTCTTTTGATGGTTCCTGTCTCAATGAACTGTTTCCATATTTTGCTGACCATAGATTTATTCACATATAGCCATTTTGCTACTTCAACTTGTGATTGCCCTGCCTCCATTTTTCCAACAGCTCTCCATTTTAAATCCTCTGCTAAAATCCTTCGTAAACTCATAATTAACTAAGGATTAAATAAAATTATAATTGGACAATTCTTAGATGGGGTAAACGACACGCCAAATAGCACACTTATAAAGACAAGCAAAAATTTGCATATTTTCAATTTTACCGAATCGAATGGTTGCGATAAATAAATTCTACGACTTAAAATACCTAATTAAATTACTTTTTAGCTTTTAGAGCTCTATATTTCAAAACATATTATTAAAAAACAAAAGTTTCTTATTTTTTGGACACCAGTGTATTTAAATATTTCTGGTGGAATAAAGTCGATATTAAAGAAAGCCCGTTGAAGAGAGATTAACGCTTGAAAGCTAGCGTTTTTTAAATAAAAAATATACTCATTGTGAGAATATATTTGTAATTTTAATACCTTATGTTTATTAGTATTCTATAGTTTTATTTTCCCACAATATATGTGTTTTGATATATATTCATATATTACTAAAGAATAATGGATATATGGTTGTATAATTTGATTATATGGTCTATATAAATCTATGCATAAAGTTTTGCTACTTTTTTTACAATTTTATTACTTTACTTTATACTCGATATATCTAAGAATATATTTTTATTATGTTTTAAATGTTTCTAATTATAAAAATTTCGTGAAATTTATTATTGATGATCTAAGTGGTTTATATAAATATATCAATTGAATATATGTTACATTAACGCGCGAGCTCAAAACGCGTTTAAAATAAAAATGTTTCTTTTCTCTCTCTCTTTCTCTCTTTCAAAATCACCACACACGCAAATTAAATATTTAAAATTGAACACAAACATATTTACACACAGTTTTAATTAAATTTAATGAAAAGTATGGATCAAAGAAAATAATCTTTTGACATCTACCTTAGTTTGAGATTAGTGAAGTAGAATGGGAGGTATGCGACAAAGCTTTTTTATTAAAAAAATATATATACATATATATATATTATTTAAAAATGCCTATTTTGGATCATAAAGTTTTATTTCCGATATTTCGTGTGGCAACTCGCCAAACTTCTTCGGGGAACAAGATTGTTTTGAATAGCTCGCGTATCAATTCACGAGTATGTACAACTGCTATAAAAATTTTAAAATATCTAAAATCTACAATATGCATGTTTATAAATATAATTATTAATAATAAAATGATATATACAATATTAATATATAGAGAATAAATAAATATATACATTTAAAATAAAAGAATTGAAAATCAGTAATTTGTTATATATATAAATGTATAGTAGTGGGCTATATGGTTTTAAATTGTAAGTATAATTGAGGAATGTCTATTTTTCGATTGATACTGTTTTTATCTTCTATTGAGGTCCAGCTTTCTAGAAAAAGTCTTGAATGTTTGTCCTTGATATTTTGATATACTATTTCAGTTGAGTCAAAATTAGGTATGTGGTCCTGTTTCAGTGCGTGGTCTACTAAAAGGGAAAGAGGGCTATAGTTTTGAAGGGCTGTCCGGTGTTGATTGGTTCTTTCTTCTAGAGTTTTCCCTGTCTCTCCTATGTATGTAGCTGGGCAAGAGACATACATAGGAGAGACAGGGAAAACTCTAGAAGAAAGAACCAATCAACACCGGACAGCCCTTCAAAACTATAGCCCTCTTTCCCTTTTAGTAGACCACGCACTGAAACAGGACCACATACCTAATTTTGACTCAACTGAAATAGTATATCAAAATATCAAGGACAAACATTCAAGACTTTTTCTAGAAAGCTGGACCTCAATAGAAGATAAAACAGTATCAATCGAAAAATAGACATTCCTCAATTATACTTACAATTTAAAACCATATAGCCCACTACTATACATTTATATATATAACAAATTACTGATTTTCAATTCTTTTATTTTAAATGTACTGTATATATTTATTTATTCTCTATATATTAATATTGTATATATCATTTTATTATTAATAATTATATTTATAAACATGCATATTGTAGATTTTAGATATTTTAAAATTTTTATAGCAGTTGTACATACTCGTGAATTGATACGCGAGCTATTCAAAACAATCTTGTTCCCCGAAGAAGTTTGGCGAGTTGCCACACGAAATATCGGAAATAAAACTTTATGATCCAAAATAGGCATTTTTAAATAATATAATATATGGATTGCTCTATTTCAAACACACATATATATATATATTTATAATTTATGTGTATGTGTAAAATGATTCAAAATGTTAAAGATCATTTTTCGTTAATATTCAAAAATATATAAAATAAAAAATTATAAATATATCAATCAATATTGAAAAATAAAATATGCAAATTTCAAAACAATGACACTGTTTATCCCTAAGCACAAAATGGATTTATATTGAAACAAAGTCATCAATTACAGGGCTAAATAACATTCCGAGCATAATCAGAACGATTTTGTCATAGTGCGCCATCTGTTATTGGAAATTTGAACTATTTATGTCACGTATGCTGGAAATTTGAACTACCGCGTATGTAAACTCTTATCATTGCAGTAAGGGCTGTAGAAATTGCTTTAAATTAAAAGAAACATATGCGTCATAAATGGTTCAAATTTCCAATACACAGAAAGAGCTTATGGCACTAGTTGCAATAGATATATAGATTTAGCAATTTTAAGACATTATACACTTTAATAAAAAAAATTTACACTTTAATAACAACATTTTAATTTGTAATCGATATTTTCAATTTTTAAAAAATAGTTTAACAATTAATCTACCTATATATATATTTTAAATCTCTATTGAAATGTGTGTATGTGATTTTTAAAATTGAAACTGGTCTATTTTAGATACTTTTAGATCCGTTTTAATAAAGCATTAGAAATAAAGCATTTGAGCATTTTTCAAATAAAGTAGCCACTGTTTAATATGGCGTTTAAATTTTATTTATATTCCCGCTTCAAGCTGCTACCCACTTCAAGTACAATGACTCGGGCTTGGAGGAGAAGTCAAGGCAGGCAGCTCTAATCTCATCTACAGTGTCGACGTCCCCAAAATGCATGTTTCATCAAACGGAAAAGACCGTAGTCTGAAGGAGCGGGGGTCAGGGCTGTACACAGGATGTGGCAAGTACTTTAACGCCATCAAGCGCTGCAAGCTTCTTCCGCTTCTTCCTTGCCCTATGTGGACTGGCATTATCTGCCTGAAGCAATACGCATTTACGGCAAATCAGTGATGAATATTTCTCCGTCAACTTGGTGTAGACCCGTTCCAGCTGCTCACAGTATAGATCGGCGTTTACAGATCGTCCATTCGGGACAAGCTCGAAATGGAGAACACCCTTGAAGTTCCATCATGCCAATATCATCATCTTTTTTGCAAAGCGATCTTGGCGGGAGACGGGTGGCGACTCTCTAGGCTTCGTACAACCCATCGTTTGTGGCGGTTGTGGTTCACAAAGTAAACCCATTTCTCGTCCATCGTCACAATACGTTTCCAAAAACGATTGTCCCGTGGGTTTTCAAGCAGCAAAGCGGTAAATGTCAATGCGTTGCTGTGCCTGTGCTGCAGTCTGCTCATGAAGGTCTTGACGAGGTTTATGTGAACGTGATACAAACGATACAGATGGTTCACGATGGTTCTTTGGCTGACATTAAGCGAGGTGCCAGTTCCCGGCTACTCGATCCATCAGGATAGCAAGAAGATTCATTTCGATCAATACCAATTAAAACTTATTTGCATAAAATACTGGAGAGGCATTGAGAAAAACCTGCGCTTAGTAGGTTTATTTAAAAAATATATTTTATAAATATTTTATTTAAATATTGAGAGGAGGAAGGTTGTTCTCTTTTAACAAAACTAATGTTCCAATCTTGATGTTGTCCACTGATTTCAACCATTTTGGTCTGTTCTGTAGTCTGGAAAAATACTCAAATGACCATCTTTTCCAAAAGTCTGTCTTGATCTGTTCAACCAATTGCCATCTTCCTTTAAGACTGGAACCGCTTTCTCTAACTAGGGATGGGACTGTAGTCAGTGACATTCCAATGAGGAAATGTCCTGCCGTCAGCGCAGTCAAGTCTTCAGGATCATCTGTTAGAGGGCACAATGGTCTTGAATTTAGACATGCCTCTATTTGGGTTAGCACAGTTGTTAATTCTTCGAATTTTAATTTAGTTTTACCCACGATTCTACGTAGATGATATTTTACAGATTTTATTCCTGCCTCCCATAGTCCTCCAAAATGAGGTGAGAATGGAGGCATAAAATTCCAATTGATCTCTTTGAAGAAGCAAAGTCATGAATGTTTGAATTAAATAACTTTCTTAAGTCTTTGTAAGCTCCGACAAAATTAGTTGCATTATCAGTGTTTATTTCTGTCGGTCGGCCTCTACGGGCAATAAATCTCCAAAGAGCAGCCAGGAATGCTTACTTGTTAAGTTGGTAACGAGTTCTATGTGTATGGCTTTAGAGAACATGCAGATAAATAATGCAATATAAGCCTTATCATATCTTGCATTTCTTAAATTCGATGTTTTCACAATCACCGGTCCAGCAAAATCAATTCCTGTTTTATTGAATGGTCTTGTCCAATTGATCCGTTATGTCGGCAAATTGCCCATTAGTTGTTGTACAGTATTTTGTTGTATATATATTAATTAATTGTTACCACAGAAGTGTGTGTAAGCTCACAGGTAAATAGGCGCTAACCGAAGCAGAAAAAAGTTCCTTTGTTGAATATTAGTTTCCCTTTTATATTTTGTTTTCTATCTTGTAAATCAATAAATATAATGTTTAATTAATAATTATTGGAATCAGTTTCATTAATAATTCTAAGCAAAGTCAACAATTGGTAGCAGAGCGTGGTTGTTTGATATAAAGCTCAAAAGCGAAAATATTTAATCTGAAGATTAAGCAAGAAGTTTATTCTGATCGGTAAACTGAAGCACTTCTAAGAAGATTTAAGGTATTTATAGATTAAGTTAAATTATATCTATATATTGCATGTTTAAAAGCTACCCAATATTTAAATAAATTTAAAATATATATTTGTTTTTAAATTATATTGGTTTGTTTATATTAGCTCAAAAGGCGAAAATGGCTGAATATAATTTTTTATCCCAAAGAAAAATTGAACCATTAACAGGAACAAATTATCAAATATGGGCGTTGAAAATCGGCGCAGTTCTGAGAGGAAGAAAATTATTTAAATGTGTAATTTCCGATCCACACAGAACCTGAAGACAAAAGTTCTTGGGAGATTTGGAGTGATAAAAATGATTAAGCTTTTGGGATAATCATCACAACATTGACTAATGAACAAGCTGGAATGTTCATAGGAGAAACAAATGCTAAGAAAGTATGGGACTCACTGAGAAAAACACACACAGGCAATTTGGAAGATAAAATTATTGATATAGGCTTAGAATTAAAGAACATTAAAATGAAAGATAATGAAACTGTAGATGAATATATAACAAGGGCAAAAAATATTGCTGCTAGAATTTCATCATTAGGGCATCAATTTCCCTCAAGAGAACTTTCATTTCATATTGTCAGAGGCATACATCCAAGGTATGAAAATATTGCTATTGTCTTACGATCTAAGAGAGAGGCAACAGTAGAAGAGATTCAACAAACTCTAAGAGAAGAGGAGTCAAGAAGAAATATGAGATTAAATCAATCAGTTGAGAATGGGCATGAACAAGCATACAGAATTAAAAATAGAAAAGTTGAACAATTTCAGCCAAAAATATGTTTTGTTTGTAATAAAAAGGGACATCTAGCTAATGATTGCTGGTTTCGAGATAAACAGAAACAAGGATACCAAAAGAAATGGAATCCTGGTTATAGAAATCACAAATACAGTAGAGAACATTCAAATAACCTAGTGGATACTATGAAAAGTGGAATTAATGAGCAAGCATTCACCAGATGAGAGAAATGATAGACAAATATGGTGTATAGATTCAGGATGCACCGCACATTTAACCCCAAACCTAACTTTGATGGAAAATGTGACAGAGTACAAAAGTGAAATCAACCTAGCTGAGAAGGGCAAACTACCCAAGCCATAGCCAAAGGAGATATGAGACTTACTACATGCACAAGTGAAGGCCAAGAAAATATTCGCATCAAAGATATCTTACACGTACCAAATCTAAGAAATAATTTCTTGTCAGTATATGAATTAGTCAACAAAGGAAATTCAGTTATTTTCAATAAGGATGGAGCAAAAATTTATAATGAAGGGAATGATTTAGTTGCTGAAGCATATATTAAAGATAGAATGTTTATGATGGAAACAAAACTAAGAAATGTACCAATATCAAAAAATGAAAATGTCATGGTTATAAATACACATTTATCAAATAAAAATAGCAATATAAGTTTATGGCATAAGAGATTAAACCATATAAATGAAGAATACATGAAAATATGATTCAAGGACACATTGTAAGAGGATTGGATCTAAAATTCGAAAGGTTACCAGAGTGCGAAGCATTCATAATGGGAAAACTGGTTCAGAAGCCATATAATATTACGGAAATGTATACAGTTAAACCCCTGCAGTTGATTCATATGGATTTATGTGGACCAATGCCATGTCAATCTTTAGGAGGATATAAGTATTTTCTTGTTATAGTAGATGATTACAGTAGAAGAATCTTTGTATATTTCCTGAGATCAAAAGATGAGACCTTTGAAAGATTTGAAGAATTTAAAGCAAGAGCTGAAAACGAATTAAGTCTTAGAATAAAAGATGTAAGAACGGACAATGGAACTGAATTTTGTAACTCTAGATTTGAAGGACTTTTCAAGAGAAGTGGGATCCATCACCAACATACCACCACATACTCACCACAAAGTAATGGAGTCGCAGAGAGAGTGAATAAGACTCTTATAGATACAGCGAGAACCTTACTAATTGACTCAAAATTACCCATGAAGTTTTGGGCAGGCAATTGCTACAGCTGTGTACATTAAGAATTGTACTCCCCACAGGTCTATCAAGCACCATACACCTATGCAGAGATGGAATGGCAGGAAACCATCGGTCAAACACATTCGAATATTTGGATGTTTGACACATTGGCTTGAGAGCAAACCAAGAAGAAACAAGTTTTCACCAAAGGGTAGAAAGGGAATATTTATTGGTTATTCCATTAAAAGAAAATCCAACAGAATATATGAGATATAATGACAAAGAGAATCCATGAAGTCAGATCAGTAAAATTTTGTGAAGAGAGGAATTGATTATGCAAATGATATTCAGGAAGATACTAATTGTGATAATTTAACCTATAAAGGAAATTGTGAATAAATAGTTGAAGACGTTCTTATCTTGAAAGAAGACAATCCTGTCACAGAGAGTAAAATGAAGTCTAAGGAGGATACTTCAGTAAAACTAGGTGGAGACTGTGAAAATGACTCATCACAAACTGAACCAATACAGGAAAGATGCGTAAAAGGAGGAAGAAAGAAAGGAGAAACAAAGAGCATCTTAGAAGAACGGCACAAAGCAAGACTTGAAGAACAAGAAAGGAAATTGATTGAAAAAGAAGTTAGACGCTCACAAAGAATAAAAGATAGGAATGATGCAAACTTAATTATGGAAATAGATCATTATATCCCGGAGAACTTTAAAGAAGCAATGGATAGTGGAGAAAGAAATGAATGGCACAAAGCAATGGAAGAAGAGCTCAGTGAGATAGAGAAGCATAAAGTATGGACACTAGTACCAAGGGAAAATGGTATGAAAGTCATCAATAGTAAATGGGTCTACAGTACAAAGAAAACCTCATATGACGGCATATATAAAAGAAAGGCCAGACTGGTTGCTGTTGGATGCAATCAAAGATATGGTGTAGATTATAAGGAATCTTTTTCACCTGTACTCAAAAAGGAAAGCTTGCGAACAATAGTAGCTCTTGCAACACAACAGAATTTAATCATAAAGACTTATGATGTGAAGACAGCTTATCTCTATGGTGAGTTAGAAGAGACAGTATACATGAGACAACCAGATGGTTTTATGCAAAAAGGAGAAGAAAACAAAGTGTGTAATTTGGAAAAAAGCCTGTATGGTCTACCACAATCAGGAAAATGTTGGAACAAAAAGATCAATGAAATTTTATACCAGTTGGGAATGATTAGAACCAAATGTGATCCATGTGTCTATAAACTCCAGAGAGGAGAAGAGTATGCAATACTGGGTCTATATGTAGATGATCTCATAATTGCTGGAACCAATAAGGAAATTAATGACAACCTAGAAATAGAAAAATATGTTACTCTAACAGAAAAGAAAGATAGCGAACCATTTATTGGAATTGAAATAAAAAGGGCCGAAGATGGATTTTATCTATCTCAGACTCATTATATTGATACAATTCTTCACATATTTGGACTGGAAGAATGCAACAGTGTGCAGACACCTGGAGATCAAAATCAAAATTTGAATGAATATTTGGACTCTAAGCCAGTAGATAAACCTGTATACCAGGAAATGATTGGATCACTTATGTACCTTTCTACGGGTACTCGACCGGACATATCCTTCAACGTCAGCAATTTATCACAGTATAGTAATGATCCAAGAGAAATACACTTAACTGGAGTTAAAAGGATTTATAGATATCTGAAGGGAACAAGAAATAAAATGTTGGCATATAAGTCAAAAGACAACAACATCACAATAAGTACTGATGCGAGCTGGGGCACAACCCGAGACGCAAAATCCTATTCAGGCTATACAGTCAAACTTGGCAACAACTTAATAAACTGGAGAAGTAGAAAGCAAAATTTAGTAGCCTTGTCTACATGTGAAGAAGAACTTATTTCAATATGTGAAGGCATTTCAGAAGTATTATGGTTAAAGGGATTACTAGAAGAACTTTGTGAAAATTTAACTTTCCCAATTACCTTGAAAAGTGACAGCCAGGCTGCAATAAACTGGATACAATCTGACAAAATTACTTCACGAACAAAGCACATAAACCGAAAGTATTATTTTGTGAAAGAGGAAATTCAAAATGGAATCAAGCTGGCATACACTAAAAGTGAAGACATGGAGGCGGATATACTAACGAAGAGTCTACCTAAGGACAAACTACGGAAATGTGCAGATAGCCTTGGACTTGCTGATTAGGGCTTACACACAGGGGAGCGTGTGTTGTATATATATTAATTAATTGTTACCACAGAGTGTGTGTGAGCTCACAGGTAAATAGGCGCTAACCGAAACAGAAAAAAGTTCCTTTGTTCAATATTAGTTTCCCTTTTATATTTTGTTTTCTCTCTTGTAAATCAATAAATATAATGTTTAATTAATAATTATTGGAATCAGTTTCATTAATAATTCTAAGCAAAGTCAACACGTTTGTTCTAAATCTAGCACATTTAATGCATTTAAACAGAATTTGTTTTAGTAGACATCGTCCGGATGGTATCCAATATTTTCTCTGATGGCTGATAGAGTTAATTGTACACCTGCATGTAATAATCTATCATGGTAATGTCTTATTACTAATTTAGTAATATAATGTGCCTTAGGTAAAATAATTGGATGTTTTTGATCAAAACCCAAAAATACATTATTTAATCATTCACCCACTCCGAGTAATCCACCTTTATCAAGAAAAGGATTCAATTTTATTAATGGACTTTTCCCACTTAAAGGTTGTAAGGCCTCTATTTGTCTCAAATCGATGTAGTAATCCTCTTGTTGAACAAATCGAATAATTCTGTTGAAAGAGGTCTCAATTTCTTCAAATGATAATGCTCCGGATTTTTATTTTTTTGAGAGGTTTTCGACAATTATAGAAGAAACGAAAAATCCATCCTGTTATCCTTTTTAATTTATTCAATGATGAATATCTTTTTATGAATGAATAAGATATGTTCCTTTTGACAAAAAGGTTGGTCTTAATTCTTTGTTCACTTAAGCATTGCTCATTTATCCCTGATAAAGAGTCGTTATAGGATTATGATGTTGTTTTCAACCATGGTGGACCGTGCCACCATAACTCAAGATAGAGAAATTGATCCAATGATATTCCCCTGGATGCAAGATCAGCGGGATTGTCCTCTACTTTGACGTGCATCCAACGACATGGTAATAGCTCTTGTGTATCCTTTACCCGATTAGAAACATAGGGTTTCCATCTGCTATGCTCTGAAGCCAACCAACTCAGCACTATGGTGGAATCTAACCACAATGTAACCATGTTTATATTCAACGACATAGCCGTACAAACGAGTCTAGTCAGCTGAGCTAGAAATAGCGATGCACACAATTCCGTGCGTGGAGTGGTTTTTAAAGTAGCTACTCGGGTTTTCGCTGCCAATAGATATGCATCATGTATTGAGGAATTATGAATTATCTTGATATATATCATTGCAGCATATGCCCTTTGTCAGGCATCAGAAAATCCATGTATCTCATAAGCTGTAAGCTCATAAAGTCTTATCCATCGAGGTATCTGTACCTGGTGTAGCGATGCTAGATCATTTTGTAATGCCTTCCACGATTCTTATAATCCAACTGGAATAGGCTCATCCCATGTTAGTTTTGCATCCCATAATGTCTGAATCATCAACTTGATTTTAAGCATGACCGGCGCAAACCAACCAAGGGGGTCATATATTTTTACCATTTGTGATAAGATATTTCGCTTAGTTGGGGCATTCTTGAGTATTACCAATTTCTTCAATCCTATTTCGTCATTCTTTGGGTTCCAATTAATGCCCAATAAATTTATTCCCAATGTATTCTCACTGTCAACATTAACATAGAAAGTTGATTTGTCTGTTTCTTGAAGTGTGTCCAATACTGTAGGTTTATTGGACGTCCATTGTCGTAATTTAAAACCGCCTGCTTGCAACAATTGGTCTAATTCTCTTATAATTTTGCGCCCATTTTCTACAGTTTCACAATCAGCCAACAAGTCATCCACATAAAGAATATGATTTAAGAATGGCTTCTGCCGTTGGAAACCTAATTTGTTCATTATGAGCCAATTGTTTCAATACCCTGATGGCCAAGAATGGTGCACAAGATGTTCCGTATGTCAAGGTTTTAAGATCATACTCCTTTATACCTTGACCTGATTCATCTCTCCAAATTATTCGTTGATACGGAGTATCTTCTGGGTGAACTAAAATCTGCTTATACATCTTGGTGATCTCTGCAGATATAGCGATAGGGTGAGACCGGAATCTTAACAACAAAGGGAAAATGTCCTTTTAAAGCTTGGATCCTGTATGTAAAACATCATTTAAAGAATAAGAATAACCTGTTGTTGTTTTTGAAGAAGCGTTGAATACAACTCGCAATTTTGTGGTAGAGCTTTTTTCTTTGATTATTGGATGATGAGGAAGGTAAAATGCTTTATGATCATTTCCGTTTTCTTTCACATCATTCATGTGGCCTAAATCCAGGTATTCTTGCATAAAATCCTTGTAGGTCTGATATACCTGGGGCTGTTGTTTCAAGATTTTCTCCATTCTTAAAAACAGTTAATGGTTTGAGGTTTTGATTCTCCAAGCAAACTGGGGTCCTTAAAGGGCAATCTTACAATGTATCTACCAGTTGTTTCTCTCTCATGAGTTGTCTCAAAATGAATTTCGTTGAGATTATCTTCAAACGGATCAGTTTTGGTTTTGAGTTCTTCTTCCCATGAGGAAAATATTGGTTCCCATTTATTGAGCGTACAATTGAATGTGTGCAGTTTTTGGTAGTTTCTGGATTTCTTTTGAAAGATTTCAATTTCTCCAAAGAACAACCATCCCAATAGTGTTTTGATTGCCTTTGGTTGACCTTCATGTCCATATTTGATGGCTCCCTTGAATAGAGAAAAGGCAATATCTGTAAATACTAGAGAATAAAACGTAAGGAGAAAAGATTTTTTTAATAATCAACTACACGAGCTTTCGGGCAGTCACGCCCTTCGACAGGTAAAGATACATGATGGCAATAGGCTTTAAATAGGATTCCGTTTTTGAGATATATTTACATATGAGAAGAATATAGGACGGCTAAAACATTATTTAGGTTAAAAAATATTTTGCAAACCTAAACTATTGTATAAGATATTTACGTAACTATGCTAATCCTGTAATGCCAAAAGACAAACAAACAGTAAATTTGCAATTGGCTAAATCATGAAACTATAAAATGAAGTGAGACTGGACATCGACTGTTCAACCCGCCATCAGCGGCCACATTGGAACTATATTGGGGGGGGGGGTTAAAGGTTATTTAAGTTATTACATATATCCCCCCCCCCTGATATTGTGTAGGTAAATCTATATGTCGGTTAATGCTGTTTTTAGATATGGATAAAATGGCTTCTATGATCAGTCTTTGGTATTTATTGGAGATGTTATTGTATAAGGTGGTGGGTGAAGTTAGATCGAATGAGTGGCCTGTGTCAAGAGTATGGTTGTAAATGAGGGATTTTCTGTCTTTGTTATTGATGCACCTGCCATGCTCAACCATCCTGATGGCCACGGACCTACCAGTCTCACCTATATAGGTTGCACTACAATCGTTGCATGAGACTGAGTAGACCGAGCCACCCGATGATTGAACACTGGCAGGTCTCTGTAATCGGGTAATAGGATGTCTAAGGATGGTGGCCAGGCTTTTATTGTTTTTAAAATAGGTATTGATGCCGTGAGATTTAAGAAGGTGGGATATGGCAGCGGATTGTGTCGAGTAAGGTAAGATGCAGGTATTTCTATGGGGTAACATGGGTTTCATATGGCCCGGGTTGTATTGATATTTGTGTATGAAATGGTGTGGATATTGGGAGAGGGCAAGCTGTTTTTTAATGTTAGAGAACTCTAATGATCTGAATATGGGCAGGGAGCAATGTGTAACCAATCTCTTGGTAAGTGTTCTAACTGTATTAATTTTATGGGATAAGGGACAGAAAGACTTGAAATTGGTGTAGAAAGTTGGGTTATTGATTTTATGATATACTGTTGTGTGGTAGTGTGAAGGGGTACGGATGATCAGTATGTCTAGAAAAGGTATTACATTATTGGCTTCTGGTTCGTGACGGAAGGAAATATCGGGGTGAAAGGAGTTTAGAACAGATAAGATACTGTTCTCCTGTCCGGTTTCACATATACAGAGGATATCATCAATATATCTCCTCCATATGTGAATACCCGGTGTGAATTGCTGTTGGATCCAGTTATCAAGCGTGGACATAACTATTTCGGCCAAGGGTGATGATAACGGGCTGCCCATGGGTGAGCCCCTAATCTGTTTGTAAAATAGGTTATTAAAGGTAAAATCTGTTGTGTTTAAGCATATGGAGGTGAGCGCTACTATTGTAGCAACAGTGTTATAGTCCAATTGGGTGTCCTGCAGGAATTTTGTAAGCTGTGAAATGATCAGTTGATGGGGTAGTGATAAATACATTGAATTAACATCATAGGAAATCATGGTCGAGTTCTGAAGTGGGGTGAGAGATTGGATGAACTGTATAAAGGCCGGGATGTCTGTTATGGAAAAAGACTGTGGTCGGGTCTTTACAAGGGGTGTTAAGAAGGATGATAGGTACTTAGAAAGTCTGTATGCCGGGGAGAGGTGATAGGCTATGATGGGGCGGAGGGGAACGGTAGGTTTATGGATTTTGGGCAGTCCGTAGATGTAGGGCGTATTGGATATATCTGAAGTGAATGTGTGATACTGCTCAGTTGTGATAGAGCCGGACTTTTTTAGACGTAACAGTTTCAATCTGAATGTTCTGGTGGAGGAGGTTATATCTAGCCTGGTAATCGGTATGAAAGTTGTTTGGTCACTAAGAATGTCCATCATCTTGGTGATGTAATCATCCGTATCCAAGATGACAGTTTGGGATCCCTTATCTGATCTGGTAACTATGATTTGTGGGTTCTGTCTAAGTGATTGGAGTGAGTGGTACTTACCAAGAGATAGGTTCAACTGGGGGGCTGGTTTTCGGAGGACTTGGGTTACAGATTGCCGTATGGTGTGTTGGGTGGCGTGGGGAAGCGGGCTGATGGCGGGCTCAACCCCCGCGATGATCCTAGGAATGTCTGCTCTGGTTGGGTGTCTGTATTTAAGACCATAGGATAAGATCTCCCTTTGGTTGGGAGATGGCACAAATGTAGTTAGGTTAATGAACGTGGGAGCGTGGGGTTTGCAGGGAAGGTATTCAGCGGGGAAGCCATACTTGGTGGACCAGTGGATTAATTTAGAAAGGTGGCGGGTTCTGCAAATGCCATCTTGGCGCTTGACGTCTGCCGTGGTGAGCGTCAGGAATGAAGTCATGACGGGCTGGGGGAGAGCGGCGGCAACTATGGCGATGATGCTCTTGATGGTCTTAGAAAGCTTACGGATCTGTGAGAAACATCCCTGGGTTCTGGACTTCAGTAATTGCTTCTGGGCTCTGTCAACAATAACATCAATAACAAAGACAGCAAATCCCTCATTTACAACCATACTCTTGACACAGGCCACTCATTCGATCTAACTTCACCCACCACCTTATACAATAACATCTCCAATAAATACCAAAGACTGATCATAGAAGCCATTTTATCCATATCTAAAAACAGCATTAACCGACATATAGATTTACCTACACAATATCAGGGGGGGG
>CP092886.1:36395116-36454208 GCA_030710605.1 Cordylochernes scorpioides | reverse complement strand
AGAATATATAGCTCAACCTATAACTCTAAAAACTTTTTTTACCTCTTGGAGATAAAGACTCAAGAATAATTCGTTATTGTAACGTAATTAATTCAGTTTTACAGTCGTTAGAGTAGATTTTAAAAGACACCGTTTTTGGAGCAAGACCTATTGGCCGATATCTTCCCTCGCAGAAGTTTAATCTCCATAAATATCACATTCCTGAATTTCTATCAACTCGCCCCTTTATTTCAGCCCCGAGGGACGTTATCCAGGATTCTTCTAATATCAATCGGCTGTGTGTATTCAAGGGATACCCTGAAACCTCCGACAGACCCCGCCTTCATACAGAAGAAGTATCGGAGCACCAGTCTTTGCTTTTTCCCGCTAAGACCTGGGAAGAAAACCCCTCAATACTAGCGGATTCTGGCGCCAGCTGCTCTCGCCAGGGGACTAGCTCCCAGCAGGTAACCTTTGTCTCAAATATAAATAAATACTACCGGGCTGGGCTTATATGACAGACTATCTCGAAGATAGAGACCGCCTGGCCGGTACTCATAATTCTTAAAAATAAAAGACACTTCGACGTTCGACAAAAACAATATCACCTTGTTAGGAAAATAAAATATTTAGGCAAAAAATATATAGTTATAAATAAAAAGGCATCTCCTAACCACGAGCATATGTGCTTTTTTAGATGGCAGAGCGCCATCTAGTGGAGCAAAAATAAACTAAACGTTTATTTAGCTTGCTCCGTGATATTTGGCCAGCCCAATTTCTTGATAAATCAAGAAAAGCCATCCACGAACGCGTTTCGCGCTGTTGGCGCTCGTCAGCGTGGAGAAGACTGTAACCACTGCGACCAAAAAGATTTTTGATCCCAATGGCTTCCCGAAAAATCAAGAAATGGGTATTTAAGGCCAAATTTGCGTAAATATTTTTTTTCCACTAGATGGCGCTCTGCCATCTGAAAAGCACATGTTCTCGTGGTCAGGAGATGCCTTCTTTATTTTTAATATCAACACCTGACCCACTTATCTTTTATTTTTTCTATTGTTTTTTCATAGTTATAAATATGTCAATAAACCCTATTTATAATATCTTCTCGTAATGTTAAATTTTTTAAATTTGAAATGTTTTTCACACACACGAGGACAAAAGAATTTTTCGAAACGTGAAAATATAAAACTTCTCTGGTCGAGAGAAGTGTCTTTTATTTTTAAGAACTAATTTCAAACTAATTAAACGACTTAAATATATCATCTTAAAATAAAAGCATAAAGTAAATGCTAACTAGTTTGAGTGATATATAGAGATTACACCTTGAATCCATCGTCCTCAAGGCGACACACGACGATGCGGCATTTCTTAAATTACGTTAATCGCGAATGTTTACATCTGTTGCTCAGACCTGACATTTTGTTCCCACCCTACTCCTGGCTTCGATGGCTCTTTTAATGTATCATCCATCCTACGTATCGTTATAAAGCCAGCACCTAAGATTTGTAGCGATGCTCGTAAGCATTAACTCAACGTCCTATAGAACTTAATCGGGATCATTCTCATAGTTGCGATCAATCCATATATAGCCATCGTTTAGTAGCTCCCTTATGCCTCCTTCTTAGTGCAAACATTCATTATCCATTAATATAGTAAAGAATAAATATTTTGATCTCATTTGTTCCGAATTTAAATAGTAGTACTGCAACATCTATATTAATAAAATGCAAATTTCATAAGAGGACATCACTAAAAACTTTCGTTACAATGGATCAATTTCAACCAAATTTTCAACATTTATGTAAAACGAGATGGAGCAGGTTTTGCTTAACATCAAAATATTTTTCCCTAACATTAACATGCGTAACTTCGCTGTTATCGATTAAATACAAAAAAAATCAACAGAGTTAATTTTATTTATATATAAATACAAAATTAAATTTCAACAGAGTTAATTTTTTTACATACTAGCTAATAATCTCAATCTAAAAAATATTCAAAACAAGCAATTTTAAGATAACACCATATGTAAAACAGTCGGCCAAGAAAACAAATAACGTGTAATATATATATATAATATAATATATATAATAAAATCTTAAATATTATTTATCAAAAGTAAGATTATCTCAGGATGAAACGGCAATTTATTTGAGACAAGAATAATGATACAATTCCAAGGCAAAGATACTATTCCTTTAGCTTCCAATTACCGAAGGAACCAATTAATATTGGTTTTATTCAACTTATCGAGTATTTTTTAAGGGACCGGGAAAAAATGTTCACTAGATAAAACGATGATTTTGTAATGTAGAAAATTAGGAAAGACAAAATTCAGGATGACACGGCACACAGGGACCGGGAAAAAATGTTCACTTTATCGAGAGATTCAAATTTACAAGTTTCAAATTATCAAAATATATCTTCTTTTTTTAATAAGTTTATAGAGAATTGTTTTAACAAATGTTCGTTAGACAAACCTTTACTCGGGTAAAAACCCGGGCGAAGCCGGGCACATCCGCTAGTATTAGGAATATAATAGGAAACATATTAAAAGAGAGCGGAAAACACGGGATCAATCCAACACACGCTAAGCGAAATTATATAAATCTCTCGGAGATAAAAATTCTAACTCATTAGCATTTTTAACTACCGATTTAAAATGTATCTTTCTATTTATGTGACATTTTCTATGATTCTCTTTAACACCGCCTAATTATCTGTTTTTATTCAAGGATCCTCCTCCGTCTCCAGAAACATCTCATCGCCAACCAGAAGAGAGATTGGAGCTCTCGCCGTCTTATCCTTCTAGCGGTTTGGAGGAGATTGAAGAATTAATGGCGGCTTCAGAACAACCTCCCTCCCCCTTAACTTCTCGTTACCCAACGGTAAATTTTGTCCCAACTACTATATGCGGGGTATGGAGCTGGCTTTTAAAGACTGACTAATGGTGTCTAATTGAACGTCTCAATTAGATATTCAAAAGGTAAAACGTTACTTCACATTCTAGCCATTTTGGGTACTATAGGGTGGTGGCACACAAAATCTAATTTACCGGAATAGCTCATTCACTATAAATCTTTAGTTTAAAAGGTTTAAAGCTTTCCATCTTGAAAAAAAGACTATAGTGGATGGCCAAAACGTCAAATAAAAACCTTTTTTAATGTTGATGTAATGCTATGTTCTCTCTACATTTTATTTATCCGTTCCTCCAATATGTCAACCATCTTGTGACACATCTTTGAACCCAATTCTTCCTAGCATTGGACTACTTTTATTCCCTTCTATTTGACGCTCTGTGTCTCTCGAGTGTTCTAACATATTCTCGGATGTGGTGAATCAACTTTGTCTAAATATATAAATCATCTCACGAATTTTTGTAAATTATTCAGCTCCCATATTTAATCTAATTTTCTTCGACTGCTAACGAATTTGTCCTTACGCTCACAATTTTGTATAATGTAGACAATTAAATCAAAATTTCTATAAGCTATTATTGAGATCCACTTTAATGTAGGCAGAATTTACAAACATGTCATAATTCTACATATTTACACTCCTTTAGTACTAGTTTCTCGCCGCTATTTCCATCTACAATCTCCTAACAAATATATTGGACATTATAAGTCTACTTTTTCTACGCTTCATATTTTCACCTTTTCAACTAAGAAAATCTAAACAAGAGTAAGTTGAAAACATCTACACCTCTCTCAACCTATTTAATAATTCCAATTATAAATAGTAGATTAATGGTTTCTCTACAGATTATTTTTAAATCGGTGAAATATTAAACCTGCTTAATATATAAGTGTGGTATAAAGACGGTTTAACAGAACCTTGGCTGGTTGTGGCAGTCGTAGAGAGAGAGGGTAATGTTCTGTTATTACAGTGTAGTGTGTGCGTAGAGGCAATGCACAGGAATGAGTAGACAAAATTGGATAAAGGTAGGACAGTGACAGAACCTAGCAGAGGTAGGATGGGAATGGTCCTGGTACTACAGTGCAATGTGTCTGTAGTAGCAATGCACAAGAATTATTAGACACAATTGGATAAAAGTATGACAGTGAAAGAGCCTAGCAGAGGTAGGATGGAAATGTTCTGGTACTACAGTGCAAAGTGTCTGTAGTGGCAATGCACAGGAATGAGTAGACACTATTGGATAAATGTTGGACAGTGACAGAGCCTAGCAGAGGTAGGATGGCAGTGTTCTGGTACTACAGTGCAATGTGTCTGTAGTGGCAATGCACAGGAATTAGTAGACACAATTGGATAAAAGTAGGACAATGACAGAGCATAGCGGAGGAAGGATGGCAATGTTCTGGTATTACAGTGCAATGTGTCTGTAGTGGCAATGCACAGGAATGAGTAGAAACAATTGGATAAAAGTAGGACAATGACAGGGCTTAGCGGAGGAAGGATGGCAATGTTCTGGTACAACAGTGCAATGTGTCTGTAGTGGCAATGCACAGGAATTAGTAGACACAATTGGATAAAAGTAGGACAGTGACAGAGCCTAGCGGAGGAAGGAGGGCAATGTTCTGGTATTACAGTGTAATGTTTCTGTAGTAGCAATGCACAGGAATGAGTAGACACAATTAGATAAAAGCAGGACAGTGACAGAGCCTATCAGATGTATGATGGCAATGTTCTGGTACTACAGTGTAATGTTTCTGTAGTAGCAATGCACAGGAATGATTAGACACACTTGGATAAAAGTAGGACAATGACAGAGCCTAGCCGAGGAAGGATGGCAATGTTCTGGTCTACAGTGTAGTGTGTCTGTAGTGGCAATGCACAGGAATGAGTGGACACAATTGGATAAAGGTAGGACAGTGACAGAACCTAGCAGAGGTAGTATGGCCATGTTCTGGTATTACAGTGCAATGTTTCTGTAGTGGCATTGCACAGGAATGATTAAACACAATTGGATAAAGGTAGGACAGTGACAGAGCCTAGCGGAGTAAGGATGGCAATGATCTGGTACTACAGTGCAATGTGTCTGTAGTGGCAATACACAGGAATGAGTAGACACAATTGGAAAAAAAAGTAGGACAATGAAAGAGCCTAGCGGAGGAAGGATGGCAATGTTCTGGTACTACAGTGCAATGTGTCTGTAGTGGCAATGCTAGGAATGCGTAGACACAATTATACATTATAAAAGTAGGACAATGACAGAGCCTTGCAGAGGTAGGATGGCAATGTTCTGGTATTACAGTGCAATGTGTCTGTAGTGGCAATGCACAGTAATGATTAAACACAATTGGATAAAAGTAGGACAGTGATAGAGCCTAACAGAGGTAGGATGGCAATGTTCTGGTATTACAATCCAAAGTGTCTGTAGTGGCAATGCACAGGAATGAGTAGACACTATTGGATAAATGTTGGACAGTGACAGAGCCTAGCAGAGGTAGGATGACAGTGTTCTGGTATTACAATCCAAAGTGTCTGTAGTGGCAATGCACAGGAATGAGTAGACACTATTGGATAAAAGTAGGACAGTGATAGAGCCTAACAGAGGTAGGATGGCAATGTTCTGGTATTACAATCCAAAGTGTCTGTAGTGGCAATGCACAGGAATGAGTAGACACTATTGGATAAATGTTGGACAATGACAGACCCTAGCGGAGGAAGGATGGCAATGTTCTGGTACTACAGTGCAATGTGTCCGTAGTGGCAATCCACAGGAATGAGTAGTGTTGAAGTTTGAGATTAAATCAAGGAATAAAAGGATTATTTATTAAACAAAGTAACTTAAAACAAGATGTTAAAGTAGCAAAATTTTAAAGGCAAGTATATATAGGAAGGCGAGAGACAAAGAGTATATATATCGACGTCGACCGCAGCGCCGCCGCGGCCGTTGATTGGTCGATCCCCCAATGCTCCACGCCAATTTTGATCGCTATTCCAACATTCCCTCTCGATCCAAAATGTTCAGTAGACCTCTTAAGTAGTGGAATTTGTTTCGTGGAAGAGGTTTAGTCATTATATCAGCTAGCTGTTCTGAGCTGCAAACATGATGCACTTTAAGTTCACCTTCTTCATGTTTGGATCTAATGAAGTGGTAGCGAACATCAATATGTTTCGTTCGTTTGTGGAATACTGGATTTTCAACAAGTTTTATTGCTGCTTGGTTATCGATATAAAGTTCAGTTTCTTTAGTAATATCACAGCCGATGCCCTGTAGAAGTCTTCTGATCCAAATCAATTCCTTAGCAGCACTGCAGGCAGCGATGTATTCACTTTCGGTGGTTGAAAGTGCGATAATTGGTTGTCGTTGGCTTGCCCAAGAAACAGTTCCTCCGTTCATCATGAAGGCATAACCAGTCGTACTTTTTCTGGAGTCAACATCACGAGCAAAATCACTATCAGAGTAGCCAACAAGTTGGTCTTGTCCAGTGAAGAGAATTCCCATGTGTGGAGTGCCTTTCAGATAACGGAAAATATTCTTCACTGTTGTACAATGTGCAGGTCCTGGATATTCTAGGAATTTACTCACTTGTGAAACTGCATAAGTGATATCTGGACGTGAAACACATGATGCAAACATAAGGGATCCAACAGCTTCTCGAAAAGGGAATTTAGGCATCTTTTCCTTTTGTTCTGGAGTAGGACAGTCCTGCTTTGTTAAGATGACAGAAGGATCCATAGGCACCGAAGCAGGAATACAGTCAGCCATATTAAATTTACTCAAAATTTTGTCAATATATGATGACTGGTGAATGAAAATACTTGCCCTATCTTCTGACTGCTCTATTTGTAGCCCAACAAAAAGTTAACACTTCCAGATGTAATATCAAATGCGTGTTCTAACTCATCCATCATAATAGCTATTGCCTCTTTATCTTTAGATAGAATAATTCCATCATCAACATAGAGAGCTAAGATAACATTTGAATCATTGTGTGTTCCAATGAAAATGCACGGGTCGGCGTCTGATGTTTTGAAATTATGGCTATACAAAAAATTGGTAAATTTCTTATTCCAATTTCTAGAAGATTGTCTCAGACCATACAGACTTTTATGTAATCTATAGCAGCTATTATCATCTCTCTTGTAGCCTTCTGGTTGTTCAAGATAAACAAGTTCCTCTAATTCGCCATTGAGAAAAGCTGTCTTTACATCGAATTGCTTAAGAAACATCCTTTCAGAAGCAGCGTGTGATAAAAGAATGCGTAACGGATCATACCTGACTACTGGGCTAAACGTATCGAAATAGTCAACATTTTTGATTTGAGAATAGCCTTTTGCAACTAATCTGGCTTTGAACCGTTGAATTGTACCATCGGACTCCGTTTTAATTTTATAAACCCATTTACAACCGATAGGTTTATGACCATCTGCCAAACGTTCTAAAGTCCATGTTTTATTTTTATTTAATGCATCAATCTCTTCATCCATGGCTAATTTCCATCTTTCTGAATCTGAACTTGTTATTGCATCTATATAGTTACTGGGTTCATCAGCGAGCGCAAAGTTACATTGGCTATTCGAAACTTTAGAGCGTGTTATCATTGGATGCGAACTGATATCGGATACTGGCGGCATTTCCTGCACTGGGATGTTTGTTGTTGCAACTGGCGATTCATCCGGAGCGCTGTTAATCTGAAATATTATTTCTTTCGGTTTGGTAGATTCTCTATCTGAATGTGGAGTAGCTTTCTCATCGAATGTGACATCTTTAGAAATTCTTATTTTTCTAGTTTTCCAATCCCATAATCTAAAATTTTTGCTTGTATTCTCATAACCTAAAAACATAAGTTTTATCGATTTATTATCCCACTTTTTACGGTTTTCTTTGGGAATATGCATATAAGCATTACAGCCAAATATTTTATAGTTAGCTACATTAGGCTTTGTGCCAAAGAAAGGTTCATAAGGTGTCGTTCCAGGGGTTTGCTTAGTCGCACTTCTATTTAGAATATAAGTTGCTGTGTTACATGCCTCAGCCCAAAAAAATCCTGGAAGATTTCGTGAATTTAGCATGGACCTGGCTGTTTCCACAATCGTACGATTGTCTCTTTCTATACGTCCTATCTGTTCGTGCACATAAGGTGCAGTGAACTCGTGAATTATCCCAAATCTTTTACATAAATCTGCAAAATTATCGATTTTGAATTCTAGCGCATTATCAGTCCTAAGAACTTTTATCTTATTTCCAGTTTGAGTATAGATTAGAGTAGCATATTCTTTGAATATATCTAGCACATCTGATTTGTTTTTAATAAAATAAATATGGCGATAACCACTAAAGTAATCTTTAAATAAGCAGAAATACAGATATTTACTTAATGATTGAGTCTGCATTGGGCCACAAATATCAGCATAAATAAACTCACCTAGCTGGTAGTTTTGCCATCTGAGGGATAGCACGACTTTCTATGGGCTTTTCCAAGTTGGCATCCTTCACAGAAGAAAAAATCTCCCTCTAAATCTTGAGGCTGCAGACCATCCACCAATCCTTTGGTCGCCATCTCTCGAAGTGTAGCAACTGGGAGATGCGCAAGTCTCTCGTGCCACAACTGAAGCTTGTTCTCGCTGGTGATGTATCCTTGTGATGATGACGTAACCTTGAAGAGCATCCTGTAGAGGCCGTCATGACGCACTCCTACGGCTTTTAGGTCATTATCCATGAAGATCTGTAGCTTGTCATGTTTGATAATGGCGTTGAATCCTCTTCTTGTGGACGTAGAAAGGCTATACAAATTTTTCTTTAGTTGCGGCGAGTAGAGCACATTTCTTATGTACGTATTGTACCATCCACCGTCGACGTAGGCTTGAATCTCGATGTCTCCCATGCCTTCTGCAAGTAGTGTCGAGTTGTCTCCCAAGTAGATTGGATGATCACTGGTGAACGGCGTGTAGGTCTTGAACCACTCTCGTCGAAATGTCATGCTGCAGCTTGCACCGCTGTCAGCATACCAAATATCATTGGGCTCTACTTGATTATCGCACAAAATAAGTCCATAATCACTTGAACTTCCTTTTGAATCATGAAGATTTTTGGATTTATTTTTCTCATTAGGTAATCTTTTTCTACATTCGCGGCTCCAATGTCCAATTTTGTGACAATAGTGGCATTTAGTGTTCTTCTTGGCATCTTGAAAAGAACGTTGTGTATCTTTAGGCTTCGTTCGTGCTTGCCTGTGTAATAAGGCCTCATCTTGTTTAGAAGAACCGCTTTGTTGATTCCTTGTTTCTTCAATCAAAAGTCTTGCAGTTAAATTGTTAAGAGTTTGAGCTTTCGGATCTAACGATTCCCACGCTGCAACAAAGTAGCGCATACTCGAAGGCAAAGTATTTAAAATTTTGCTACCTTTTGATCTTCCGTTATGGTTCCGCCCATTTGTGAAATTTGTGCAGAAATATTTTCAATTTTTGCTATGTAATCACTTGTTGTTTCCGCTTTCAATCGTGCATCGAAGAATTGTTGCCAAAGTAGGCCAATAGTAAATTCGGATTTTTGTTCATGAATAGCAAGTAATTTCTGCCACATTTGTGAAGCGGAAGTACAGTTCATCAGGGGCTGAAGAAACCTTAATTCGATTGCCTGTGATAATAACATCCTTGCCTTAACGTCCTTTGATTTCCAATTCTGTAGTGAACTTTCAGAGTTACTGTCGGAGGAAACAACATTCGGCTTTATTTCTAAGCCTTCCAATAATTCTAGTAATTTTTGTTGTTCCAAAAGAAGCCTGAATTGGAATTTCCATAGTGAAAAGTTTTCACCATTAAAAACTTTAATCCTTGAAAGACAATCTTCGCTCATCTTCTTTGTCTTGGAATCGGCCAACGACAAAAAGAAACTAGGGTTATGGTTGGCGGTTGACGCCTAAACTTCGAGCAAAACAAAGGCTTACTCACTGCTGGCGGTAAATCCTTTTAAGCGCAGTGGAAGCGTGCTGGGCCCATAACCTGTTGAAGTTTGAGATTGAATCAAGGAATAAAAAGATTATTTATTAAACAAAGTAACTTAAAACAAGATGTTAAAGTAGCAAAATTTTAAAGGCAAGTATATGTATAAAGGCGAGAGACAAAGACTATATATATTGACGTCGACCGCAGCGCCACCGCGGCCGTTGATTGGTCGATCCCCCAATGCTCCACGCCAATTTTGATCGCTATTCCAACAAGTAGACACAATTGGATAAAAGTAGGACAGTGACAGAGCCTTTCAGAGGTAGGATGGCAATGTTCTAATACTACAGTGCAAGGTGCCTGTAGTGTCAATGAACAGGAATGAGTAGAAAAAAATTGGATAAAAGTAGGACAATGACAGAGCCTATCAGAGGTAGTATGGAAATCTTCTGGTACTACAGTGCAATGTGTCTGTAGTGGCAAGGCACTGGAAGAGCAGACACAATTGGATAAAAGTAGGACAATGACAGAGCCTAGCGGAAGAAGGATGGCAATGATCTGGTACTAAAATGCAATGTGTCTCTAGTGGCAATACACAGGAATTAGTAGACACAATTGGATAAAGGTAAGACAATGACAGAGCCTAGCGGAGGAAGGATGGCAATGTTCTAATACTACAGTATAATGTGTCTGTAGTGGCAATGCACAAGAATTAGTAGACACAATTGGATAAAAGTAGGACAATGACAGAGCTTAGCGGAGGAAGGATGGCAATGTTCTGGTACTACAGTGCAATGTTTCTGTAGTGGCAATGCACAGGAATGAGTAGACACAATTGAATAAAAGTAGGACAGTGACAGAGCCTAGCGGAGGAAGGATGGCAATGTTCTGGTACTACAGTACAATGTGTCTGTAGTGGAAATGCACAGGAATGAGTAGACAAAATCGGATATAGGTAGGACAATGACAGAGCCTAGCGGAGGAAGGATGGCAATGTTCTGGTACTACAGTGTAATGTGTCTGTAGTGGCAATGCACAGGAATGAGTAGACACAATTGGATAAAAGTAGGACAATGACAGAACCTAGCGGAGGTAGGATGGCAATGTTCTGGTACTACATTACAATGTGTCTGTAGTGGCAATACACATGAATTAGTAGACACAATTGGATAAAAGTAGGACAATGACAGAACCTAGCGGAGGAAGGATGGCAATGCTCTGGTACTACATTACAATGTGTCTGTAGTGGCAATGCTCAGGAATGAGTAGACACGATTGGATAAAAGTAGGACAATGACAAAACCTAGCAGAGGTAGGATGGCAATGTTCTAATAATACAGTGCAATGTGTCTATAATGGCAATGTACAGGAATGAGTAGACACAATTGTATAAAAGTAGGACAGTGACAGAGCTTCGCATAGGTAGGATGGAAATCGTCCCAGTAATGTTTAGTCCGGCGTTTTTACCTACTCACTATCCAGTAACTAACTGACTACTAAAACCTGTTTTCCTGGAATCCCCACCAATGATTTAGGTCGCTGGAATTTTTCTTATCTCCACCCAAATCAATATTCCTATCTTGTCTGCAGAGGTCTAAGTCTCTATTCCTATTTATTTATTGTTGAGCCCATATATACATGTAATAAGTAGTGTGTTACAGTATTCACAATAGTATATTTACAATAATTGATGTTTGGTCAGACTTTTATATTACATGTGTATATATATACTCTTTCAATATGTATATATCCCATCTAATCCCATAAATATTATGCGCCTTAATTTGTGTTTATGTTTTATATAAGTTGTATAAGGTGTTTACATAGTTCTTTATAATTATGATACGGGGTCGGCGGTGGACGAGAGGTATACACCGTCGGTTTCCGACAAACACGACCCGGGATATAATCCCGCACTGGATCTTTTTCTGAATAAAAAATTGCTCCAATGGCCCCCGATTCTTGCAAAAGTCCAACCGCACCAGTGAGTACAAGTAACCAAAGGGGTTTCTGAAAGATTTTGAATCGCAAAAGTCAAACTGCTTTATACATGTGTAGGCACATGGTGCACTTAGAGTAAATGAAGTTGCCAACTACTACCCATCATGATTATCATGGTCCACCACGTTTTTTTTTCTAAGGATAATCAAAAAATCATTATGTGATAATTTTTATATTATATATGTTGTGTGTGAAGAGAGTTTATATATATACATATAATTGTTTCATTATTTAGTTATTTCTCCCTTTTTATTTAAAGACGGAAAATCGTGTTCAGAAAAAGTGCTAATACGAGTGATTACAAAATTAAGGTTTAGGAATTCATTGAACAGAAACCTAGAGTCGTAAATATTTGACATGCTAGAACTGACCTTGTTGTTTACAATTCCAGCATTGAGACTTAGTATTGACTTTCTCAGTATAATGGGACAGAAGATGTTCGTCAGTGGATTGAGTCTCTTTGGGGGATCAGACTCTTCTATTACTGGGATTGCTACATAATTGCCCGTTATGCCGCCATGTACCATACGAAAAGTGCCAAGACCTGGTTGAACCTGAACAAATTTAGTTTCATCACAGTTATATATATATATATATATATATATATATATATATATATATATATATATATATATATATATATATATATATATATATATATATATATATATATATATATATATATATATATATATATATATATATATATATATAGTGTAGAAACTATATAACAAAATTATAACAGTGATTCTAATTTTAAAACTTAAGGAGCAAACTGATAATAATGATAACTTATATCAGTTAGATTTGATTAGATTAGCAAGCTAAATCTAAATTAATTATAATAATAAATAGTTATTTAATTTTATAGTCCAGTTTTGTATTAAGATTATCTTCACTATTATGATTATTTAAATTCAAATTATAAAATTTGTAAAATGTTATTAATTTGTAGATAGAGAGAGAAAAAAAAAATCCTTTACTTCTACTACATCCTCAAGTTAATTATATATTTATAATTAATAACAATAAAAATTAACAAAGTAACGTCTATTACATCGGCTTTTACACGTCATTCAGACATACTCTAATCCTATATATAGAATAATCGAAGAGAGAATATATATAATAGTTAGAAAAAAGAGAGAAAGACAGAACCATGCACTTTTAATCAAACTAATAATAAGGAAAAAAAAAAAAAAGAGTTTTATAAAGAAGGTAGATAAGATTGTTAGTATATATATATATATATTTTTATGATTTTATATTTTATCCTTTTTTTTTTTTTTTAAGATTTTTAAAGGTTTTTTTATTTTATAATATGATTATAAATAGTTGTATTTAGTAATATATCTATAGTATGAATTAACATTTGTTATAAGTTTGGATATTATGTTTTGAAACCCTAATGGTAGACCAGACATACACAAAAGACTTTAAATTGAAATGAATTGGAAAAAGAGATCTGCTGGAACGGGGATCTTCAGATAAAATTCCAACGACATTTCACCCCTTCTTTATTATGTCATAGATCTCTTTTAAACCGGATTTTATGTGTTAATATTAAGTTGTTTCAGTGAAATATTTAAATGAACATATATAACAGATACAAGTGTTAACAAATTCAAACTGTAAACCTACCTCGGCCGCTGCGTCCTCCATTGTGAATATCTATTTCTGGCTGGCACATGTCGCGGGAGGGGAATGTCCCCCCACATTTCAAATTTAGACCATTTATTCAGAATTTTTTTGAACAACAAGAAAATTAAAGAAGATAGGAAAAATAGTTAAAGGAAGAAAGCTAAATTTTATAATCTTTACAGATAGTTATATCAAAATAACTGATTTAACACTTATTCATCTTTTAATATTCCTTTAAAAAGGCAAATTATAAGAGTTTAATAAAGCTATTAATTGTGCAAATTCATCTTTATTTAACTTCCATTTTCCTCCCCAGAAATTGGAGATTAAACAAAAATGAACTATATACTTTAACACTTTAAAAATCTTGTGAAAAAATCTTTTAATCAGTTATTTAATCAAAGTTTAATTAACTGTTAAAGATTATAAATTTGTATTAGTTAATATTAAGAGAAATTATAGAAAGTTGATTTCATAAATGGATATTTCCATTTATTTTTTTTTTAATATTTTATAATTGATATACTGTTGAAATATTTTACTTGTTTGATACTAAATTTGTTTTTAATAAATTCCATGTTTAAATTTTTAACATCTTCTATGAAATTATCTAATATATTATTTATTCTATAAAATCTTAGAAACTGACCATAATATATACCTTTACAGCAATTTAATGATATATTAGAATTCATATTACAGTATTTTATAATATTGAAATTATAATTACTCTTTTTATTATAAACTCTAACAGCACTATTTGTAAGGTCTATATTCAAGTCTAAAAAGTTAACTTTTTGTTTCTATAAATTTTTTTCATTGTTCTTAAGTTTCAAGTATTTAGGATATATTTCAGGTATTAATTTTTTAAACAGTGGATTATTAAATATTATTATGTCATCTACATATCGGAATATTTGCCAATTAATATTATTTTGTAGAAAGTATTCTCTTTCGTACCAGAACAATATTAGATTTGCTAGTAACGGACTAGAAGAAGTACCCATGGGAACGCCTTCTGATTGAATATATATTTTATTTTTAAATTCTATATAGTTAAAATTTAAAAATGTTTCTAGTAGAGTTTTTGCTGTTTTAAGATCTAATTTAAATGTTTTATATCTGTTATGAATAATTTTAATGTAGAAAGTTTTGTCATTAATGAATTCATTAAATAAATTGGTTATTTTATTATTTAGATCTCTTAAATTTATTTTAGAATATAGGTCCTCAAAGTCAAATGTGTGTACTGTTTCAATGTTTGTCCAATTGTTCATTAAATAATTAATGATTTTTTTATTTGAGTCGATAAATTTATAATTATATTTATTAGTTAATTTATTTATAATAAATTGTAGTGTTGAGGCTAATTGTATATCAATATTTTTTATGACTGAATTTATACCAGATGTGATTGTTCTGAAAGAAATAGGTTTTTTGTGTAGTTTAGGAATTATATAGAACTTTGGTATGTTTGGATTTTTGTGGTTATTATAAATTTTTAGTGAATTTTCAACATTTTTGATGTCTTTTTTGATTTTTGTGCCTGTAGTTCTAGCAAAAGTGTATTTATGATTATTATCAATTTCCTTTTTTAGTATATCGTGGTATAGATTTTTACAAATTAAAGATAAATTATTGGGACATTTATCTATAGGAGTGATAATATAGTCCTTCTGTAAATTAATTATATTTTCTTTGAAAGAAGGAATGTCTGAATTGGGTTTTGTGTATTTAAGTGTATTATTATAATAATTTATAATTTCCTTTTTAATATTATGTTTCCATTCCAGAAAAGTAAATTCTGGAATACTGTATTTTATACTAGTTTTATTTATGAAAATATCTATATCTTTTAATATAGATTTAATTGTATTATTATAATTGTGTTTAATTTGAGGTATATATTTATACCCTTTATTTAAAATTTCTTGATATTCTGGATTTAAAAAAGAAAAGTTGCTAGTTAATATATGACCTGAGTACTTATATTTATCAATATAGTTGTTGCAATTACATTTAATTTTTTTTTAAATTTGCCAAATTATTAATAAATTGGTTATAATTGCAAACTAAATTACCTATATTTTTATTGTATCTCCAGATTGTTTTAAAATTTAAATTTTTTATAGGGAAAAGATTATTGATGATTTGGTTATTAAAAATATCATTAAATTTAATATGATTAAATAAATTGTTATTAAATTTAATGATAATATTAATGTTATTAGTAGTTTGTTTAATTTTTCTGTATTTAAAGATGTCGTGTGTGATATCTATTAATCTGTTAGTCAGATTATGAATTTTAATATATTCTATGAGTTTGATAAATTTATTATTATTTAGTTTAAATAATGTTTTAATAAATTTATCGACGAAGTTGTTAGTGTACATTTGTTTTGGGTCCAGTAATTCTTCAAATTCAATGTAACCTAATTTATTTGTAGTTTTACCTCTAGTTTTATTAGGTTTAGTTTTAAATTCATTTTTTTTTGTATTTGCAACTGATTTCATAGGTTGAAATTTCTTCTGTTTGTGGTTTGTATGTGTAGTTTAATTCGTCGTTAAGTCCATAAGGGAATAATGTGTTGTGTTTATAAATGTAGTTGTTTTCTAATAATAGTCGTTGTTTTTTGTTTTGACATATGTCTAGTATTTCTATCTTAAAGTTGTTAAAAGTATGTAATTGATTGTGTTCTTTCATATATATATTACCAATTGATTTTTTAGCGTGGTTTCTATGTAGGTTTATTCGTATATTTAATGGATTACAAGTTTGTCCTATATATGATAGTTGACAAATTTGGCATGTTAATTTATAAATAGTATTCACTAATTTACAACTAGTTGTTTGAAAAGTGTCATGGTTCTTAAGAGAGGGACAAGTTTGACAATTTTTTCTTAGGCAATTCTTAGCGAGTTTAAATTAACATAAAAGAGGTGCTAACACTAATATGTTTGTAGTTTTTTTTAGTTTTTTTAGTTTGTTATTCTTATGAATTTTTAAATATATTTTACTTAATTGTTTTTGTGGTGATAAAATTTGTAATAAATTGAATAATTAATCTATAAATATATAGATATTACTGTTTGTTATCTGTTATATTTTTAAGAATAACTAATAAAAAAAACATCTTTAAACTAACTACACAATGAAAAAAACAAAAGTTCTGAAATTATTTTTTTTTTTTAGAATTACTTTTATAATTTAATTTTTTTAATAATCAAACAATGAAAGATAATTAAAATTTGTATGAAGATTTATTTATATTAGAATATCTAATATAATTTAATTTGTATATTATGTTATATATAAAAAATATATCATAGAGCAAGCTCATATGAATTAATATAGTGTAGAAACTATATAACAAAATTATAACAGTGATTCTAATTTTAAAACTTAAGGAGCAAACTGATAATAATGATAACTTATATCAGTTAGATTTGATTAGATTAGCAAGCTAAATCTAAATTAATTATAATAATAAATAGTTATTTAATTGTATAGTCCAGTTTTGTATTAAGATTATCTTCACTATTATGATTATTTAAATTCAAATTATAAAATTTGTAAAATGTTATTAATTTGTAGATAGAGAGAGAAAAAAAAAATCCTTTACTTCTACTACATCCTCAAGTTAATTATATATTTATAATTAATAACAATAAAAATTAACAAAGTAACGTCTATTACATCGGCTTTTACACGTCATTCAGACATACTCTAATCCTATATATAGAATAATCGAAGAGAGAATATATATAATAGTTAGAAAAAAGAGAGAAAGACAGAACCATGCACTTTTAATCAAACTAATAATAAGGAAAAAAAAAAAAAGAGTTTTATAAAGAAGGTAGATAAGATTGTTAGTATATATATATATATATATATTTTTAATGATTTTATATTTTATCCTTTTTTTTTTAAAGATTTTTAAAGGTTTTTTTATTTTATAATATGATTATAAATAGTTGTATTTAGTAATATATCTATAGTATGAATTAACATTTGTTATAAGTTTGGATATTATGTTTTGAAACCCTAATGGTAGACCAGACATACACAAAAGACTTTAAATTGAAATGAATTGGAAAAAGAGATCTGCTGGAACGGGGATCTTCAGATAAAATTCCAACGACATTTCACCCCTTCTTTATTATGTCATAGATCTCTTTTAAACCGGATTTTATGTGTTAATATTAAGTTGTTTCAGTGAAATATTTAAATGAACATATATAACAAATACAAGTGTTAACAAATTCAAACTGTAAACCTACCTCGGCCGCTGCGTCCTCCATTGTGAATATCTATTTCTGGCTGGCACATGTCGCGGGAGGGGAATGTCCCCCCACATTTCAAATTTAGACCATTTATTCAGAATTTTTTTGAACAACAAGAAAATTAAAGAAGATAGGAAAAATAGTTAAAGTAAGAAAGCTAAATTTTATAATCTTTACAGATAGTTATATCAAAATAACTGATTTAACACTTATTCATCTTTTAATATTCCTTTAAAAAGGTAAATTATAAGAGTTTAATAAAGCTATTAATTGTGCAAATTCATCTTTATTTAACTTCCATTTTCCTCCCCAGAAATTGGAGATTAAACAAAAATGAACTATATACTTTAACACTTTAAAAATCTTGTGAAAAAATCTTTTAATCAGTTATTTAATCAAAGTTTAATTAACTGTTAAAGATTATAAATTTGTATTAGTTAATATTAAGAGAAATTATAGAAAGTTGATTTCATAAATGGATATTTCCATTTATTTTTTTTTAAATATTTTATAATTGATATACTGTTGAAATATTTTACTTGTTTGATACTAAATTTGTTTTTAATAAATTCCATGTTTAAATTTTTAACATCTTCTATGAAATTATCTAATATATTATTTATTCTATAAAATCTTAGAAACTGACCATAATATATACCTTTACAGCAATTTAATGATATATTAGAATTCATATTACAGTATTTTATAATATTGAAATTATAATTACTCTTTTTATTATAAACTCTAACAGCACTATTTGTAAGGTCTATATTCAAGTCTAAAAAGTTAACTTTTTTGTTTCTATAAATTTTTTCATTGTTCTTAAGTTTCAAGTATTTAGGATATATTTCAGGTATTAATTTTTTAAACAGTGGATTATTAAATATTATTATGTCATCTACATATCGGAATATTTGCCAATTAATATTATTTTGTAGAAAGTATTCTCTTTCGTACCAGAACAATATTAGATTTGCTAGTAACGGACTAGAAGAAGTACCCATGGGAACGCCTTCTGATTGAATATATATTTTATTTTTAAATTCTATATAGTTAAAATTTAAAAATGTTTCTAGTAGAGTTTTTGCTGTTTTAAGATCTAATTTAAATGTTTTATATCTGTTATGAATAATTTTAATGTAGAAAGTTTTGTCATTAATGAATTCATTAAATAAATTGGTTATTTTATTATTTAGATCTCTTAAATTTATTTTAGAATATAGGTCCTCAAAGTCAAATGTGTGTACTGTTTCAATGTTTGTCCAATTGTTCATTAAATAATTAATGATTTTTTTATTTGAGTCGATAAATTTATAATTATATTTATTAGTTAATTTATTTATAATAAATTGTAGTGTTGAGGCTAATTGTATATCAATATTTTTTATGACTGAATTTATACCAGATGTGATTGTTCTGAAAGAAATAGGTTTTTTGTGTAGTTTAGGAATTATATAGAACTTTGGTATGTTTGGATTTTTGTGGTTATTATAAATTTTTAGTGAATTTTCAACATTTTTGATGTCTTTTTTGATTTTTGTGCCTGTAGTTCTAGCAAAAGTGTATTTATGATTATTATCAATTTCCTTTTTTAGTATATCGTGGTATAGATTTTTACAAATTAAAGATAAATTATTGGGACATTTATCTATAGGAGTGATAATATAGTCCTTCTGTAAATTAATTATATTTTCTTTGAAAGAAGGAATGTCTGAATTGGGTTTTGTGTATTTAAGTGTATTATTATAATAATTTATAATTTCCTTTTTAATATTATGTTTCCATTCCAGAAAAGTAAATTCTGGAATACTGTATTTTATACTAGTTTTATTTATGAAAATATCTATATCTTTTAATATAGATTTAATTGTATTATTATAATTGTGTTTAATTTGAGGTATATATTTATACCCTTTATTTAAAATTTCTTGATATTCTGGATTTAAAAAAGAAAAGTTGCTAGTTAATATATGACCTGAGTACTTATATTTATCAATATAGTTGTTGCAATTACATTTAATTTTTTTAAAATTTGCCAAATTATTAATAAATTGGTTATAATTGCAAACTAAATTACCTATATTTTTATTGTATCTCCAGATTGTTTTAAAATTTAAATTTTTTATAGGGAAAAGATTATTGATGATTTGGTTATTAAAAATATCATTAAATTTAATATGATTAAATAAATTGTTATTAAATTTAATGATAATATTAATGTTATTAGTAGTTTGTTTAATTTTTCTGTATTTAAAGATGTCGTGTGTGATATCTATTAATCTGTTAGTCAGATTATGAATTTTAATATATTCTATGAGTTTGATAAATTTATTATTATTTAGTTTAAATAATGTTTTAATAAATTTATCGACGAAGTTGTTAGTGTACATTTGTTTTGGGTCCAGTAATTCTTCAAATTCAATGTAACCTAATTTATTTGTAGTTTTACCTCTAGTTTTATTAGGTTTAGTTTTAAATTCATTTTTTTTTGTATTTGCAACTGATTTCATAGGTTGAAATTTCTTCTGTTTGTGGTTTGTATGTGTAGTTTAATTCGTCGTTAAGTCCATAAGGGAATAATGTGTTGTGTTTATAAATGTAGTTGTTTTCTAATAATAGTCGTTGTTTTTTGTTTTGACATATGTCTAGTATTTCTATCTTAAAGTTGTTAAAAGTATGTAATTGATTGTGTTCTTTCATATATATATTACCAATTGATTTTTTAGCGTGGTTTCTATGTAGGTTTATTCGTATATTTAATGGATTACAAGTTTGTCCTATATATGATAGTTGACAAATTTGGCATGTTAATTTATAAATAGTATTCACTAATTTACAACTAGTTGTTTGAAAAGTGTCATGGTTCTTAAGAGAGGGACAAGTTTGACAATTTTTTCTTAGGCAATTCTTAGCGAGTTTAAATTAACATAAAAGAGGTGCTAACACTAATATGTTTGTAGTTTTTTTTAGTTTTTTTAGTTTGTTATTCTTATGAATTTTTAAATATATTTTACTTAATTGTTTTTGTGGTGATAAAATTTGTAATAAATTGAATAATTAATCTATAAATATATAGATATTACTGTTTGTTATCTGTTATATTTTTAAGAATAACTAATAAAAAAAACATCTTTAAACTAACTAAACAATGAAAAAAACAAAAGTTCTGAAATTATTTTTTTTTTTAGAATTACTTTTATAATTTAATTTTTTTAATAATCAAACAATGAAAGATAATTAAAATTTGTATGAAGATTTATTTATATTAGAATATCTAATATAATTTAATTTGTATATTATGTTATGTTACACAAACTTTGACTTTAATCATCATCGATGCTACGTCACTACGATGACGTAACTTCCAACTTCTACCTTCAAACTTGCTGTTATTGTTTACCGCTAACTTGTTTTAACAATATATGTAATGGAACAAGTCGTTCCTTAAATAAATATATATTTGTTTATATCTAAAGGGATGTCCTCGTAACTACCACATACGTGAGTACCATAACAACTAGAAATCTTCATAAAGCATAACCTATTTTGCTAAGCCTATATCAATTTGTTAGCAGTGCGTTGTTTGGGCGCGCGAATTGGACTAACCGCCAATTGATCCATTTAAATCAAAAAGAAATTAAATAATTGGACTAACCGCCAATTTAGAAAGAAAAAGTTGAATAAAAATGGATACACATAACTTAGCAAAAATCGAACAGTTAACAGAAAATAACTACACCACGTGGTCCATGAAAATGGAAGCAATTCTAGATTCAAAAGATCTCTTCGAGGACGTAATTGTTAATGACGAGCCAGACTTTACAAATAATAAACTAGAATATGATATTTGGAAGAAAAAGAATCGGGAAGCATACAGCCTAATAATATTGTCACTTTCGGATGACTTAACAATCATCTTTCAAGGCGATAAAAGGTCCAAAAGAATTTGGTACGACATAAAGAAAAGGTTTGAAGGATCTCTAGAAAATAAAAGGATAGACCTAATGTTGGATCTAGCCAGACTAAAATTGAACCCAAATGAAAATGTCAACATGTATATTGTACGAGCACAGAAACTGGCACAAGAGATCACCCAGCTAGGAAAGACTGTAACAGAAAGAGAACTTGTACGATACATTGTTGAAGGACTCACACCTAACTTTGACACGATCGCAGCAGCACTGTCAATAAACAGAGAAATCTCCTTACCAGACTTGAGACAAACTCTACTGGATTTCGAGAAGAAAAGACAGGACAGAAGCAAAAATCATGAAAATGCTTTCAGATCATCAGGCAACCAATTCAAAGAAAAATCATGCTTCATTTGCAAAAGAAAAGGACATTTCAAGAAAGACTGTTGGTTCAACCCTGACAACAAAGGAAATCAAAATAATACAACAAACAAAAATAACATGGCCAGTACAAGGAACTACCATAAAGGACCAAAACAAAACAAAGACACAGCCAGGTCAGCAATCCAAGAACGAACGGAGGAACCATCCCAACGAAGAAACTCCACTTCAGAATACGCACTACATGCAAGCACAAGGGAGGAACGCCCGACGACTCAGGACGTGTGGATAATTGATTCTGCATGCACAAGCCACATGACTTCCCATGGTGAATGGATCGAGCACAAGACGGAGGAGATAAGAAGCATACAAGTGGCGGAAGAAGGGAGACACATCGAATCTGCCTCATCAGGATTAATCCAAGCTACTGTACAAGGTAAGGACAAACTTAACAACGCTGTAACCCTGCATAATGTCCTCCATGTACCACACCTGAAAGGAAATCTAATGTCCATTCCAAGCGTAGTAAGAAGAGGGAACTCTGTTCTTTTGAATTCTGAAGGAGCATACATATACTCTTCTGATGACAAGCTAATAGGAACAGGCAACTTTGATGGTAACATGTACACATTGAACCTATCACGTTTATCTGAAGCAACTCATGTTCCAAATGAACATTGCTTGATTTCAAAAGACAATTCTAGGACTGCATGGCACAGAAGGTTAGGACATCCTAGTGACAACAAACTGAACCTGATTTTGAAGAACAATCTTCTAAAAGGCTTGGACTCTATAAATGGTACCCTTGATCAATGTGATGCTTGCTCCTTGGGAAAAATGACCAAAGTACCCTATGTACACACAGATGGCAATCAGGAAAGCTACCCCTTTGAAGCCATTTATGTCGATCTCTGTGGTCCAATGAGAATAAACTCCTTGGGCGGAAGTAAATATTTCTTGACCATCGTAGATGGATTCTCTAGGAGAATATTTGTAGAATTTCTCAAAGATAAACTCTCAGCAGCAGAAGTTTTGAAGAAGTTTATTGTAAAGAGAGAAAACGAGCTAAACTCAAAACTAAAACGACTTAGAACAGATAACGGAACAGAATTTATCAATAAAAACCTTGAAACCTTCATAGAATCCAGAGGAATTAAACATGAACTAACTACACCGTACACCCCAAGAAGCAATGGGAGAGTTGAAAGAGCTAACAGAACACTATTAGACAAAGGCCGAACACTTCTGGCAGACTCCCAATTACCCCTACACTTCTGGGCAGAAGCTGTGAATACAGCTGCATATCTGTACAATCTAACTCCCACAACCAATGACCCAGACACTACCCCTATGGAAAAATGGAAAGGTAAAAAGCCATCCGTATCTCACATCATGAGATTTGGTTGTGAAGTCTTCTATAAACTCGAGAATCATCAAAGACACAAACTAGAAGCTAAATCTAAGAGAGGAATATTTGTGGGCTATTCAAGATGCAGAAGAGCTTATCGAGTATTTGATATCACAGCGAGAGTCATTCTTGAAACCGCAGACATTCACTTCAGAGAGAACAATAATGTCATCTCGGAAGAAAAACAAAGTGATAATAATACAGACACTGACACATATTTCTTCATTCAGGAGGATGAACAACTGGACAATCATGTTCTATCAGATGTTGATATTGAAGAGCCAGCACCAGATACCATGATCAACAGACAGACAGAGTCAAGTGGATCAGACAAACCACAAAGAACTCGAACAATACCTAAAAGATTCGATGACTACGTTCTGGCTACTACGAATGAAACCATTCCGAAAGACTATGAAGAAGCCATCGCATGCGAAGACAAGAAACATTGGGAGAACGCAATGCTTGAGGAAATACAGAACATGTACTCGCATCAAGTATGGGAACTGGTACCTAGACCTGTAAACGCTAAAGTTGTCAAAAGTAAATGGGTGTTCAAAATATCTAAAGACCAAGAAAACAAAACTTACAAAGCTAGACTTGTTGCAATGGGATACAACCAAATCCCAGGAAGAGATTACAACGAAAGTTTCAGCCCTGTAATTAAAAATGCCACCCTCAGGACTATTTTGTCAATGGCAGCAACAAAAGATTCAGTCATTAAACTATTTGATGTAAAAGCAGCCTATCTAAATGGAAACATTGAAAATACAATATTCATGGAACAACCTGCTGGATTTGCCCAAGACAGAAACAAAGTTTGCAAACTCAACAAAAGTATTTACGGTCTACCTCAATCCGGAAGATCGTGGTATGAGAAATTCAGTCAAGTACTTCATGACTGTGGACTGGAAAAACTTAAATCTGATCCTTGCCTATTTAAATGGAAGAATGAAGACAAATACTTCTATGTAGGGATATATGTTGATGACTTTATCACTGTCTCAGATTCTGAAGATACCTCAAACAGATTCATCAATAAATTGAGACATCACCTGGAAATAAAGGATGTAACATGTAAAGGCATGTTTTTGGGAATCAAGATCATACAAGACAAGGAGGGAATTTCGCTACAGCAAAGCCACTATGTACAACAAATATTGCAGAAATATGGAATGGAAAATTGTAAGGAAGTTCCAACACCAGGTTCCAAAGAAATCAATTTGGATAATCATATTGAATATGACAATTGTGAACAGCACACTTACCAGGAAGCCCTTGGAATGCTAATGTTTCTAGCTGTTAACACCAGACCCGACATTGCTTACATCACTAGCAAACTTTCACAGTACTCCAGACAACCAAAACAGATGCACTGGACAGCAATCAAAAGAGTTATGAGATACCTACGAGGAACAATTGACCTAGGAGTGAAATTTGAAAGAGGGAAGACTGGAATCCTGAAGTCCTACGCCGATGCCAGCTGGTCGACCACTCATGACGGAAAATCCTACGGCGGATATGTATTGAAGCTCGGCGAAGCAACTATAGACTGGAAAAGTAGTAAACAACCACTCGTCGCCCTCTCCACAATGGAAGCGGAAATGATAGCTGCTTGTGAAAGCTGCTGTCAAATCAAGTGGATAATAAACCTGTTACGAGAGCTGGAAGAATGGAATTTCATGGAAAAACCAACTGCGATCTATACAGACAGTCAGTCATTGATCAACTGGATCTCCAGCCCTAAACAAAGCAGTCGCTGTAGACATATCAACAGAAAGTACCACTTCTTGAGAGACTGTTATGAATCCAGAGACATCTGCCTTCTGTACAAGCCATCTCAGGACCTGGAGGCGGATATCTTCACAAAGGACCTATCCCGAGACCAGATGAAGAAACACCTGGAGAGCCTCAGCATCGTGGGAATAAAGACAAAGTAAGGAGGGAATTGTTACACAAACTTTGACTTTAATCATCATCGATGCTACGTCACTACGATGACGTAACTTCCAACTTCTACCTTCAAACTTGCTGTTATTGTTTACCGCTAACTTGTTTTAACAATATATGTAATGGAACAAGTCGTTCCTTAAATAAATATATATTTGTTTATATCTAAAGGGATGTCCTCGTAACTACCACATACGTGAGTACCATAACAACTAGAAATCTTCATAAAGCATAACCTATTTTGCTAAGCCTATATCATGTTATATATAAAAAATATATCATAGAGCAAGCTCATATGAATTAATATAGTGTAGAAACTATATAACAAAATTATAACAGTGATTCTAATTTTAAAACTTAAGGAGCAAACTGATAATAATGATAACTTATATCAGTTAGATTTGATTAGATTAGCAAGCTAAATCTAAATTAATTATAATAATAAATAGTTATTTAATTTTATAGTCCAGTTTTGTATTAAGATTATCTTCACTATTATGATTATTTAAATTCAAATTATAAAATTTGTAAAATGTTATTAATTTGTAGATAGAGAGAGAAAAAAAAAATCCTTTACTTCTACTACATCCTCAAGTTAATTATATATTTATAATTAATAACAATAAAAATTAACAAAGTAACGTCTATTACATCGGCTTTTACACGTCATTCAGACATACTCTAATCCTATATATAGAATAATCGAAGAGAGAATATATATAATAGTTAGAAAAAAGAGAGAAAGACAGAACCATGCACTTTTAATCAAACTAATAATAAGGAAAAAAAAAAAGAGTTTTATAAAGAAGGTAGATAAGATTGTTAGTATATATATATATATATTTTTTTTATGATTTTATATTTTATCCTTTTTTTTTTTAAAGATTTTTAAAGGTTTTTTTATTTTATAATATGATTATAAATAGTTGTATTTAGTAATATATCTATAGTATGAATTAACATTTGTTATAAGTTTGGATATTATGTTTTGAAACCCTAATGGTAGACCAGACATACACAAAAGACTTTAAATTGAAATGAATTGGAAAAAGAGATCTGCTGGAACGGGGATCTTCAGATAAAATTCCAACGACATTTCACCCCTTCTTTATTATGTCATAGATCTCTTTTAAACCGGATTTTATGTGTTAATATTAAGTTGTTTCAGTGAAATATTTAAATGAACATATATAACAGATACAAGTGTTAACAAATTCAAACTGAAGATCCCTGTTCCAGCAGATCTCTTTTTCCAATTCATTTCAATTTAAAGTCTTTTGTGTATGTCTGGTCTACCATTAGGGTTTCAAAACATAATATCCAAACTTATAACAAATGTTAATTCATACTATAGATATATTACTAAATACAACTATTTATAATCATATTATAAAATAAAAAAACCTTTAAAAATCTTTTAAAAAAAAAAGGATAAAATATAAAATCATAAAAAAAAAATATATATATATACTAACAATCTTATCTACCTTCTTTATAAAACTCTTTTTTTTTTTTTTTTCCTTATTATTAGTTTGATTAAAAGTGCATGGTTCTGTCTTTCTCTCTTTTTTCTAACTATTATATATATTCTCTCTTCGATTATTCTATATATAGGATTAGAGTATGTCTGAATGACGTGTAAAAGCCGATGTAATAGACGTTACTTTGTTAATTTTTATTGTTATTAATTATAAATATATAATTAACTTGAGGATGTAGTAGAAGTAAAGGATTTTTTTTTTCTCTCTATCTACAAATTAATAACATTTTACAAATTTTATAATTTGAATTTAAATAATCATAATAGTGAAGATAATCTTAATACAAAACTGGACTATAAAATTAAATAACTATTTATTATTATATATATATATATATATATATATTATAACAATAAATAGTTGTATAGTTTTATAGTTAAGTTTTCTATTAAAATTATCTTCATTATTTTGATTATTTAAATTCAAATTATAAAATTTGTATAAAATAGAATCACTGTTATATTTTTGTTATATAGTTTTTACACTATATATATATATATATATATAGGAGCCTATTCAAAATCTGATTCATTAAAGGATTTTCTTCGGACGCGAACAAATAAAAAAAGGATAATAAAATAATATATGCAACATTTAAATGAGCTGCAATCAGATTCGTAGAGGATATCCTTTTATTGTGCAACAAGGTAAGATCTTTAAAAAAAATGGAAGATGGAACAAAAATAAAATTTGCTTTTGGGGGTTGAAAAGAGAATATTCGTTTACACTTTAATTAAAACATCCTTGGAAAATAAGCTATCTTCTTGACATGTGCAAAAAGATGCACTGGTTTTAAAAAGACTACAGAGAACGTGGGGATAAACGAAAGCTTCTATATAATGGGCCACGCTATTCCAGACATTAGCAATATGACATAGAGAAGATTGTTCAGGTTGTCATCAGATACTATCAGAATTATTTCCTGCCCCAGATCCCTGCTCCCAGAAATTGTCAGAGCAACCCCTTCCCCGTTCTCGGCACCTAGACAAACACTCCTACACAAATATCTTCTTCTAAACCAAAACTATCAAAGAAAATTTAACAACAATATTTCTCATACAAACAAAAGTAAAACGGAATATGGAAAACAGATTTATTTGAGGTGAAGCAATCCGGGACACGTTGCGCGATATTGTAATAATAGTGGAAGACCCCGAAATTTCGCAATACAAGATAGAGAAGATCAGAATGGATGACGTTACGAACAAATCCAGACCTCGGCTGAATGCTGATGTGTGTTAATAACACAAACATCCCTACATGGAATAAATATGCCGTGTTGGGAAATTTTAACCGAATGTCGCGCCCGATTCCGTCAATCGAAGCGAGTCGACCATAAATGACATCAAGAATTTAGAAGCTAATAATCATATTTACAAGATAGAGTCTTGTGAAGCTTTGATTGATACAGACGTTGGTCTTTCAGTGATCGACCCTAGCACGGACCTCAATACAGACCGTGAAATTTATAATCCTGCTAAACTTGTAATGGACCATATGGAAAATATTTGATATCGCAGGAAGTTTTGTTTTAAATATAAAAATTGAAAAGAAACTAATACAACAACAACAACAAAAAGCCTTTATTTAGGGTCACTGACGCTATACAGGATTCACTACAGGTATGCATAAGAACAAAGCAGTGAGACAAAGGAAATAACGATATAGACAGAAAAAAAAAGAAGAAAAAAAATGAAAAAAAAAAAACAAGAAAGAGAAAGAGGGAAGCAAGAAAAATAACACAAAAAGAGTAGCAGTAAGAAAGTGAGGAGTGAGTGTCACTTGGCCTTCTTCTGAGATATGGACTTGTGGAAACCATAAAACGCCGTAGCAATATGCTTATTCTGGGTCATATTGTCAATTATTGATGGAAGTGAAGCACAGAGTTGCCCAGTTTTGAGCATAAGGGTTCTTCTTTCTTCTTTCAGAGCAGAGCAATCAAAAATATAGTGAGTGATTTCATTTTTTAGTTTTGAATTACAGAAGGTACAAATCGGGTCCTCACCGCAGAGCATCTTGGTGTGGTTTTCTCTAAAAAAAACTTGAAAGTATTCTAACTTGTGCGAGTAGTCTTACAACCGGGAAAGGAAAATCCCCTAAAAGGTATCCCTCCGTCATGAAAGATATGTGAATGTCTTTGTAGTGAGAGTATAGCTTAGATTTATCCATTCTTGTAAGGTCGTTTTGTATAGATTGGTCTGCCGCTGTTTTTAAGAGCCCTGTAATCGCGCTCTTCAGCGTTTCAGGATCATCACTGGAAACAAGTGCAGAGGATCCATTATTGTTAAGCAGATTGGTGAACTTTTTAATGAAACCGATGGGTGTGCCCGAAGCATTAGACAGTTCCCGTGTTCTATTAAAACATATACGCGGCAATCTGTCACTGCTCATATTCAACACCCGCAGCCAATACTTCAGGGTTAATTTTAAAGCTGTTACACTCAATGAGAACGACCGGTTTCTAATCTGATTATGTAGCCTGGGGTGTATCTGGGCAGATTCAGGAACCTACGGATAAATATGTCTTGTGAAAAGAAACTAATATCAAACATTTTTTTTATTAGGTAAACGCATTTTGGACATTTATTCTCAGAAGAGATATACTTAAGAAAATGAACGCAAAAATTGATAGTGAATAAGAAACAATAGAATAGAGAGGAAGAGCCACGTTATTACATAAAAAAATTATCACCTAAGGAAAATCGAACAAGGTTTAAAATATTTTGGTATAGTATGTGGATTTGTTTTATTCGGGAATAGGCCGAACAAACTTTGTCAACCCTCGGATTGATGCAGAAGATGCAAAACCAATTAAGCACAACCATACAGGGTAAGTGTTAAATAGCCAAGCATCATAAAAAAAAATCGATGAAATTCTTAGATTAGGTATAATTAGACCATCTTCAGCCCCTTGTCTTTTCCTTTAATATTAGTTAAGTTAACGTCATATGACAAATATATTTATTTATTTACTTTTATATTTAATGGTGGAAACTTGAGTTCGGGAAAGGTACAAAATACAAGTTATTTCAAAAAGTAAAGTTGATGAATCCCTTAAAAACGGCTACCTGGTGAAATAATATATAGGCCGTAAAGTTACGAACTCAAAACACACACAAAACAAATACCAGAATGAAACAACCGTTTCGCTCTAACCGAATTAGCAGGGTTAGAGGATGTTCCAGATGGGCTTACGAATGGGTGCATTAAATACAACACAAAGAAAATAATAGGGACAGCACAATGTAAGGCAGACAAAGAGCTCCATAAGAGCGGAGGTATTGATGTCTGGGAGAGATGTGCTCAGATAAGGCTTCGCGAGGTAGGCTTCTAGAAAAAAAAAAGTTCGTTCACCCAGGGTATTCAGCCGAAACGGCATAAAAGCTGCACTAATCCGCCCCACTGCCGCAGCGGGTTTTTTTTTTTTTTTCTTTCAGAGTACCACCGGCTCATTTTCCCCTCGGCCTCCCTTCATTTTGTGGCTCTTATTTGTCCCTCCCTGGCCTTAATAAGACACAACAAAGGCTCCCTTTATACTCCTCCCTCTTTGGTTAGTATTAAGTAAGATTTCCTAGTATCCAGCTCAGTATTATGCAAATAAGACGAACGCTCCGAAATAATTGAGGTCATTTTCAAACGGCGCGGTAAAGATTTTGGTATAATTCTCGAGATGTATTTGACATTTGTACTTTTTTTTTTTTTAAGAAAAGTAAATGTATGCATTTTATCTTTTATCTCTATATGATAAATGGAGTTCTTACAGTTTTAAAAAGTAAAAGCGTATGTAAAATAATACTAAAAACACATACACAAACATATCTGAAAATATTTGAAGGAATCGTTTTATTTTGAATTATTTTATTCATATAAAATTATGTATATGTGATATTCACTATTTAATATGATTCACTAATTGATCCATTTGTTTCCTAAGTCCACCTAATGTGAAAAGAGATTATAGTGAGTGCAAATGTAGATGCGCTTCTTATATGTGATGGCCTATAGTGAAGTAGCCATAAACATCTACCTACCATGATTATCAAGGTCTCTGACATGTTACTTGGGATAAGTGTAAAAAGGTTCCAACGCTACCGTCTTGTCATTGTAGAGATTCATCGCTTGAAGCTTCCTAAAGTTGGTGTAGAAACAATTTCTTCTCCCCATATCACTATTAGATTGAAAAATCTTTATCTTTCCCTATATACAAATTCCAATGAGCTTTTCCTTCCATTAGAAATTAATTTCTCTGCGATGCAAAGTGTGTTAGTGTTTTGGCTATTTATGTGCGAATCTTCTAAGATCAAAATGGGAAATGAATTTCTTATCAATTGAAGATATATATATTGTGAGAACAAATTACTAATTCGCTATCACTTTCAGAGCAATCACTTTCTGAATGTAAAAAAAACCGTTTGGTATACTTTTATAAATCTTAATGAATTGTGTTTCCTACTTTTCTCGAATTTTGTTTAAATCTCCCGATAATCTATCTATGCTGATTTGTAAGACATGTTTCCTCGTCTAACGCGGTTTTCTATAGCAAGGAACGTATCCCATCATTAACTAAATTCTATTTTATTACAATTTTTTTTACACAATATTTTCATTTTTGACCATAAAATTAATTCCAAATTTATTCCTCAAATAGCAATATTTACATTAATTCTTTCTTTTTCAAATAATTTTATAGGTAACTATTGCTCACATTTATCATTCTCATCTTTTTGCCAACTATCGCTGAAATTTTATATGAAACCTTAACGCTACTTTTTATAATAAAAAAAAAACATCTAGAGATCTTATACTGATATAATAATGATTAAATGGGGAGGGCTCATGATTGTATTAGGTGGGTGGGGATATATAAGAAAATCAGCCTATAAATCAGCGGATTAAAGTGGCGAAACCGCTGGGAGTGTTCACAACTGATAAGCCATGACCTTCCATTTCAATTTTCAAAATCTTTTATTCAACTTGCTAATCTGACTTTCTGTTGTAATAATAAATTTGTACATTTAGAATTCAGGACTAAATATTACACTAATGAATGGCATGAATGACTACCTAAACTAGCTGGAGCTTGTACGCCTGTACATTAAATATATATTACATAAATAAATAATTAATCAATCAAAATTTTGAAAAGCGTTTATTAAAATGCACTAAAAAGAATAAAATAAATATATCAGCTTGAGCCATTGAACAATTAGATCTATAAAAGTCAAGATAAAAACGGCGGGGTGATCAACAAGAATTTGAGCTTAATGAGATTTAAAATATAAAGTAAAACGGATTAGCAAGCTTTTATGTTCACCAAATATTACCTCTTCTCTCAATATACGATGATCATTTACCGCAACTTTTATTATGACTCGTATAGATATCATTATTCAATGGCGGAAGATTAAATATTATTTTATTCTTTTAGAGCATTTTAATAAAATCTTTTAGCAACTTGTTGTGTTAATTAATTATCCCTATTCAGTATAATGTCTATAGAATTAGTTTTCATTATATAAAGTGGCGTTAAAATTTGGATCAATTTCCTTTTATGCAATGCTACATGATATAAAGCACAATTTGGATTATAGAGTATAATACAAGAAAATAAGACCTAGATTAGGTCTTATTTTCTTGTATTACAATGCTAGATTACTTTTTATTCATATTATTTTGACGAGAAAAATTTAAAAGATTTTGTCATTAGTATTTTTAGTGTTATTTTTTAAAATTATTACTTATTTTGGTAACCCCGCTATGTTACCTAGATTGTTATGTTGTTACATTATTATGTAAATAAAATGGATAAGATTCAACAATGGTCTTAGTAACTTCCCAGTTTAATTCAAGTGTTACTTCATTACTTTTAACAACATAATGAAAAAGATTTCGGAAGGCTTGGCTCATCAGTTAGAAGGTTCAAAGGTCAGAGGGGTCTTTTTTGCACATGGATAGCACGCTATATTCATTGCGATAATATATTTTAAATATGTTTTGTGTTTTTTGATATGCTGTTTTTCTCTCAATAAGTTTTACCATCGACGACCTTTTGTGATCTTTTTTTTTTCTTTAGCCCCCAACGGCGTCATTCGGCGATGTAACCAAACGCGATGAGTGCTGCCATCTACCGATAAAAATGTCAACAAACTTTTTTTAATTCCCAAGTTATTTTTAATCAAATATTTTTGTCACAATGGTTTGTTATTGATTTTCTTCGATGGCTTTACAACGTTTACTCAATGGATCAATAAATGTCATATTTACTTTTGTTTCACTCCAACTTTATTTTCTTCTTAACTTTTTAGAACAATTTTTTTTATGTTTCTTTATTGTTGTAGTGTGTGCTCAGGGCGCGTAATAAACTAAAATTTTTCTATAGAATATCATTTTTTATTACATAGTCTTAAAAAACCGTATACCTCTTGTAGGCAAAAGAATTACGAAATAGAGTTATGTATAGGGATAGGGGTATGTATATATTCTGGTTCATTTTCATAGATTTTTTAGACTAAATATTTTTAGATGGAAAATTTTCCGGGAGGAAATTAATCCATAGAAGCAATGGGCGCCTCTCCCGTCAAAATAATGAGATCCCGTGTGGATCTCATGGAATAAAGTCCGCCCTAGACTGACGAGGGCCATTAGCCCGAAACCATGGTCTTTAGGTGGACGCTTCTCAGTTTGCCAAAGCTGGTGTTGTGGCTTTGTCACCGACCCGAGGCCGCTAGTTGCGGCGACGGTCAATAGATGGCGTTAGGTTTTGACGTTTATTTTGACGGGAGAGGCGCCCATTGCTTCTATAAATATTTTTAGTTGAGTGTATTTTTATTTTGCTTATTGTTTATATTTCTTATGCTAATGTTGGGTTGTGAATTGTTTTTATTTTTATTTTATGGTTTGGTGGATTTAGGGTATGGAGGTATTATATTAGGGAGAGTAGTGGGAGTTTTTAGTATTGGAGTATGGTGTAACCCCCCCCCCTTCTTTATTCGATTTAGGGATTGCCATTTTTAAATCAGTCTATTTGTTCTATGGTTTCTTTCATTCATTTTTTCCTACGAATTTTTCATCAGGTTTATTTTTCATCTATTTAGAATTGTGAGGGCAGATAGTCTTCAAATTCTGCCATATTCCCAGTAATGACAATTCTATAACCACAAATAATTCTGGCTTCATTTTATTGTATTTTGACTCTTTTTGTATGTTTGTGCTGGAGCATTTATCTAAGTGGGCGATGCATATTTTGGAACATTTTGAAAGTGAAAGATGACATTTTCGCTCCTGTTGTATATCAGTATATATTCACACATTTATAAAATTTAGTGGTTTGTCTTTAATGTATTGTTTGATTTCAGGATTATGTACTCAAACATAGAAATTTTCTGATAGATATCCAATATATAATGAAGATAGCCAAGCTCGACGATGAAATGGTGGAGATAATGTCCTTGGATGACCTTGAGAAATATTGCGCGACCATTCGCCTGTCGTCCGCGGATTTCACCGCCCTCAAACTCCACCGACGGAGGATGCGCGACGCTCGCTTCAGAGCCTCAAGGGAGAAAATGGTCCCCTATGAAAGATTCAAAAGTGATTTCGATGTTGAAAAGTATTGCGGATTTAAAGAAAAATAAGTATCTTCCGAAAACCAAAGATAAATATATTCACCAATTGGCGTAAATATAAAACATACATAATGTATTAATATTATTGTGTAAACTATTTATAGTGCGTGTGTTTCTTTCAAAATAAAACAATATTTACTGCCCCTACTGAAACGATAAAAAAAACGAGAAGGCCTGATTCATCAGTGGTGAACCCTCCCAGCGGTTTCGCCAGTTTAATCCACCATACCGCTGTGATATTGCATTTGACTGTTTTCCTTTTTTACCGATACTGATGCTAAACTCTTTAAAAAGATATTTTGATTGAACGAAGGACACAAGCTTTGAGGACAGTAGAAATACATACATCAGTATCGGTATAAAAGGAAAACAGCCAAATGCAATATTACAGCGGTATGGTAGATTAAACTGACGAAACCGCTGGGAGGATTCACACTGATGAGCCAGGCCCTCCGAATTTTTTATCATTGAAGTAGGGGCAGTAGAAAATTGTAATTTCTAAAAGAATCATACGAGTCAAAATTAGTTTAAATTTAATATAACATATGGGGCGCGCTAATGCATCATGTATTACATCATAATATACATCGTGTATTTGAACCGTTTCTGAATAGTGCTGCTCAAAGTGTGCATTGGTAAATATTCTACTCAAGCATTCAAATATATTCCATCTACAATATATAGAGTAAGATTGGGAAACTATTCCGATATGCTTTAGTTTATGAGTATGACTCTATGAAACTATTTCTACAGACTTTGCCACAATGAGAAAATAGTAAAAAAAGCGTTTGAGTCATTAGTTGGGAACCCTCTCAGCAGTTTCGCCATTTTCCAGACAGCTCTTTGTTTTTAGAAAAGAGAACATGCTTAGCTAATCTGGAGATTATTTTGCCAAAACCGCTGAAAGGGTTCCTCACCGATGAGCCCAAGCCATTTAAACTATTTTCCACTTATTACAGTAAGGTCTATAGAAGTAGTTATCAAATAGAAATTAGCGTGGAAATAGTTTCACCAAATTTATTAAATGTATGGGGCGTTAGTATTTTATTAAATGTTATATAGAGTGTTTCATCTATCAATTCTCCATTTATGAATGTGTCCAAATTAATAACCATAGAATGTGTTAAGAAAAAAAAACAATAGACTTGTTAAGAGTTCTAGCAATAAAATGTTAAGAATAATAACAATAAAATTATAAAAGTTTTTAGAACTTTTCAAAATATTATTTTCATCAATGGCTCTTGCCCCCATTTCTCATTAAAGTGCCTATTAGAAATGCCCCAATATAACAATAGCAATCTGGTAAACAACCGCTGGCAGGGTTCAATGCTGATGAGCAAGGTTATACATTTTCTTATTACAGATGGGACAAGAGAACATTTCTGTTTAGTGAAAATAGAGCCAAACAATTTCAATGTATTCAAGAAAACTTATTATAAATGTTTGAATATTTAAATATAAGGATGTAACGCGCCATCTATATATGCAATTTGAAGCAATTTAGCGCGAAATTTTTTTTATATATATATATATTTGAAAAAACGAATATTTTGATATAAATAAATGTTTGTAAAGGATTTCTGAAAATTACATTTATGTAATTCGATTTATTGAATTCATCAGTTTTTCAAAAATTGTTTATAATGTGAACGTTATCTATTAGAACTTAGAGTTTTAAAAAAACATTATATATATATGGAAAATTTTCCGGGAGGAAATTGATCCATAGAAGCATAGGGCGCCTCTCCCGTCAAAATAAACGTCAAAACCTGACGCCATTTATTGACCTTCGACACAACTAGCGGCCTCGGGTCGGTGACAAAGCCACAACACCAGCTTTGGCAAACTGAGAAGCGTCCATCTTGCCAGCAAAACACCTCTTTGATAGATTGTGAAGATTCCATTAGATCCCGTGTGGATCGCATGGAATAAAGTCCGCCCTAGACTGACTAAGGGCATTAGCCCGAAACCATGGTCTCTAGGTGGACGCTTTCTCAGTTTGCCAAAGCTGGTGTTGTGGCTTTGTCACCGACCCGATGCCGCTAGTTTGCGGCGACAGTCAATAGATGGCGTCAGGTTTTGACGTTTATTTTGACGGGAGAGGCGCCCTATGCTTCTATATATATATTCTATAAAGTATAAAACAATATGTTTTAAATAATGCTTGTAGACCATTTTATGCACTCTAACTTAGTTTTTTTTTTCATAGAGAGTTTTCAAAAAACTTTTATATAATAAACTTATATGATGTGTGAAGAGAATAAGACTTTCTAAAATGACAAAGTATTTCACGTACAATTGAAATCTTTGTGAGAAATCTACAAATATATTAATAGCGTTTGTTTAAGTTTGATTTTTGGTACTTTAAAAAAACATTCCTATTTGCTTTAATTTTTAAAATTAAAATATTGTACATCTGAATAAAATGCCCTAATTTTATCAAGGTTATATAAAAAAGAGCGGTATAATATTTTTAAAAATGAATGCACACGTGTCTAAGACTTATTTTTAAACCTAAATTGGTTTGATCACACCAATCTATTTTATATAAAACAACACTTCTCGTGCATCACGCGGATAATAAGCTCTCTCTCTCTCTCTCTCTCTTACAAGGAGTGTGATTGTTTCCTAGAAGAAGATAGGCGAACAGCCTCGTCGAAATATCGAATTTTAATACATATATTTGATCCAAGATATGCCCTTATTTTAATTATTAAGCCTTTATAATAAAATTATATAACTTTTTATATAAAATATTTAACTGTAATATTTCATTGGTCTTGTAGAACGAGAGTGATACACGCGTTCTCACGTGTTTTAGTGAGAAACACCAACATCCTCGATAAAGAGAGGCGAGTTGCCCCTCGAAATATCGGAATAATAAAAATATTTATAAATCCAATATATGTGCATATTTTCTGAATATATATATATAATCGCTTAAAATTAAAATTGATGAGAGGATTTTTGTCGGAGATGTCTCTTTGTTGTTAAAGACACGTTTGGACAGATTGGGCTTATTGCAATTTCTAGAGAATTAACTGTTTATATAAATATACAGAGTTGACACACTGAACGGATAAAGTGTCATAAAATGATATATTTTCACACCCATTACATGTATATATTATGAAGGCACATTTTTATAGTTATTCAAAATAAAAGACACTTCGGCCAGAAATTCTTTTTGTCTTCTCGACGTTTCGACAAAATTCTTTTGACCTCGTCAGGAAAAATAAAAATTAGAGCATTTGGCAAAAGGTTTAAAATTTTTGATCTTGGAATCTCAGATACATTTGTAACGCTTTCCCAAATACTTTAATTTTTATTTTTTCTGACGAGGTCAAAAGAATTTTTTCAAAACGTCGAGAAAATAAAAACAAGTACTGACCGAAGTTTTTTTTTTAATTTATAAAGAATTATTTTTATTGTTGTCAATTCACAATTTATATGTTTATCAAATAGGCATATATATAGTCAATTTACATATAAAATATATATTTCGTATATGGGTGGGTTTTATTAGTCATATGTTTGCATACGCAAAATATAACGAGCACATTCCAAATCATTTTACCCGGGATCATTCCAAATATATGAAAACCAGGGAGATGCAGACGAGAGTTTCCACCTTTGAAAGAATCTCCATCAAAAGACAAATTTATTGATCTGCGCGATCTGCGCACAAGAATGAAAGACAAGCTTTATTAACCAAACGGTCGTCGTCAAAATGAGGAGGGCGTTTTATTACACAGAAGGTTATTGCCTCACGCCAATTACATTACCTATCTACATGAAAATATTTAGATTTAAAAAATTATTTACATTTGTGTGCCATATTTACATTAAATACTCTTTTAAATATTTTAATAATACATAAATATATATTTTTTATAAAAGTGTTTTCCGTATATTGATAGTCAATTAGAAATTTCATCGAAAAATTTTATATTAAAAAAAATATATATATTATATAAATTATATATTCTCGTGTTATATATACAATTTTTTATATCAAAATATATGTGTATTTTATATGCTTTTATATATATGGTTAAAAACAGCCGCACAAGATTTTGTCTTTGTTAACTACATGGCTTGTAAAAAAAAGGCAAATATCAATTTTTACTTCTATTTACCGTATGCCTATACTCGATTTCTACAATATACATTCTATAGATTTATTCCCCGATATATGTGCTATATATTGCCAAAGAAAAGTGTTCGTTGTTTTGTTGTTGTTGTGAATTGGCTAGTTTATATTTTATAAAGACAATGCTTCAATTGTATACCTATTTACGTTATGTGAGTAATAGTTACCCAGAAATTATTTGAAAAAGTAAAAATAAATATCAGGTACAATCATTTAGAGATTGTAACTAGAGTATCAGCCCGTTGAAGAGCAGTATATTTACTCGAAAGCTTGCAAATCTAAAATTAAAAGATTTTTTTTTATCTGATATTTAGTTAGGTTATGTGTGTTTACTCGTGGTCTACAATATACATTCTATAGATTTATTTCCCAAAATATATGTTCTGATATATGTTTATATATTGCTAAAATATAATTTTAGTTTTTGATTGTCTGGTTTATACTTTATAAAGACAATGCATCAATTTTTACTCCCATTTACGTTATGTTTACTCGTATTCAACTATATACATTCTATAGATTTATTTCCCAGAATATATGTTCTGATATATGTTTATATATTGCTAAACTATAATTTTAGTTGTTGATTGTCTGGTTTATACTTTTAAAGACAATGCATCATTTTTTACTCCCATTTACCTTATTTTTACTAGTGGTCTTCAATATACATTCTATAGATTTATTTCCCAAAATATATGTTCTGATATATGTTTATATATTGCTAAAATATAATTTTAGTTTTGGATTGTCTGGTTTATACTTTATAAAGACAATGCATCAATTTTTACTCCCATTTACGTTATTTTTACTAGTGGTCTTCAATATACATTCTATAGATTTATTTCCCAAAATATATGTGTTCTGATATATGTTTATATATTGCTAAACTATAATTTTAATTGTTGATTGTCTGGTTTATACTTTATAAAGACAATGCATCATTTTTTACTCCCATTTACCTTATTTTTACTAGTGGTCTTCAATATACATTCTATAGATTTATTTCCCAAAATATATGTTCTGATATATGCTTATATATTGATAAAATATAATTTTAGTTTTTGATTGTCTGGTTTATACTTTATAAAGACAATGCATCAATTTTTACTCCCATTTACGTTATGTTTACTCGTATTCAACTATATACATTCTATAGATTTATTTCCCAGAATATATGTTCTGATATATGTTTATATATTGCTAAACTATAATTTTAGTTGTTGATTGTCTGGTTTATACTTTTAAAGACAATGCATCATTTTTTACTCCCATTTACCTTATTTTTACTAGTGGTCTTCAATATACATTCTATAGATTTATTTCCCAAAATATATGTTCTGATATATGTTTATATATTGCTAAAATATAATTTTAGTTTTGGATTGTCTGGTTTATACTTTATAAAGACAATGCATCAATTTTTACTCCCATTTACGTTATTTTTACTAGTGGTCTTCAATATACATTCTATAGATTTATTTCCCAAAATATATGTGTTCTGATATATGTTTATATATTGCTAAACTATAATTTTAATTGTTGATTGTCTGGTTTATACTTTATAAAGACAATGCATCATTTTTACTCCCATTTACCTTATTTTTACTAGTGGTCTTCAATATACATTCTATAGATTTATTTCCCAAAATATATGTTCTGATATATGCTTATATATTGATAAAATATAATTTTAGTTTTTGATTGTCTGGTTTATACTTTATAAAGACAATGCATCAATTTTTATTCCCATTTACCTTATTTTTACTCGTGTTCTACAATATACATTCTATAGATTTATTTCCCAATATATATGTTCTGATATATGTTTATATACTTCTAAAATATAATTTTAGTTTTTGATTGTCTGGTTTATACTTTACAAAGACAATGCATCAATTTTAACCCCATTTACCTTATTTTTACTCGTGTTCTACAATAAACATTTAATAGATTTATTTCCCAAAATATATGTTCTGATGTATGTTTATATATTGCAAATATATATATTTTCGTTGTGTTTTATTTTTTTTGATTGTCTGGTTTTACTTTATAATGACATCCATCAATTTTTACATCTATTTACCTTATGATTATTCATGATAAAATTATGAAAAAAAGTATTAAAATTACAAATATATTCTCACAATGAGTATATTTTTTATTTAAAAAACGCTAGCTTTCAAGCGTTAATCGCTCTTCAACGGGCTTTCTTTAATATCGACTTTATCCCACCAGAAATATTTACTTATACACTGGTGTCCAAAAAATAAGAAACTTAACCAATATTGAAATTTCTCAAAAGCTAATTTATTAACAAATATAAAATTTAGTATACAAATAGTTTAAACTATGGAGAATTCGAATAGCTATATGAAAATAAAAAATATATATTTGAAATTATGAAATATGCAAATTATTACCAACATACCCAAAGCTAAGGTTCCAGATCTTAAAGATATAAGATATCAATAGGGAGTATGATCACCTCTAACAGCTATCAAGGTCTTACAGCGAGCCCTCATACTGTTTACCAGGCTTTGGAGGAGATCCAAGGGTAGTAAACCCCACTCCTCCAATAGAGCAGTTCTTAGCTCAACGAGGGTTCTGGGAGAGGGGTGACGAGCTCCAATACGCCTCCCTAGAGCATCCCACACATGCTTTATTGGATTCAGGTCCGGAGATCTGGCTGGCCAATCATCCTTCGAATATTCTCACTCTGGAGATATTCATTGACTAGCCTAGCCCTATGCGGACGAGCATTATCGTCCATAAAAATTAAATTGTGACCAATTTGATCTCTATAAGGTCTTAGATAGGGCTCAAGGATCTCGTCCCTGTACCTTTGGGCAGTTCAAGTGCCCCTAGAAAAAATGTGGAGGGGTGTGCGTCTGCTAGAACTGATGCCAGCCCAGACTAAGAGACTGTCCGCTCTAAAACTGTCTATTTCCCTTATGTTACTGGGATGATAGCAGGTTCCAGGCTCCCTCCAGATGAAAACTCGTCGAGAATCTGTGTTTAAACTAAATCTTGACTCGTCACTGAAGAGAACATTGGCCCACTGATCATGAGTCCAGGCGTGATGTTCCAAGCACCAATTCAAGCGGGCTCTCCTGTGAGCAGAGGTTAAAGGGATACAGATCATTGGTCGTCTTGCATAAAGAGCACCTTCGTGAAGCCTTCGGTAAACAGTTTGTCTTGAAATTCTCGTTCCAGTAGCACTTGAGAGTTCATTAGAGAGTTGAATAGCTGTCATCTCCCTATGGCGCTTGGCAGTTACGACCAGATAACGGTCTTCAGAGGTAGCTGTTTTTCTTTTTCTACCAGAACCTTTTTTTCTTTTGATGGTTCCTGTCTCAATGAACTGTTTCCATATTTTGCTGACCATAGATTTATTCACATATAGCCATTTTGCTACTTCAACTTGTGATTGCCCTGCCTCCATTTTTCCAACAGCTCTCATTTTAAATCCTCTGCTAAAATCTTTCGTAAACTCATAATTAACTAAGGATTAAATAAAATTATAAATGGACAATTCTTAGATGGGGTAAACGACACGCCAAATAGCACACTTATAAAGACAAGCAAAAATTTGCATATTTTCAATTTTACCGAATCGAATGGTTGCGATAAATAAATTCTACGACTTAAAATACCTAATTAAATTACTCTTTAGCTTTTAGAGCTCTATATTTCAAAACATATTATTAAAAAACAAAAGTTTCTTATTTTTTGGACACCAGTGTATTTAAATATTTCTGGTGGAATAAAGTCGATATTAAAGAAAGCCCGTTGAAGAGAGAATAACGCTTGAAAGCTAGCGTTTTTTAAATAAAAAATATACTCATTGTGAGAATATATTTGTAATTTTAATACCTTATGTTTATTAGTATTCTATAGTTTTATTTTCCCACAATATATGTGTTTTGATATATATTCATATATTACTAAAGAATAATGGATATATGGTTGTATAATTTGATTATATGGTCTATATAAATCTATGCATAAAGTTTTGCTACTTTTTTTACAATTTTATTACTTTACTTTATACTCGATATATCTAAGAATATATTTTTATTATGTTTTAAATGTTTCTAATTATAAAAATTTCGTGAAATTTATTATTGATGATCTAAGTGGTTTATATAAATATATCAATTGAATATATGTTACATTAACGCGCGAGCTCAAAACGCGTTTAAAATAAAAATGTTTCTTTTCTCTCTCTCTTTCTCTCTTTCAAAATCACCACACACGCAAATTAAATATTTAAAATTGAACACAAACATATTTACACACAGTTTTAATTAAATTTAATGAAAAGTATGGATCAAAGAAAATAATCTTTTGACATCTACCTTAGTTTGAGATTAGTGAAGTAGAATGGGAGGTATGCGACAAAGCTTTTTTATTAAAAAAATATATATATATGATAATTTAAACCAATAACCCTATATTATGTAATTTATAACAAGATTGTCATGTTGTATATAGAACTAATTATAAACTACAACTAATTATACGCATAATTGACGTGTGTCCTTGTATCTCCAGATGTAATGTACTGAGGATGAATAAATAAAATATAATAGATTAAAAGCTAAGTTAAGAGCCAAAGAGAGAATCACAAGTGACTTCTAAAGATAGATTGGACCCCGACAGTCTGTCGCCAGTGTCCAGTGTCCATCGACACGTGCATGACCCAATTCTCTTAGTCAGAGCGGTCGTATAAAAAGGCCGCGTAGCAACAGCCAGTTCAGTTGTTCCAGTAAGTTCCCCATCTGCGTGTCGCCGGTTGTCACCAACTCATCGACGATGTAAAACAGTAAGAAAACTTCTCGATCTCCATCTTTGCTTTTGGCTCGCTTTTTATCTATTCAAGGAACTTTCTTTCAAATGTGTCTCTTCGTTTTTTGTGTGTGGACATCCCCAGTTTTCCACTCTGCCTCGACCACGACTGCCTGTACTTTGAGAGAACTGTTAAAGGTCCTACAAGGTGCAGAGAGGCACTGGAAAACTCTCCACCCCTGACTGTCCCTCGCGGTTACTACAGGTTTGACCCTCGGTTGCCACAACTTATAGCGAGAGTCGACGAGGTTCTACAACAGGCTTACCAAACCTCAACACAATATTACAGCTAGTCCACCAAACCCCAACCTATTATTACAGAGAGTCGTCAGGATCCCTAATCACAGATAAGTCGATTCAACAAATTATTACAGATAGTCGACAGGATCCCTAATCACAGATAAGTCGATTCAACAAATTATTACAGATAGTCGACAGGATCACAACATATTATCTCAGATAGTCGACAGGATTACCACAACGAAGGAGACCACAACGAAGAAGGTAAAAAGACTGTCCAGATAGATAGAAGAGCCAAGAAGCAAGATGGAGGAACAAGCACGCCATTCCAACAAAACGACCAAGCAATCTTCCCCCCAACGACACAGCCGAACATCCCGCAAAATAAGCCGGTGAGAAGTTACCCACCTTCGACCTTAATACGCAACCATCCAGACGACATGCCACCATCGCCAAACAGAAGTCACAAACTTCTACAAGCTCTACATGGGACGCCTTCCACGTCATCAGGACAACAACCAAAGACCAAGTCTCCTGACTGAACAATCATAAAAACTGTAAGTTTTTAAAAATCTACTTAACTCTCTCTTCATGCTAACAACTTGATTTTCCATAAATATAATGTTTATTTTTACTGTAATTATTTTTAAATCAAATTTTACCATTTTTATAGCATTTTAATTCAAATTTTAAATCTTGTACACCCTCATTTATCAATTTTTACTTTATTTTAAGCAACTTTTAAATTTTAATTCATTACTTTCAATTTTACATGGAAAAAACTCATATTATATTTTAATTACTCGAATCCTATTTTCTAAACTTATTTGTGTGTTTCTCTTAATACCTTATTTTTATACCAAAAACACCAATGTCTTAATTAAATACACAAAACTTTACAAAAAATCATTGTTATGTTCACTATTTTATGTACACGCCCCATTCAAATTATAAGTCACTATCATGCCATTGCCCTTTTACAAGTATAATTTACGCACTAACATAAGCAACGATTTAAAAAATATATTCAAATTTTAATAAACATAGATGAAACGCATTTTTTTTTAATACAAAAATCGAAAGATACAATATCTTCAAAAGCACAACTAGAAATGTAACTGTCCTTCCCCAAAACAAGTTAAAAATTCCAGCATAGCTACACTCCCTCGTCCTTTTCTTTTTACATGCATAATTATTAATAATTCACACATCTCTCGGAACGAACTTCAACACATTACCACATCACTTTCTCCAATTGGCCACCATTTTAACGCGCGATTTAACAACACGTCCAATTTCGAGCCACACGAGCTCCATATCGTCGCGAACACAAAGATTTCACGATAAACATGCCACCTCTATAACAATCTGAAAATTCTCGATGTGTTTTGTACAACCACCACCCATGACTAATAAATTTGTTATTTTTCGGAAACTAGTTAGATGCTGTACCAAGAACAAAGATTTCACGTGACACCTTTCCATACAACACCCACTAGTGTTACACAGCGCACCACAACAATTTTCTCACTTAACAGGCCCAAGACGCCTTCATGCCTGTGACACCTCACCAAAAGCGTGTCTACGTTGAAGTCGCACTTTTACGCACATCTAACCCAACATCATTGAATAACATTTTTTATTAAGTCCGCAACATCGTCGAGACACAACGCTTACGAACACCAAGAAAACTATATCTTTCAAATACCCATTTAAATAACCTAATACGTCCTATTACTTTGTGTAAGCAACATAAATCAGGAGATGACGACCGCTGCGTCGGAAAGAACAACAATTATGGCCGCTATGTTGACATCTCCAGTTACAGCCGCCATGTTGACATGACACCTCCAATTCCAGTTCGCCTGTACTAGAAACACGTGATCCAACTCGCGGGACGGATAGATTGCAGCACCTAAAAACTAATTGACTTACCAATCATTACCCAATTTACTTATTAATTTGAACTTTAATATTGAAATAGTATAACACTTTATATCTTTAATTATCATTATGTGTTTTACAACTTTTACATTGTTTTCACGATCAGTATGGAATATTTTTTCTAAACTAGAACGCCATCTTTTATATAATGTTAACCCTTTATTGTTATATATTACAATCATCTTCGTCAATACCATCCAATTTTAGGGATCAAGATCGCTCCCCGTCTGGTCTCACATAATCTAATCGGGAAGATCTGGCAAAGACCAACTTCTCAGACCGGACCAAAGCGACATAGGGCCACATTGCCTCCCCATAGGTCAAACTAAAGACACCAATAATCTTGGACCTACACCTAGACATTGTGTGAATATGTTCCTTTCTTTTTTTTTTCAGGAACGAATATTTTTTATTTTCTTTTAACTTTTCTTCAAAAGAGACATTTTTTGCTCCATTTGTTACTACTTAACATTTATCTAATTATTATATCTTTTATATTTTGCTAATTCATTATTATATCTTTTATATATTACTAATTCTAATTATTATATCTTTTATATTGTGCTAATTCATTATTATGTCTTTTGTATATTACATGTTTGATTTTATCCCCTTATACTGTTGTTATCCGCAATCATATTTCTATCTTTTTATTCACTATATTTTTGTTTAAATAACTTTATTATATGACAATGTTTATCATCAACTATCGGGCATCTACAACAATCGTTTTCAACAATCATATTCTTTAACTAATTCCCTATACTTTCTCACTACCTATTTCAGCCATTGCTAGAAACGACAGTACTGCTTGACAATTTTTCTTTTGATTTCGTAAATCAACAAACTCTTTGAAAACACCGTTCCCCAGAAGTACAAGTCTCAACTTTTTGGTCTGAACACGTTTCAAAAGTTTATTTCAATCATCCGCAGAGCACATCACCAACGCATGCACAAAGCGTTCACATTTTTCAATTTTCAATTTTTTTTTCAGCTCTAGCGGACCACAATCAACCTTTGATTTCAAGTCAAGCCAGACCACCTACTGTCGCTCCAACAATTCTACTTCGCATGGCTCTACCACCCCTTTCAATCATATTAAGTCTTTTTCTTCAACAACTTTTCAACCAATAACCCTACAATTGTGACAAAGCACTGTAACCTTATACAGGATCACAGGTGAAACATTGCCTAGGAAGACGCACAAGTCTATATCCTCGCTTTGCACCTGGACCTAAGTATTTGATTGGCTGTGCAACACTTACAATTGCATATTCTTCAACCCCTAACCCTTTCCAACGCCCGCCAACAATCTTTTAGAACATCATTTTTTATCATCATTATTTTTTAGCAAACAAAGGTTTTATCTACAGTTCTCTTTTATAATGAATATCATAACTTTTAAATTAAACATAAGTTTTATTTTGATAATTTTCAGATATATTCAAATAAACATCTTGTTATAGCCCTTTTTCCCTCACAGTTTCAATTAATTAAAAGAAATTTTAATTACTTACCTGTGTTAGAGAGGCTTTACCCCGCTTAAACCCGGATAAACCCTTTCACTCACGGGGCCAATCTATGATAATTTAAACCAATAACCCTATATTATGTAATTTATAACAAGATTGTCATGTTGTATATAGAACTAATTATAAACTACAACTAATTATACGCATAATTGACGTGTGTCCTTGTATCTCCAGATGTAATGTACTGAGGATGAATAAATAAAATATAATAGATTAAAAGCTAAGTTAAGAGCCAAAGAGAGAATCACAAGTGACTTCTAAAGATAGATTGGACCCCGACAGTCTGTCGCCAGTGTCCAGTGTCCATCGACACGTGCATGACCCAATTCTCTTAGTCAGAGCGGTCGTATAAAAAGGCCGCGTAGCAACAGCCAGTTCAGTTGTTCCAGTAAGTTCCCCATCTGCGTGTCGCCGGTTGTCACCAACTCATCGACGATGTAAAACAGTAAGAAAACTTCTCGATCTCCATCTTTGCTTTTGGCTCGCTTTTTATCTATTCAAGGAACTTTCTTTCAACTGTGTCTCTTCGTTTTTTGTGTGTGGACATCCCCAGTTTTCCACTCTGCCTCGACCACGACTGCCTGTACTTTGAGAGAACTGTTAAAGGTCCTACAAGGTGCAGAGAGGCACTGGAAAACTCTCCACCCCTGACTGTCCCTCGCGGTTACTACAGGTTTGACCCTCGGTTGCCACAACTTATAGCGAGAGTCGACGAGGTTCTACAACAGGCTTACCAAACCTCAACACAATATTACAGCTAGTCCACCAAACCCCAACCTATTATTACAGAGAGTCGTCAGGATCCCTAATCACAGATAAGTCGATTCAACAAATTATTACATATACATATATATATATTATTTAAAAATGCCTATTTTGGATTATAAAGTTTTATTTCCTATATTTCGTGTGGCAACTCGCCAAACTTCTTCGGGGAACAAGATTGTTTTGAATAGCTCGCGTATCAATTCACGAGTATGTACAACTGCTATAAAAAATTTAAAATATCTAAAATCTACAATATGCATGTTTATAAATATAATTATTAATAATAAAATGATATATACAATATTAATATATAAAGAATAAATAAATATATACATTTAAAATAAAAGAATTGAAAATCAGTAATTTGTTATATATATAAATGTATAGTAGTGGGCTATATGGTTTTAAATTGTAAGTATAATTGAGGAATGTCTATTTTTCGATTGATAGTGTTTTTATCTTCTATTGAGGTCCAGCTTTCTAGAAAAAGTCTTGAATGTTTGTCCTTGATATTTTGATATACTATTTCAGTTGAGTCAAAATTAGGTATGTGGTCCTGTTTCAGTGCGTGGTCTACTAAAAGGGAAAAGAGGTCTATAGTTTTGAAGGGCTGTCCGGTGTTGATTGGTTCTTTCTTCTAGAGTTTTCCCTGTCTCTCCTATGTATGTCTCTTGCCCAGCTACATACATAGGAGAGACAGGGAAAACTCTAGAAGAAAGAACCAATCAACACCGGACAGCCCTTCAAAACTATAGCCCTCTTTCCCTTTTAGTAGACCACGCACTGAAACAGGACCACATACCTAATTTTGACTCAACTGAAATAGTATATCAAAATATCAAGGACAAACATTCAAGACTTTTTCTAGAAAGCTGGACCTCAATAGAAGATAAAAACACTATCAATCGAAAAATAGACATTCCTCAATTATACTTACAATTTAAAACCATATAGCCCACTACTATACATTTATATATATAACAAATTACTGATTTTCAATTCTTTTATTTTAAATGTATATATTTATTTATTCTCTATATATTAATATTGTATATATCATTTTATTATTAATAATTATATTTATAAACATGCATATTGTAGATTTTAGATATTTTAAATTTTTTATAGCAGTTGTACATACTCGTGAATTGATACGCGAGCTATTCAAAACAATCTTGTTCCCCGAAGAAGTTTGGCGAGTTGCCACACGAAATATCGGAAATAAAACTTTATGATCCAAAATAGGCATTTTTAAATAATATAATATATGGATTGCTCTATTTTCAAACACACATATATATATATATATTTATAATTTATGTGTATGTGTAAAATGATTCAAAATGTTAAAGATCATTTTTCGTTAATATTCAAAAATATATAAAATAAAAAATTATAAATATATCAATCAATATTGAAAAATAAAATATGCAAATTTCAAAACAATGACACTGTTTATCCCTAAGCACAAAATGGATTTATATTGAAACAAAGTCAACAATTACAGGGCTAAATAACATTCCGAGCATAATCAGAACGATTGTGTCATAGTGCGCCATCTGTTATTGGAAATTTGAACTATTTATGTCACGTATGCTGGAAATTTGAACTACCGCGTATGTAAACTCTTATCATTTCAATAAGAGCTGTAGAAATTGCTTTAAATTAAAAGAAACATATACGTCATAAATGTTTCAAATTTCCAATACACAGAAAGAGCTTATGGCACTAGTTGCAATAGATATATAGATTTAGCAATTTTAAGACATTATACACTTTAATTAAAAAAATTTACACTACAATAACAACATTTTCATTTGTAATCGATATTTTCAATTTTAAAAAATAGTTTAACAATTAATCTACCCATATATATTTTAAATCTCTATCTAAATATGTGTATGTGCTTTTTAAAATTGAAATTGGTCTATTTTAGATACTTTTAGATCCGTTTTAATCAAGCATTAGAAATAAAGCATTTGAGCATTTTTCAAATAAAGTAACCACTGTTTAATATGGGGTTGAAATTTTACTTATATTCCCGCTTCAAACTGCTACCCACTTCAAGTACAATGACTCGGGCTTGGAGGAGAAGTCAAGGCAGGCAGCTCTAACCTCATCTACAGTGTCGACGTCCCCAAAATGCATGTTTCATCAAACGGAAAAAACCGTAGTCTGAAGGGGCGGGGGGCAGGGCTGTACACAGGATGTGGCAAGTACTTTAACGCCATCAAGCGCTGCAAGCTTCTTCCGCTTCTTCCTTGCCCTATGTGGACTGACATTATCTGTCTGAAGCAATACGCATTTACGGCAAATCAGTGATGAATATTTCTCCGTCAACTTGGTGTAGACCCGTTCCAGCTGCTCACAGTATAGATCGGCGTCTACAGATCGTCCATTCGGGACAAGCTCGAAATGGAGAACATCCTTGAAGTTCCATCATGCCGATATCATAATCTTTTTTGCAAAGCGATCTTGGCGGGAGACGGGTGGCGACTCTCTAGGCTTCGTACAACCCATCGTTTGTGGCGGTTGTGGTTCACAAAGTAAACCCATTTCTCGTCCATCGTCACAATACGTTTCCAAAAACGATTGTCCCGTGGGTTTTCAAGCAGCTGGCGGCAAATTTCAATGCGTTGCTGTGCCTGTGCTGCAGTCTGCCCATGAAGGTCTTGACGAGGTTTATGTGAACGTGATCCAAACGATACAGATGGTTCACGATGGTTCTTTGGCTGACATTAAGCGAGGTGCCAGTTCCCGGCTACTCGATCCATCAGGATAGCAAGAAGATTCATTTCGATCAATACCAATTAAAACTTATTTGCATAAAATACTGGAGAGGCATTGAGAAAAACCTGCGCTTAGTAGGTTTATTTAAAATATATATTTTATAAATATTTTATTTAAATATTGAGAGGAGGAAGGTTGTCCTCTTTTAACAAAACTAATGTTCCAATCTTGATGTTGTCCACTGATTTCAACCATTTTGGTCTGTTCTGTAGTCTGGAAAATACTCAAATGACCATCTTTTCCAAAAGTCTGTCTTGATCTGTTCAACCAATTGCCATCTTCCTTTAAGACTGGAACCGCTTTCTCTAACTAGGGATGGGACTGTAGTCAGTGACATTCCAATGAGGAAATGTCCTGCCGTCAACGCAGTCAAGTCTTCAGGATCATCTGTTAGAGGGCACAATGGTCTTGAATTTAGACATGCCTCTATTTGGGTTAGCACAGTTGTTAATTCTTCGAATTTTAATTTAGTTTTACCCACGATTCTACGTAGATGATATTTTACAGATTTTATTCCTGCCTCCCATAGTCCTCCAAAATGAGGTGAGAATGGAGGCATAAAATTCCAATTGATCTCTTTTGAAGAAGCAAAGTCATGAATGTTTGAATTGAATAACTTTCTTAAGTCTTTGTAAGCTCCGACAAAATTAGTTGCATTATCAGTGTTTATTTCTGTCGGTCGGCCTCTACGGGCAATAAATCTCCGAAGAGCAGCCAGGAATGCTTACTTGTTAAGTTGGTAACGAGTTCTATGTGTATGGCTTTAGAGAACATGCAGATAAATAATGAAATATAAGCCTTATCATATCTTGCATTTCTTAAATTCGTTGTTTTCACAATCACCGGTCCAGCAAAATCAATTCCTGTTTTATTGAATGGTCTTGTCCAATTGATCCGTTATGTCGGCAAATTGCCCATTAGTTGTTGTACTGTATTTTGTTGTATATATATTAATTAATTGTTACCACAGAAGTGTGTGTAAGCTCACAGGTAAATAGGCGCTAACCGAAGCAGAAAAAAGTTCCTTTGTTGAATATTAGTTTCCCTTTTATATTTTGTTTTCTATCTTGTGTAAATCAATAAATATAATGTTTAATTAATAATTATTGGAATCAGTTTCATTAATAATTCCAAGCAAAGTCAACAATTGGTAGCAGAGCGTGGTTGTTTGATATAAAGCTCAAAAGCGAAAATATTTAATCTGAAGATTAAGCAAGAAGTTTATTCTGATCGGTAAACTGAAGCACTTCTAAGAAGATTTAAGGTATTTATAGATTAAGTTAAATTATATCTATATATTGCATGTTTAAAAGCTACCCAATATTTAAATAAATTTAAAATATATATTTGTTTTTAAATTATATTGGTTTGTTTATATTAGCTCAAAAGGCGAAAATGGCTGAATATAATTTTTTATCCCAAAGAAAAATTGAACCATTAACAGGAACAAATTATCAAATATGGGCGTTGAAAATCGGCGCAGTTCTGAGAGGAAGAAAATTATTTAAATGTGTAATTTCCGATCCACACAGAACCTGAAGACAAAAGTTCTTGGGAGATTTGGAGTGGTAAAAATGATTAAGCTTTTGGGATAATCATCACAACATTGACTAATGAACAAGCTGGAATGTTCATAGGAGAAACAAATGCTAAGAAAGTATGGGACTCACTGAGAAAAACACACACAGGCAATTTGGAAGATAAAATTATTGATATAGGCTTAGAATTAAAGAACATTAAAATGAAAGATAATGAAACTGTAGATGAATATATAACAAGGGCAAAAAATATTGCTGCTAGAATTTCATCATTAGGGCATCAATTTCCCAAAGAGAACTTTCATTTCATATTGTCAGAGGCATACATCCAAGGTATGAAAATATTGCTATTGTCTTACGATCTAAGAGAGAGGCAACAGTAGAAGAGATTCAACAAACTCTAAGAGAAGAGGAGTCAAGAAGAAATATGAGATTAAATCAATCAGTTGAGAATGGGCATGAACAAGCATACAGAATTAAAAATAGAAAGGTTGAACAATTTCAGCCAAAAATATGTTTTGTTTGTAATAAAAAGGGACATCTAGCTAATGATTGCTGGTTTCGAGATAAACAGAAACAAGGATACCAAAAGAAATGGAATCCTGGTTATAGAAATCACAAATACAGTAGAGAACATTCAAATAACCTAGTGGATACTATGAAAAGTGGAATTAATGAGCAAGCATTTGAAACATATGTAAAAGAATTTGATGATTCACCAGATGAGAGAAATGATAGACAAATATGGTGTATAGATTCAGGATGCACCGCACATTTAACCCCAAACCTAACTTTGATGGAAAATGTGACAGAGTACAAAAGTGAAATCAACCTAGCTGAGAAGGGCAAACTACCCAAGCCATAGCCAAAGGAGATATGAGACTTACTACATGCACAAGTGAAGGCCAAGAAAATATTCGCATCAAAGATATCTTACACGTACCAAATCTAAGAAATAATTTCTTGTCAGTATACGAATTAGTCAACAAAGGAAATTCAGTTATTTTCAATAAGGATAGAGCAAAAATTTATAATGAAGGGAATGATTTAGTTGCTGAAGCATATATTAAAGATAGAATGTTTATGATGGAAACAAAACTAAGAAATGTACCAATATCAAAAAATGAAAATGTCATGGTTATAAATACACATTTATCAAATAAAAATAGCAATATAAGTTTATGGCATAAGAGATTGAACCATATAAATGAAGAATACATGAAAAAATGATTCAAGGACACATTGTAAGAGGATTGGATCTAAAATTCGAAAGGTTACCAGAGTGCGAAGCATTCATAATGGGAAAACTGGTTCAGAAGCCATATAATATTACGGAAATTTATACAGTTAAACCCTTGCAGTTGATTCATATGGATTTATGTGGACCAATGCCATGTCAATCTTTAGGAGGATCTAAGTATTTTCTTGTTATAGTAGATGATTACAGTAGAAGAATCTTTGTATATTTCCTGAGATCAAAAGATGAGACCTTTGAAAGATTTGAAGAATTTAAAGCAAGAGCTGAAAACGAATTAAGTCTTAGAATAAAAGATGTAAGAACGGACAATGGAACTGAATTTTGTAACTTTAGATTTGAAGGACTTTTCAATAGAAGTGGGATCCATCACCAACATACCACCACATACTCACCACAAAGTAATGGAGTCGCAGAGAGAGTGAATAAGACTCTTATAGATACAGCGAGAACCTTACTAATTGACTCAAAATTACCCATGAAGTTTTGGGCAGGCAATTGCTACAGCTGTGTACATTAAGAATTGTACTCCCCACAGGTCTATCAAGCACCATACACCTATGCAGAGATGGAATGGCAGGAAACCATCGGTCAAACACATTCGAATATTTGGATGTTTGACACATTGGCTTGAGAGCAAACCAAGAAGAAACAAGTTTTCACCAAAGGGTAGAAAGGGAATATTTATTGGTTATTCAATTAAAAGAAAAGCTTACAGAATATATGATATAATGACAAAGAGAATCCATGAAGTCATATCAGTAAAATTTAGTGAAGATAGGAATTGATTATGCAAATGATATTCAGGAAGATACTAATTGTGATAATTTGACCTATAAAGGAAATTGTGAATAAATAGTTGAAGACGTTCTTATCTTGAAAGAAGACAATCCTGTCACAGAGAGTAAAATGAAGTCTAAGGAGGATACTTCAGTAAAACTAGGTGGAGACTGTGAAAATGACTCATCACAAACTGAACCAATACAGGAAAGATGCGTAAAAGGAGAAAGAAAGAAAGGAGAAACAAAGAGCATCTTAGAAGAACGGCACAAAGCATGACTTGAAGAACAAGAAAGGAAATTGATTGAAAAAGGAGTTAGACGCTCACAAAGAATAAAAGATAGGAATGATGCAAACTTAATTATGGAGAAATAGATCATTATATCCCGGAGAACTTTAAAGAAGCAATGGATAGTGGAGAAAGAAATGAATGGAACAAAGCAAGGGAAGAAGAGCTCAGTGAGATAGAGAAGCATAAAGTATGGACACTAGTACCAAGGGAAAATGGTATGAAAGTCATCAATAGTAAATGGGTCTACAGTACAAAGAAAACCTCATATGACGGCATATATAAAAGAAAGGCCAGACTGGTTGCTGTTGGATGCAATCAAAGATATGGTGTAGAATATAAGGAATCTTTTTCACCTGTACTCAAAAAGGAAAGCTTGCGAACAATAGTAGCTCTTGCAACACAACAGAATTTAACCATAAAGACTTATGATGTGAAGACAGCTTATCTCTATGGTGAGTTAGAAGAGACAGTATACATGAGACAACCAGATGGTTTTATGCAAAAAGGAGAAGAAAACAAAGTGTGTAAATTGGAAAAAAGCCTGTATGGTCTACCACAATCAGGAAAATGTTGGAACAAAAAGATCAATTAAATTTTATACCAGTTGGGAATGATTAGAACCAAATGTGATCCATGTGTCTATAAACTCCAGAGAGGAGAAGAGTATGCAATACTGGGTCTATATGTAGATGATCTCATAATTGCTGGAACCAATAAGGAAATTAATGACAACCTAGAAATAGAAAAATATGTTACTCTAATAGAAAAGAAAGATAGCGAACCATTTATTGGAATTGAAATAAAAAGGGCCGAAGATGGATTTTATCTATCTCAGACTCATTATATTGATACAATTCTTCACAGATTTGGATTGGAAGGATGCAACAGTGTGCAGACACCTGGAGATCAAAATCAAAATTTGAATGAATATTTGGACTCTAAGCCAGTAGATAAACCTGTATACCAGGAAATGATTGGATCACTTATGTACCTTTCTACGGGTACTCGACCGGACATATCCTTCAACGTCAGCAATTTATCACAGTATAGTAATGATCCAAGAGAAATACACTTAACTGGAGTTAAAAGGATTTATAGATATCTGAAGGGAACAAGAAATAAAATGTTGGCATATAAGTCAAAAGACAACAACATCACAATAAGTACTGATGCGAGCTGGGGCACAACCCGAGACGCAAAATCCTATTCAGGCTATACAGTCAAACTTGGCAACAACTTAATAAACTGGAGAAGTAGAAAGCAAAATTTAGTAGCCTTGTCTACATGTGAAGCAGAACTTATTTCAATATGTGAAGGCATTTCAGAAGTATTATGGTTAAAGGGATCACTAGAAGAACTTCGTGAAAATTTAACTTTCCCAATTACCTTGAAAAGTGACAGCCAGGCTGCAATAAACTGGATACAATCTGACAAAATTACTTCACGAGCAAAGCACATAAACCGAAAGTATTATTTTGTGAAAGAGGAAATTCAAAATGGAATCAAGCTGGCATACACTAAAAGTGAAGACATGGAGGCGGATATACTAACGAAGAGTCTATCTAAGGACAAACTACGGAAATGTGCAGATAGCTTCGGACTTGCTGATTAGGGCTTACACACAGGGGAGCGTGTGTTGTATATATATTAATTAATTGTTACCACAGAGTGTGTGTAAGCTCACAGGTAAATAGGCGCTAACCGAAACAGAAAAAAGTTCCTTTGTTCAATATTAGTTTCCCTTTTATATTTTGTTTTCTCTCTTGTAAATCAATAAATATAATGTTTAATTAATAATTATTGGAATCAGTTTCATTAATAATTCTAAGCAAAGTCAACACCTTTGTTCTAAATCTAGCACATTTAATGCATTTAAACAGAATTTGTTTTACTAGACATCGTCCGGATGGTATCCAATATTTTCTCTGATGGCTGATAGAGTTAATTGTACACCTGCATGTAATAATCTATCATGGTAATGTCTTATTACTAATTGAGTAATATAATGTGCCTTAGGTAAAATAATTGGATGTTTTTGATCAAAACCCAAAAATACATTATTTAATCATTCACCCACTCCGAGTAATCCACCTTTATCAAGAAAAGGATTCAATTTTATTAATGGACTTTTCCCACTTAAAGGTTGTAAGGCCTCTATTTGTCTCAAATCGATGTAGTAATCCTCTTGTTGAACACATCGAATAATTCTGTTGAAAGAGGTCTCAATTTCTTCAAATGATAATGCTCCGGATTTTTATTTTTTGAGAGGTTTTCGACAATTATAGAAGAAACGAAAAAATCCATCCTGTTATCCTTTTTAATTTATTCAATGATGAATATCTTTTTATGAATGAATAAGATATGTTCCTTTTGACAAAAAGGTTGGTCTTAATTCTTTGTTCACTTAAGCATTGCTCATTTATCCCTGATAAAGAGTCGTTATAGGATTATGATGTTGTTTTCAACCATGGTGGACCGTGCCACCATAACTCAAGATAGAGAAATTGATCCAATGATATTCCCCTGGATGCAAGATCAGCGGGATTGTCCTCTACTTTGACGTGCATCCAACGACATGGTAATAGCTCTTGTGTATCCTTTACCCGATTAGAAACATAGGGTTTCCATCTGCTATGCTCTGAAGCCAACCAACTCAGCACTATGGTGGAATCTAACCACAATGTAACCTTGTTTATATTCAACGACATAGCCGTACAAACGAGTCTAGTCAGCTGAGCTAGAAATAGCGATGAACACAATTCCGTGCGTGGAGTGGTTTTTAAAGTAGCTACTCGGGTTTTCGCTGCCAATAGATATGCATCATGTATTGAGGAATTATGAATTATCTTGATATATATCATTGCAGCATATGCCCTTTGTCAGGCATCAGAAAATCCATGTATCTCATAAGCTGTAAGCTCATAAAGTCTTATCCATCGAGGTATCTGTACCTGGTGTAGCGATGCTAGATCATTTTGTAATGCCTTCCACGATTCTTATAATCCAACTGGAATAGGCTCATCCCATGTTAGTTTTGCAGCCCATAATGTCTGAATCATCAACTTGATTTTAAGCATGACCGGCGCAAACCAACCATGGGGGTCATATATTTTTACCATTTGTGATAAGATATTTCGCTTAGTTGGGGCATTCTTGATTATTACCAATTTCTTCAATCCTATTTCGTCATTCTTTGGGTTCCAATTAATGCCCAATAAATTTATTCCCAATGTATTCTCACTTTCAACATTAACATAGAAAGTTGATTTGTCTGTTTCTTGAAGTGTGTCCAATACTGTAGGTTTATTGGACGTCCATTGTCGTAATTTAAAACCGCCTGCTTGCAACAATTGGTCTAATTCTCTTATAATTTTGCGCCCATTTTCTACAGTTTCACAATCAGCCAACAAGTCATCCACATAAAAAATATGATTTAAGAATGGCTTCTGCCGTTGGAAACCTAATTTGTTCATTATGAGCCAATTGTTTCAATACCCTGATGGCCAAGAATGGTGCACAAGATGTTCCGTATGTCAAGGTTTTAAGATCATACTCCTTTATACCTTGACCTGATTCATCTCTCCAAATTATTCGTTGATACGGAGTATCTTCTGGGTGAACTAAAATCTGCTTATACATCTTGGTGATGTCTGCAGATATAGCGATAGGGTGAGACCGGAATCTTAACAACAAAGGGAAAATGTCCTTTTAAAGCTTGGATCCTGTATGTAAAACATCATTTAAAGAATAAGAATAACCTGTTGTTGTTTTTGAAGAAGCGTTGAATACAACTCGCAATTTTGTGGTAGAGCTTTTTTCTTTGATTATTGGATGATGAGGAAGGTAAAATGCTTTATGATCATTTCCGTTTTCTTTCACATCATTCATGTGGCCTAAATCCAGGTATTCTTGCATAAAATCCTTGTAGGTCTGATATACCTGGGGCTGTTGTTTCAAGATTTTCTCCATTCTTAAAAAACAGTTAATGGTTTGAGGTTTTGATTCTCCAAGCAAACTGGGGTCCTTAAAGGGCAATCTTACAATGTATCTACCAGTTGTTTCTCTCTCATGAGTTGTCTCAAAATGAATTTCGTTGAGATCATCTTCAAACGGATCAGTTTTGGTTTTGAGTTCTTCTTCCCATAAGGAAAATATTGGTTCCCATTTATTGAGCGTACAATTGAATGTGTGCAGTTTTTGGTAGTTTCTGGATTTTTTTTGAAAGATTTCAATTTCTTCAAAGAACAACCATCCCAATAGTGTTTTGATTGCCTTTGGTTGACCTTCATGTCCATATTTGATGGCTCCCTTGAATAGAGAAAAGGCAATATCTGTGCCTAGCAATATGTGAATTGGTGCGGTATATTGATATTGTG
>CP092886.1:36293593-36395016 GCA_030710605.1 Cordylochernes scorpioides | reverse complement strand
TACATTGAAGGATGTCCTTAAGGGCTTTTAAAGGGAGAGGTGCCACTTTTGGTACATGAATGCCATCTTCCCACTATTTTATTTTATAAATGTATATATATAGAATTTGGGCAGAGGATATTGATATATAAAATAAAGTTTGCCACTCTTGTCAAAAAAAAAAGTTAAAACAGCACCATTTACTCACTATCTCCACAAACTAGCGACTCAGGTCGATGACAAAGCTACAACACAAGCTTTGGCAAACTGAGAAGCATCCATATGGAGACAATGGTTTCTGGCTAATGGCCCTGTCAGTCCAGGGCAGGCTTTGATTTCATGATCCACAAGGGATCAAATGAAATCTTTGGATTTGACAAAGAGGTTTTTATCTGTTAAAGCATATGGAAATTTTATGCTGGAAGGATATTGATTTATAAAATAAAGGTTACCTCTCCCATCAAAATAAATATTAAAACACCGCAATCACCATTGATAATCTCCACAAACTAGCAGACTTGGGTCAGTGGCAAAGTTACAACCCTAAGTTTGGAAAATTGAAAAGCAGCTACCTGGAAACCATGTTTTGGGTTAATATCTCTATCAGCCCAGGGATGCTTTAAATTTCATGGTGGTGTTAATGCCATAGATGGCACCATTTTAGCATTTATTATAACATTTTATATAACATACACTCTATAAAAAAAATTCACAAAGAAGTTGTTCGATTTGTATGATAATATGTATATAAAGATGCTTCGACCACATGCAAATTATTGAAATTTGGTGGCTGATTTATGCAAAGCAAGAGCTCCAGCGCATCTGAACCTTGCATCTAACAAGTATTCTAGACTCAATATTCAGCAGGGAACAAGCTTATTATAAAAATGTATTTAATTTTTTTTGCAGTAAGCCTATTTCTCTACTGTATCAATGCCTCAATGAAAGATTCATGCTCAATACGTTAGAGTTTGAAAGAGGTCAAGCAATTGAATTGAAAGAGGCTAGTTGGTCAAATCAACTAATCGCGCAACATCTGTGTTAAAGTGCTCCAGCTAATTGATGATGTTGGCAAGAGTAGGTCAACAACGAAAGAAAGCTATGTCAGCAGTCGACCAAGAGACACATCATAACGAGAGATCAGAGCAATTGCCAAAATGGCAGTCACAGCACCGGATTAGTTGTTATCTACCATCTCTATATTTTTTGAAGGGATATATGTACTTTACTATTAAGGGTTAATTTCCACCAGGAAAATTCTCATCTATATTTAAAAAGAAACAAACAGTAATAAAGAAAAGGTTAGGAGTTGAAATGAATTATAAAACATGCCTTGATATTCTCAAATGAGCTTTTTAGATGGCAAGTTGCTCTCTTCCAGCAATAAATATAAACTTTTATTTTGAAGTTTTTTCTACTTTATTAGCCACACAACCCATTTATCAGCTCTAATACAATGGTTGGCCATCATTGAACATCAGTTCTTCCCAATTTGAGCATTTCCCCATATATATTCTAAAGAATTCTAGGTGTCTATTAGATTATTGAACTAACACTTCCTTGGTATACCTTTCTATTCATTCTTCAAGGTGTATCACTCCAGTATGGTCAATAGACGATCTCCCGATGATCCCCGGAAAACATGTCCTGGAAACTTCTATATCATTTCCTTTTGATTACTTCACTTAGAAGGCAACACTCTCCATCAAATATTTTTCAAACTTCATTGCTTGTCACCTTATCTGTCCATTTGATATTGAGAATTCTTCTAGGCACCAGATGTCAAAAGAGTTCATTTCCACTTAAGTTATTTGGTCAATGTCAAAGTTTCACAAGCATACAGGAAAATTAACCAAACAGAATAATTTAGTTCTACTTCAAATCCTTCGAAGCCCTTTATTTCTCCAAAAAGCATTTTTTGCCTTAGCAAAATTCTGACCTTCTTTCTTGCAGCTTCTATCCTCATTTGTGAAATTTCCAAGAAAAGTAAATGATTTTACCGATTTTGCTATTAAAAGAGCCTTGTTTAAGCCCATGCATTTTCTTATTGATATTGAATCTTACTCCATACATGTCTCCCAAGCTTTTAATCCTGTTCAAGGCTTTTTTATATCTTTTCTCTTCCTTGTAATAAATGTAAAGTCATCTGCATACATAATATTGTTAAAATTATTTCAACAAAAAACATTATATATGTTATTAGAAAATTATGCATTTAATTCCAAAATGTTTTTTAGTTATAAATTTCATGATTCACCATTTCATCAACTCACCTCATATAGCTCTTTGCCTTAATTATATTAATCTGAAAAGGTCTATATTTAGTTTGAGGATCCTCAGTGATTAAAGAAGTTTTATCTAAATGCCAAAATCTAAATTTGAACAATCACAGGAGTTATTATATAGGGCTATGCATTGAGATCTTCCTTGTCTTAAGTGGCAAATTAATGAGCCAATCCCAAGTAGATGATGCCCTACTTCACGAAGGAGTTTTCAAAAGGGGAATACCTAGCTATAAGTTTAGAAAAATGTTCCCTAGATATTCTATGGCATAGTCATGATCTGTAGATTCCTTGCAACTCTTCTCCATTTAACATGTGTGGGCCCAGGTGAATTGCTCCCAGTGGAAACTATTTTAGTATTTAAAATGCATTAGTCAAGAATTATGATTTATATTTTTATCAGACACTCACTATAGTTTAATCCTTTGCAAAAGTGTTTTTCTTACCTTTATTCTGTCAGGAGGAGCAAATTTTTTTCATAAAAATGTGCATATATGTTTTATTTATAACTCATTTTATTCATTTTCTAAATTGAAATAAACTTGAGATAATGTGAGTGGAAACAAATTAAAATTGTTCATATAATAAAAGGAATAAACTATTAAAATTATTTTCAACTTTCATACTTCTTTGAACAAATGAATAGATTTCACAGGTTTTAGTACTTTTTAAATATTTGGGACCAAATATGAAAACTGTTATCCAGCAGCTTCCCATTATCTAGGCTAGAAATAGCCTTTTTTCTGGAATATAAACAATTCTTAAGAGTTCCAAATAACTTTTGTCTTATAATATGCTCCCCCCCCCCAACTCATTAATTAACGTTCATATTATTTTTGTAAAGTAAATGTGTATTTATGACCGCAAAATCAAGATATAATTAATTAAAAAGTATGCATTACAGGTCAATAAAGTTTCAACACATTTTAAAACCTGGCACCATTTTTCAACTACAGAAGAAAATATATTTTTTTTTTTACCCCTAGAAAAATCACTTTCTTTTGCAAACTGTTGAATAAATGTCACACTAGGACATGCGATTTTTTAACTCCATTAGCAACACTATAAGTATTGTCAGAATATGAGTCATGTACAAAAAAGGAAGATCTATTTAGGTGGAGAAGAGAATGAGGGATGTCACCCGTAATTAGAAGCAAAGCTGTCAAAATTTGGTGTAGTTGAATGCTAATTATATCTGATACTGGCCCTTATAACCTAATATTGATGTTGGATGCTGTCCAATACTGGTCCACAAAGGGTTAATAATAAAAGCCCTTGAAAAGGTTTGAATAAGTTATAACAAAAAAGCAAAATTGATATCATTATATAGGTAACTGGTAGTCAAGATCAAATTGCTATAATACCTGCCTTAAGGAGAAACCTGTTGTTTGTAACTCAAACCATGTTTCCCCATGGTTATCTGGTACATATACTTGAACCTGTGTCAAAAGGCAAACTAAGCTATAATCATTTTGCCATTGCATTTTGTGCGACTGCTTAAGGCAAATCTTTTAGTACATTTTGGAAATAGAGAAAGAGTTCAATTTGGAGTAAAACAAAATACGGGTTGAAATTCAAACTCACCTGATGAAGAATATTGACAATCTTCATGGTGAGTATCAGCTGGCAGAGGTCAGCTAAGACTCGGTCTGGAAACCACAGAAACTGTGTGTAGTTGTGTGGAAGAGCAGAAGAAATATATGCAAGATACTTACAACAGAGGTAAAACAATCTGCCTCAAAATAGATTTGAAGTCATAAATTAAAATTGTTCCTGCAACAGGAAAATAACTGACCCTCTTCTAAATTTAATTTTTGGCCAAATTATTGCATTTAGTGATTTAGGTATAATTTATATTATAGATAAATATAACAAAGTTCAAAGCCCACATCCAAATAATAAATTTATATGCAACATTTTGGTAAGAGCATTCTTATCATCTTCAGAAAAAAATATGAAGGAAGTTTTGTACTTCAGAACTTTTAGCAGAATCTAAAGAGAACCAACAGTTACCATAACTTCCCATATAAATTACTTATATGTTTGTGTCCTGAAGATAGATGTTGCCATTCGGTCATTTAAAGTTTAATGAGGAGCGTCTGTACTTCATGTTAAGGGCGGCTGCACATGGTGTCTAATCTTCATGTTAGGGATGGCCATTTTCATATTGGTGCTAATTTAGACTGCTACTGAGTGGTACCCCCAGTCTTAATGACAGACGTGGTCGCATTCTACTTCACCCAATCATGATAGTCTATCCACAAGTCAGACAAGCCTGAGTACTACCCAACCAGCTACAGACCTATCTCTTTAACCCCATTCCCTGCAAAATCATGGAACATATATTTCTCAATAGATTAACTTTTTATCTCAACCTCAACAACTTACTAGACCCTCATTAGAGAGCTTCTAAAGAAATCAAAACTCTGAGAACTCAATCTTTTACTTTGTTCAACAAATCCAGAACAATTTTCATCATAAACCAACGCACTCCACTTTAGCAGCCTTCATCTACCCTGTCCCAAGTCCTTGACAGTCTGGAGGGAAAATTAATTCTTAAACTCGACAAACGTGGGACAGAGGGAAGCATGCTGAGTTGGATCAGTAACTTTCTATCTTAACACACCATACAGGTTAATTTCAATAGCAATATGATATATACACCTTCATCAAACCACCATTTAAAATTTCCCATTATGCAGATGACAATCATCTGGGTCTCTAAAAACAACCTCTCCCATACAGAACGCTCTCTGAATAAGGCTATGAAAAATCTGCAAAAGGTAACCCAGAAACTGAAATTATCTATTAACACCAGAAAATATTAAATTGGCATCTTCACCATTAATAATCACCTTTCCACTGGACTCCAAATATTTTTCTGCATAACTCATTAATCAAATATTCAGATTCCACCCAAGATATCTTAGTATCACACTGGACCCTGCTCTCACCTTAAAAAAAAAAAAAACATATTGACACCATAATACAAAAAGCTAAAAATAGGTTCCCAATTCTAAAAAATTCAGGCTTAAACTGGGGTGCAAATGCCAATATCTTAGGCCCAACATATCCCACACTCATAAGGCCCATTTTTGAATATGCTGCACCAGCCTGGATCAATGCAAGTAAATGCAATTTATCCAAAATAGAATTTAAGCCAGAGCACTTAAAAATCATCAGCAGGCTTTGAGGATCTCTTGCCCAAATCACATTACTGAACTCGAATATAACCTTCTTCCTCTACACCTCAGGAGAAAAATCTGTTTCTCAAAATTAATATTTAAAAAGATTAATTCTTCCAAAGAACACATTACAGGAAATTTTATTAGAAATTGGGATACCCAAGTCAAAGACTCAAATGCCCCACTCCTCTTAACTGGCCACAATTATCATCTTTTATATATCCTAATCAATCCTAAACACAAAACTTTCTACCCCACACAGAACTTGCAATAAAATCACCTGTATAATCTCATCTCCCACCAATAAAACTTGGCCAGAATTACTCAAAGCTCTTGGCCTCCAAATCATTGAAGAAAATCTCTCTCTTTGACATCACAATTTACACTGATAGTAACCAACCTAAAACTGGAGTGTCTGGCAGTGGTATTGCTATTTACAAAGATAAAATCCTTTTGAAAATATCCCTTTTCCACCTTAGACACCTTTGGGTTTATAAAGCAAAACTCTCTGCAATAGATACTTCTCTAAAAAATACAACACAATTCACTAAGTAAAATAATAATCTATTCCTACTCAAGAGCAGTCATTTTTACCCTTCAAACCTGTTTTTATAGCCAAGAACTTCTTTTCAAAAGCATTGCTAATTCTGTAAACTAACCCAAGCCAACAGCTCTGTCACAGCACAATGGGTTCGAGTTCATGTTAGAATTCCTGGAAATATACTGGCAGACTGACAAAATCTGGAGCTATTGGCCACCCTGAGGCCATAAAATCAACTACCTTACTAGACAAAAAAACCTCCACCATACCATCAAGGCCCAATGCCAGCATGAATGGAAATCTGCTGCTTGCACATGACTGGTACAGAGCAGGAGGAACAAGCGTCAATTCTGTTCTCCCAAAGGAACAGCAGTCCTTGATTTCCAGCCTTAAGTCTGGACATCTACAGACAATGACTTTTCAGAATGGTTGCAAGGTTTTCCCACTATGTATTAAGTACAATTCTTAAATTGAAGCCCCAAACTACATCATTGATGAGCTCTATTTTGCATCCCCACACAATCAAAAATCTCAAGCAATACAGACTTGATACCCTAATAAATTTGAGTGGGGATAAGAAAGAAGACTATATCTCTAAAGTTAAAATGTACATCAAACAGAGATATTCTATTTCATAAATGTATATGCATGATGATAATTGAAATATAATTCAATTAAAAGTTTCATGATATATATTTTCTTATCAAATCAGCATTTTTGAAAATTGTCCATTCAATTAAAAATATGTATAATTACTTGATGTGTATCAAAGCTTATTTTAAAACAATAATGGTTGAATTTTAAGGCTTTTAAAATATATTAATTAATTAACAACTTATTATAAAAATAGAAAGAAAATATATGTATGATGATTTTCAAAACATTAATATTATCAGATAAATTAATGTTTTTATTAAATTTTGACAATTTTTGATGTTTTCCTAGGAGATTGTGAAATTGACACCTGAATTTTAAAATTTTTATCTACTTTGAGTTCTCAAAATAGTGCTTAAAAATAAATCAGTTATAATAAATCATTCTGAGATTAAAAAAGAATATGTATCACATGCATACATTTTTACATTGTTTTTAAGTTAATTAATTCATTTACTTTGTATTCATTTGATTGTACATTAATTTATATGGATTTTACACAACTTGGGGAGGTGGTTAATTGGTTATTTTACTTTATTTAGCTAAGAAGAGATAAAATTTATATTTTGTAAATTTACCAAAAGATATATTCCTCTATTTTATAATCAAATATAATGTGACACCTGACATGATTCAATCTCTAATGAGAAGATTTCATGATCCCAAAAGTATCAATTCTTTTAGGCAGTCTTTCATAGAGAGAACTATTTTGTTTTGTAAAAATTAATGGTCCATAAATGTATAAAGAATTTTTGTACATGAATTGTGGTCTCTCATTTATGTTTAAAAAGTTTTTATATAAAAATAATTTCACATCTCAAAATTCAACTAAGTAAACAAGATTTTGAAAATAAAATGATTTTAAAAAATAATAAATATATTTGGTAGAATTAATCAGTGCAAGATATTTGATTAAAATGAAAACATTTTGATGCTGTTTTAAGATTTTTTTTACTATGCTTAGTTTTCAAAATATATATTATAAATTTAAAAAGGAACACCAAAATATTTTAATTTTAATAAAGAATATATTTTTTGGATAATATTAAGTTTGCTAAACACACAAAATGAAAAAAATCTCGCAAAAAACCTTGTGTGCATATCTAAATAGTGAAAAAAAAAACTTACCTCATTTTGATGCTTTAAAATCTCGTCAAGTTCTCCTGGAGCAAAACATTCTTCCATCATGACTTGAGGATGGATATTTCTGCAAGCTTTAAAATCCAAAAGGGGGACTTTATAAACTTCATCTTCCATATGCAAATCAATTCTGATTTTCTGTAATTCAGGATAAAATTCTTCATTTTCCCATTGCTTTGGATCAAAATTTTGGCAAAACTTTAATTGATCAAAAGACATTTTAAAATAGGAATCTCCATTTGGTACATTTACTTGCAAATCTCTCAAATCATGATCCATGTTTGCATCATCTTGCTTTTCTCTCAAAATATCATTTAAAATTACCTTTGAATCAAAATGTATTTCTAATTCCAATGCTGGCTCATTTGTTGAATCACCATTAAAGGGAAGATGAGACACATCACTCAATATAATCCTGTTGGATGAATCTCTGTCTACTTTTACAATTTGCTTGCCTTCTAGATAGGCTTGAAATGAAGAATATTGAGATGCAGTTAAAAGAAAAAGACATGCATTGTGAGAGAGATTTAGTCTTGATGTGGTTGCACCATTAGAGTTGTCTTTTTTGGTAGCTGCTTTGCCAAGTGTTTCATCTTGATAAAAATTGTTTAAGCTGACCAAATTAATATTCAATGGTAGGTTATTTTGAATTTGCATTTGAAAAAATGTTCGCAGAAAATTATCTAGAAATCCATGCACAGGATTCATATTGGTTGAAGAAATCCTTTGATGATTAATATGAAGCTGCACATCTGTTCGTGAAAAAAGGGCCTTTTCTAAAAAATATATATTGTTTGAATTAATGTGATTAATTTGCGAAAAATTATAAAACGGTATTTGGATCGTTCGATCATTTAAAGTGAGAGAATAAAAGTAAAAAGGTCGCGAAATCATTATGGGTAATTTACTAAAATCTAAATATATCGTTGATACTAAACAATTTGGCTATTATTAAAAGTACACAGGATAAATGTTGGACTTTTAAGCCATAAAAAGTGTCTTTAAAGTGCTTGTTTGTATTGATTTAAATGTAATGGAGGCGAGTTTAAAATTTACCAATTACAAAAACCAACAAAATTAGTCACTTTATGTTAAATTTATTCATAGAATTTAGTATTATATATTTATTTAGAGAGAGATATATATATTTATAACCCAGGTTCCTGGATCGCAATATTTATTTAAAATAATATATATATTGTTTAAAAATAAGACTAAAGAATTTTCGAAAAAAATGTTAATTCAATTAAATAAATGCATAAACATTTTATTTACTGAAATTATTTTTGTTAATGTTTTTTTCTGATATTTCACACACCTAGAATATTTTTACAAATATATAGGTTTTATAAAAAAAAAATGAAGGTCGCCTCTCTTGTCAAAATAGACCCTAAAATAAAGCGTCATCTATTGGCCGTTTCCGCATACTAGCGGACTCAGGTAGTGACAAAGTCACAATACCAGCTTTGGCAAAGTGAGAAGTGTTCACCTAGTGATACGTTTCTATTAAATGTTGAATATTAATGGTGAAAATTACTTTATAAGAAATTGCACTTTATATATATTTAAAGATAGGCTGAGGTCACCTTGATTTTGAACAATTTCTTGTATAGTTGGATTTGATGATTTTTGAAATTGCGAGAATAGTCTTGTCGCAGAGTCTTGATAAATCTCTTCTAGATTAGGCTGGTTGAGATCTTCTTTGAGAATTTTGTTTGAAAGATTGAATGGGGCTCCTATAGTGGTTCGTAAGCAAATCCTCATGAAGGCATCTATTCTTTTTTTATCGTAGGTGTGATATATTTGCCCCAGACTGGTAGTGCGTACGTGATGATGGGTAGAATACAGGTTTTGTACAACGTGAATTTATGCTTTGTTGTTAAATTACTTTTAAAATTGAGCAGGCTTGATAGAGATATTTTGGCTATCTTTGCCTTTCTTATGGTGTTTTGGACATGTAGGTTAAATTTTAATTTCGAATCCAAAGTGACACCAAGATACTTGGCATGGTCGGCCCAACTAATAGTGCTTGAGTTTACTGTCAAGTTGGTTTGTGGCTTGAATTTTTTGTTATCTCTTGGGGGAAAAAGTATTGCTTGAGTCTTAGTTGGGTTAATGTCTAGTTTCCACTCATCGCACCATTTGATTATGTCATTTAGGTAATTCTGAAGCTGAGTAACCAATAGGTTGACTGATTTAGAGTTAAATAAAATTGCTGTGTCATCTGCGAAGAGCTTAAGTTTACATTTAGAGTGCAGTGGGATGTCATTAATGTAAATATTGAAAAGGTAGGGTCCGAGGATAGAGCCTTGAGGTACTCCAGTCTGGATTGGCTTTGGTTCAGTTATAAAATTTCCTTGCTTGACTGAAAAAGTCCTGCCCTGTAGATAATTCTGCATAAAATTGATAATGTCACTTGGAAACTGGTGTTTTGTGAGTTTCTTTATAAGGCCATTATGCCAAACTTTATCAAATGCTTTCGCAAAATCTAGAAAGACAGCACCTACCACTTCCTTGTGGGATCTTCTTATCTGGATGTAGTCCAGAACTGCAATGATTTGGTGAGTTGTTGAATGCCCCCTTCTAAATCCGAATTGCTGCGGGATGATGAAGTTAGAGTTGTCCAAGTACATCTGAAGTCTACGTAAAATAATTCTTTCGTAAATTTTGCCGATGGTGGGGAGGAGGCTGATAGGTCTTAGATCTTTAGGGGATTTAGCGGATTTTTTTGGAATTGGAATTATGATAGCATGCTTCCAGACTTTGGGGTAGTAACACAAGTGCAGTGCGGCGTTGAATACTCCAGCTAGAAATACAATCCATTTGATGGGAAGATTCTTGGCCATTTGCGGAGTGATATTGTCATGGCCAGGAGCTTTGTGGTTAGCTAAGTATTTAATCACTTCTTTGACTTCATTTGGTGTCGTCATTGTGAGCATTTTTTCTTGTTGGTGATTATAAGTTATATTTGGTTGGTCTTCTTTTTCCTTGGAGAACTGGTTGGAGAAGTGTTCTGCAAGTTCATTTCCGATTTCTTTGTCGGTCAATAAGGTTTTGCCGTTGTTACTAAGCTTGAGATCCTTTCCGTTTTTTTCCTGATGGGTTTTGTTTTTCTCCAGAAGTCCTTTGGGCTTGATTCAATCTTGTGTATGAATTGATTCCAGTTCTCGGTGGAGTCGGATTTGAGGGCTTTGTTAACTTTTCCCTGTAGGTTTAAATAAATGGCTCTATGGGCTGGATCCCAGGTTGCTTGCCATCTCTTACGAGCTTTATTCTTTTCTTTTATCAAGGCCTTGGTCGAGGGGTTCTGTTTTGATGAAGAGGATGATATAACTGTGTTTTTCGAGTAGCTGTTGTAGATTTTATCATTTAGTATGGTCACTGCTGAGTCAATATTGGCTTTCGTTTTCAAGGGTACTCTAGGGGGCGTACTGGAAATTAAGTCTTGTTGGAAGTGTACCCAGTTAGTGAGTCGGCAAGCCCTAGTCGTGAATTCATCCTTCGGGCAGGTCAGCTCTAGGATTACTGGGAGGTGATCTGAAGATAAGGCATCCAGGGTCTTAATCCTCGAAGTCCAGGGGATGTTTCTAAGAATTGCGATGTCTATAAAGTCTGGATTACCCAAAGGACTGTAGTGCGTGGGTGAAGAAGGTGCGACAATGTCCAGGTTTTCTTTTTCGGAAAAATTATGAAGCACGGTTCCACTATTATTGGAGGTTCTTGAGCCCCAAAGAGGGTGCTTGGAGTTCCAGTCTCCTGCAGCGATTACTGATTGATTATTCTCTAACAAGAGATTCAGATCTTCCTCCAGGAGTGGTAGATCGGGTTTCTTATAGATTGACGATATCTGCACTACTGCCCTTCCATCTGGTTTCATTAGAATTGTGGTGTTTTCCATGTTAGATGTTTGAATCAGCACTTTTTTATATTTAAGATAGTTTTTTAGAATTATTGCCGTTCCACCGCCCCTTCCAACGATTCTATCGTCTCTTATTGTCTGATAGTTTCTAAGTTTGAGGTCGACAGATGGTTTTAAGTGTGTTTCACTGAGCAGTGCCATGTCTATTGAGTTTTCTTCTAAAAAATGTAGAAATTCTTCTTTTTTGAGTTTGATTCCGTTGCAATTCCAGAAAACGATTTTTAAAGGTAATTTGCCTTTCATTGTAAGTAAGTTTTGATAATTTCTAATAACTTTTCGCACAGTTCCCTGGTGTCAGAACGAGTAGTTTTCTTTTTTGCAGTTTCAGCGTAACTTGCCTTTTGTTTTTCAACAGTTGCTTCTTCTGTTTTAGTGGAGCTTGCTTGAGGTATGGTGTTAGGGGAGTTTTGTCTGGGAGGCTTTAGCTGCTGTTGTTGTGGCTTCGGAAAATTTTGGCATCCGCGGTAATTGGCTGTGTGCGCCTCTCCACAGTTAGCGCACTTTGGTGGGAGCTGTTTCGACTTTCTTGGACAATCCTTCGAATGGTGTTCTTCAGCACACTTTACGCATTTGGGCTTCAAAAAACAGTTTAGCTGGCCATGCCCAAAGCCCTGGCAGTTAAAGCATTGGGTCACTCGTTTTGTAGTCCTGAATGATTCCACGACTATTTTTTGGTAAAGTATTTCGGTTATTCCATAGATTCGTTTATTTTGTTCATTTTTCGGTAGCTCTACTAGGACTATATTCATCGGTATTTTGGTCGATTGTCTATGGAGTCTTTTGACAATGACCTCAGTGAAGCCCATTGAGACCAGTTCAGTTACGACGTCTTCTTCTTTGAAGGCTGTTGTTACCCCCTTCAATACCACTTTCAGTGGTTTTTCCTCCTGTAGTCTGTAGGAATATCCTCCATTATTTTTTTGTACATACTCCCTGATTTTTTTGAAGTCGCCTATGTTTTTCGATTTAATTATGTGCTTTTTGCCAGAAATCGTGACTTGGAATGGTTCCGTGCACAAGCCTTTTAGTTCTTGGCAAAGAAGCTTCCAATCTGCTACATTTTCTGCAATAACAGGAGGAATTCTCGGTTTTTTCACGTTAGTGACTGTGGTCCATGGGCCATCGTTGTCGTTATTTTCTTCATCGTCTTGCGGTGGGTGAGCTGTGTTCATTTGTTGAGAAATTCCAGTGGCGGGACTTTGTTCATCGATGTCCATTCTAGGCGTCTTCAGATTACGCTCGCTCCTAGTTGGCGATCTTGAGTCATCTGATTGGGAGCCGCGAGTTCTCTCCTTTGATTGAACCGTTTCCTCAAGCTTATACTCGATTCCACATTTGTCTAGGATCTTCGTTATTAAGGAGGCTTCGATTATGCATAGTTTCTCGCCGGTTGGTCCGATCGTCGATTTAATTACAATCGGTGGCATATTATTTTTTTTTTATTTGCAAAAAGTAAATTGTTTATTTTTATAGTCAAAACTACTCTTGTTGCTGTTACACCATTTTTATGCTACTATAATTATTTTATTCTTTTTACAATTCTTACACACGTGCTCATTATATATCGAACATTTTGTTGTCTACAAGATGATGATAAAAACAAGATGATCAAAACAGAGTAAAGTAATAATATATCACTGATATATTATCTTTAAACAAAACAGATCATTCCTCCTTCCTTATATTGTACATAGTTGGAGAAAACCGGCAAGGAGGGCATCGAGGTCGGGTAGATCTCCTAGGCGGAGGTGACGTGGAAATTTGAGGGTCTTGTTCCAGTCGGTGAGGTCCTGCTCCAGCGTTGTCCAAGGTCCAATCAGAATCTTCAGCATATTTGGTATCTGAACCTGTCCTCATCTGATTGACATGCACTTTAAATGTGCCTTTTAGGTTCTTTACTAGATAAACATTGTAACCTAGTCGTCGTATCACCTGGGCCTTGAACCATTTGCGCCTATTTTGTATTACTCTTGTAAACAGCACTTTATCCCCAACTTGAAAATGTCGCCTTCCACACTCATTCCTCCCAAAAGTCCTCTGGATAAATTCAGAGTTCAAGCAATTTACAAATGTTCTAGGCACATAACTTAGGAGACGTTCTACAGGAGGCTTATCTAAAGAGGTAGGCGTATTTCTATAATTAAACAGAACATTTTGTAAAATACAGTCCATATTTGAGTTTGGAGATTCCTCTAACGACTTTTCCAGAGATTTTTTTATTATTATTACCGAAACTTCAGCAATTCCGTTAGACGAGGGATTATATGCTGGCGAGGTTAAGTGGTATACATTATTTTTCCGTAAGAACTCCTTAAATTCAAGCGAATTGAAGGGGGGGCCATTGTCAGACACTAAGCATTGCGGTAATCCATACCTGGCGAAACACTCCCGTAGAAGCTTAATATTTTCTTGCGAAGTAGTACCTCTAACTGGGAATACTTCAATCCAATTTGAATTTGCATCTACTACCAATAAATAACAATCACCTCTGAAATAGAAATGGTCAACATGAACTCGCTGCCACGGTTGGTTAGTCCTGGGCCAAGGTGTGTTCTCAGCAGGAGGAGCTGTCTGATGATGCATACAGGGAGAACATTGCTTCACAAACTCTTCAATTTGACTATCCATTTTTGGCCACCAAACCGAAGATCTGGCTAGAGATTTCATGCGATTGATTCCTATATGACCTTGATGAAGTAACTTCAACATTTGATCTTGACAGGTTCTTGGAATCACTGCCCTAGAATCAACAAAAATGCATCCCTGCAGTATAGAAAAATTTTCCAATTTTGAAAGGAATGGTTTCATTGTTTCATCCTTTTTTGCTAACTGAGGGTCTTCTAATAGATATTCCTTGAGCTTATTTAAAACCGGATCTTTATTGGTTTCTTCTTCAATAATGAGGTGGTCCAATGGAGTTACATTTAAAAATGATATATCATGTGTCACCAAATCAATGTTGTCTTCCCTTGAATTTATTTCCTCAAGTGGAAGTCTTGAAAATGCATCCGCACAGAGCATGGTATCTTTATTTGTATATCTAATATCGAAATCGAAATTTGACAACTCTAAAGCCCACCTATGCAAGCGATTTGCAATTAATGGCGGAAGAAGTCTTTTGTTTCCAATAACAGTCGTTAAAGCTTTATGATCACTCTTTAACACAAATTTTCTCCCAAACAAGTATTGTCTCAGTTTGGAAGTTGCAAACACAATAGCAAGTGCTTCTTTCTCAGTCTGAGAGTATTTGGCTTCTGCACTTGACAATGTTCTGGAAACAAAGGTGATTGGCTTCTCTTCCCCTTCCACAATATGACACAAGACCCCACTTATGCCATAGGCAGATGCATCGCAGGTTAAAGTTAATGGAAGCTTCATTGAATAGTGAATAAGCGCCTGGGAATTTAATAGAGCTAACTTCAAATTCAGAAATGCCTTTTCGCATTGGCTAGACCATTTCCAACGATTGTCCTTCTTTAGGAGTTGATAAAGAGGACCAGCCAAGGTTGACATATTAGGTATGTATTTTGAATAGAAGCTCAACATCCCTAGAAAACTCTTCAATGTTTTGTCGAAAGGCTTTTTACACCTTTCTAATGCTTCCAATTTCTTTGAATCTGGTCTAACACCATCTTCATTTATAATATGACCTAGAAAACAAATGTCTTTTTTTAAAAATAAGCATTTTTCTTTATTAAGGGTGAAATTTAGCTCTTTCAATTTATCGAAGATCATTTTTAAAATTCTGTAATGTTCTTGTTCATCTTTAGAACCAATGAAAATATCATCTAAGTATATCACCGTGTTGGGAACATCATGAAAAAGGCTGTCCATACACCTCTGGAAAATGGCTGAAGCTGGACTGATGCCAAAAGGCAATCTATTATATCGGTAAAGTCCTCTATGGATAGATACCACTAGCAGATTTTTTTGATGCTTCATCCATTTCAGTTTGATGATATGCGGAGGAGAGATCCAATTTGGTAAAAATCTTGTTTCCTCCTAGATTTCCCAACATAGTTTCTATAGTAGGTAATGGATATTTCTCATCTTCGATGCAATTATTCAAAGTATTTTTAAAATCACCACACAAACGTAGTTCTCCATTTGACTTTATTACCGTTACTAAAGGCGTGGACCAATCACTAGCATTAACCTTTTCAATTATTTGACTTTGTTCAAGTCTGTCTAGTTCTTTGTCTATCTTCTCTTTAATGGAAAAGGGTACTGGTCTAAATTTAAAAAATTTGGGTTTTGCATTTGGCCTCAATGATATTGAACCTTTAATGCCCTGAATTGGTAAATCTTTATTTTCAAATACTCTTTTATATGCTTCTAAAAACAGTTCTAAATTTGACATTACATTTATATTATTACAGATATCAAAAACTCAATTGGGCCAATCAGCTTTTAAAATTCTTATCCAATTTCTGCCCAGTAACGGCGTTTGGTTATTAAACTGGCCTGTCACAATTACAGGTAGTTTTTCCTGATAGTTTTTGTAACTAACATTTACCAAGCATTTTCCAAAAACTGGAATCAAATTTCCCGAAAAACTTTTCAAATGTCCACTGTATTTCTCTAGAGTGACATTTTTGAGATTTGTAAGAAAAAATTTCCTTGAAACTACAGACACGTCTGCACCAGTGTCAACCTCCATTATAGTGTCTGCATCTTCAATTTTAACGTTTACCAATATTTTTGGTGCGTTTTCTAATGTGTTGCACTGAATAGTATTCAATTTATTCAGATTGGGTTTATTCATTCCAGAATTTTGGGCTGATTTTTTATTCCAACATACTGGAGCAATGTGCCCTTTCTTATTGCAAATATAACATTGAGCATTTTTAAATTTGCATAACTTCGTATCGTGGTTAGACTTTCCACAAATTTTGCAAGGATTATTGTATTTACATGGGAATTTAAAATTATTAGATCTGGCTTTCAACTTATCAATATCATGACCAGGATTTTTCATCAAATTTACTTGTGACTTCGCTGCCTCTACAGAATTTGCAATATTTATTGCACTATCAAACGTTAAAAAAGGTTCACTTAGCAGCCTTTTAAGCGTAGCTTCATCGTAGCAACCACTTACAAATTGGTCACACAAATTTTCATTTATGTCAGTAAATTTGCACTTGCCTGCCTGAGATTTAAGCCTCAAAACAAATTTTCCCACAGACTCATTTTCTTTTTGTATAATCTTGTGAAATAAATATCTTTCATAGTGCTTATTTTTTATTGGATATAAATGGTTGGTTAAAACCTCTACTAAATCTTTATATTTAAGGTCACTTGGCCTACTGGGTACTAACAAATCGCGCAAAGTCTTATAAACATTAACATCAATAGACGTTAATAACACAGATACTTTGTCTGCTTCTAATGTTTTGTTCAATTTAAAACATTCTTCTAATTGTTCCAAATAACAATTTAGATCTTCACCTTCACGAAACCTTGGATAATTTGAATTAGTGGTGGCCATACTTACATTAATTCTTCGTCGCCATTTGATACGTTTCTATTAAATGTTGAATATTAATGGTGAAAATTACTTTATAAGAAATTGCACTTTATATTGTGACAAAGAAATATTTTATTATTTAATTTTATATTATTCAATGAAAATATATTCAACAGATTATAAAAATATATATTAATCTGTATTTGTGGAATCATCTTTAAAATATTTCTTTGCTTGCTTGCTTAAGATTCTCTAGCTGTAGATAGTTTTGGGCTGACCTGTTAATAATTGTCGACTCGTCGCTGTGACGTCATCAATAAATACTTTTACATCTTAGGATATTTCAAGGCTTGATTTCCACGCTACAACTGGTGGAGAGACTGGACCGATACCCATTAAGAAATAAAATAAAAATTGATTCTGTTGAACCAGAAGAAACTTCTATGAATGTAAAGAAGGAAGATACTCAGGTAAGCAACTACGTTGTTCAACATCTGCCAAGGAACCCTTCCATTTTCTCCGGGGAGGATGGTGAAGATCTCCAAAAATGGTTAAAAGGGTATGCACGTGTGGCAAGGTACAACCATTGGGACGAAACCCTTTGGCTTACTAAAGTTTATTTTTATCTGTCTGGAACTGCTCTCAAATGGTTTGAGAACAACGAAGAAAGCATCCAGACTTGGAAGGAATTCACTTCTCAATTAGAGAATGTGTTCGGAAAAAAAGAAAATTCAAAATTGCAAGCGGAGAAGAAACTTAAAACGCGGGCACAATTAAAAGGCGAAAGTACCGAATTTTACATCCAGGATGTCCTGTGCTTGTGCAAAGAGGCTGATCTTCAAATGAGCGAGGAAGATAAAATATCCCACCTCATGAAGGGGATAGCTGAGGAGCTTTATCAAGCACTCCTACCGAGGGATGTACAGAGCACCGAGCAATTTATTACAGAATGTCGCCGTGTCGAAGCGCTCCGTTGTAGGCGAGTTACCCCAACCAAGTACGAGCGCCTACCAAATGTAGCCTCTCTCTGTGACCAGGATGACGGAGAAGATCTGTCATCGCTGATCCGAAAAATTGTTCGTGAAGAGATACAGCAAGCATTGGACTCTCCTCATGAGGAGCCTAAAATCGCTGTCATTGAAGATTTAGTGAGGGAAGAGATTGTAAAGATCTTGGCACCTAGATCAAAACCTACAATAAGTCCCCCTCAAGCATCCAGGCCGGAATCAAATACTAGATACGAGGCCCAAACGATACGACCGCATCCTGAACCTCATTACCGAAAGCAAGGAAGAAGATGTGACACCAATGAATGGCGGACAACTGAGGGAAAGCCAATCTGTTTCTACTGCGGACGCCCAGGTCACGTCGTCCGCTATTGCCGCGACAGGAAGAGACACAATGAGGAGAGGAGAAATGAATATTTCCGAAGAAAGCAAGACGCAATGGAATTCTACAACTCTCAAACCGAATCTCAGGAACCCAACGATGAATCATCGAGGAAAAATTTCAGTCGCTACCGAAGCCCTACCCCATATACCGGTCGAAACAGACAAAATTTCTCACCTGCTAGAAGATCTAGCTGGTCGCCCCGCCATTAAAACTAGATGATAGATCATATGGGAGGTAAGGCCGCAAATTTATAAAATCCTCCCTTGCCGATCACAGTGGAAATAAAAAACTACATTGACGTAAACATAGACCTACCAAGCCCTCATGAAGAATATATCTCAACTGAAAGAAGACATCCACCGCAGTCACCTGAAAATATCCCTGGCCATAGTACTAGTTCTTAAGACTGACGACGTAAGTCTCCTGCTGAGCATCGGGTCGATGCTCTCTATAGGAGGAGGCTATGTGACAAAGAAATATTTTATTATTTAAATTTATATTATTCAATGAAAATATATTCAACAGATTATAAAAATATATATTAATCTGTATTTGTGGAATCATCTTTAAAATATTTCTTTGCTTGCTTGCTTAAGATTCTCTAGCTGTAGATAGTTTTGGGCTGACCTGTTAATAATTGTCGACTCGTCGCTGTGACGTCATCAATAAATACTTTTACATCTTAGGATATTTCAAGGCTTGAATTCTACGCTACAATATATATTTAAAGATAAATGAAAGATACACCATTTTTATGCTACTATAATTATTTTATTCTTTTTACAATTCTTACACACGTGCTCATTATATATCGAACATTTTGTTGTCTACAAGATGATGATCAAAACAAGATGATCAAAACAGAGTAAAGTAATAATATATCACTGATATATTATCTTTAAACAAAACAGATCACCTAGAGACCATGGTTTCGAGCTAAATGTCCTCATTAGTCTGGGGCGGAATTTATTTCATGAGACCCACAAGGGGTCAAATGAAATATTTACCATTCACACACATATAAACTCAAGTTTATAAATCACAGTTTTGAAAATGGATGAAGGTTAAGCTGGAAAAAATCTTATAGTAAGTATGTATTGAAAATCTACTTATATTGCTTGATTAAAACTGATATTAAATAGTTAAAATGGACAAACTTCAATTTGAAAGAAGTATTTATATAAAAACTTAAAATAGGATAATTGTTAAAATATTTTTAAATATCGAAAAATTGGTCAAATAGAATATTATTAAAGCTTTTGGAAAAGAAGGGGTTCGAGGCAGCCAATGGGAGGCCAACTACTGGGGGCTACTGGATGCAGTGGCTGGAATGAGGAAAAACGAAAAAAAAAAAAAAAAAGAACTTGTAAACAATTTAGAAAGGGAGGATTTTCCCTGATCCCCATTGTTATAGTGTAAATACTACAATCAAATATATAATTCATTAAATAATCCTTTATTATTTTCTTAATTGATAATAAATATAATTTTCCCTCCTGTTCTCAGTGGTACAAAGAGCGACACCTCAACTTTGAACCTTCAACCCCACGACCAAGAATAGAGGTGAGTGACTCCCTCTATAGAACTTAAGTCGGTGTCACAACACAGAGTGGCGGTTTAATCACAATAAAAGCATAACATGTTATTATCTATTAAAGTGTAAAGTGTTGTCTTAAAGGTGCAAAACCTATAATTTACTCCATAAACTTTTATACAGATAATATTATTTTTTGATAAATATCTAAAAATATGAAACTCTTTTCTCTCTTTGAATAAAAGGCCACTCCAGAAAAGGAATTGGAAGAAGAACTCTAAACTGTAATGAAATATGAGGAAAATTATATTAGATTAGAAATAAATGAAGAAAAGATTTTGAATCTGTGGTTTAATTAATTATAAATACAAGGTATGTCCCATAAGTTCCAGGACTGGGTCCATAAAAAATAATAATAAATGAAAAATGTAAATAATTTTAACTGTTTATTATAGAAAAAATATCTGGCAACACGGTGGTACCAATATCGAGACGGTAAGTGCGTGCGCGCCAAGGTCATTCTAATTTATTTAAAGGTTACACCTAGCGCTTGCGATTTTAAGATGGAACAAAATTTGGAGCAGAGTATTTGCATAAAATTTTGTGCGAAACTTCAAATATCAGCAATCGAAACTTTTGAAATGCTTAATAAAGCATTCCCCAATGACGCCCCAAAGAGAACAACTGTTTTTGAATGACATTCTAGATTTAAAGCTGGCAGAATTTCCATTGAAGATGATCCTCATCAAGGACGCCCAAAATTTCAAAGGACTGATGAAATGTGCAAAAATCACCGAATTTGATAAAAGAAAATCCTCGAACCACTTTGCTGGAGCTAGAGCAAGACACAGGCATCTCTAAAACAACGATTGGAAAGATCAAAGATCGTAACCAAAGATTTGAAGCTCAAAAAGACTCCTGCAAAATTCATCCCAAGATTCCTCACTAATGAGCAAAAACTGTGTCCGCTTGCGCAACCTGTTAGGACATGTTGGAAATGACAAGATAATCACAGGCGACGAGACATGGGTCTATGGCTATGACCCTGAAACCAAGTGTCAATCTGCCTAGTGAAGAGGTCAGGGTGAGCCTAGAACCAAAAAATCCAGGATATTGATATCCAGAAACAAGGTGTTGCTGGTCGCATTTTTGGATAACAAGGGTATTGTTCATCACTAGTATCTTCCTGCAGGCCAAACAGTTATTAAGGAAATGTATTTGGGCATTCTTTGTCATCTAAGGGAAGCGATTCGAAAAAAAAGGCCAGAAAAATGGACTAATGGTGACTGGATCCTACACCAAGAAAATGTCCGCCCTCACACAGTGCACTTGGTGGCGAGTTTTTTTGGCGAAAAACGGGACACAAATCCTACCTCAACCACCCTATTCCCCAGACATCGCACCAAATGACTTTTTCCTGTTCCCCAAACTTAAAGCAGTTCTAAAAGGAAGACATTTTGACACCAGGGATGACATAATAGAAAAATCGCTGTTGGCATTGAAGAGCATTCCAAAAGAGGCCTATAAAAACTGTTTGACAATTGGGAGAAACGATGGCGCTGGTGCGTTGAAGCAAGGGGGGATTACTTTGAAAAGAGTCAATAATTTTTTTAAAAAATATCTTACTTTTTTATGGACCCAGTCCTGGAACTTATGGGACATACCTTGTATATTTGAATTAATATATATTACATTTGCAATTATTAATTATGAACCCTTCATCAGGAATCTCCCCAAGTGAATTTTGGCCCAATGTATAATGATCGAAATAAAACACTTTATGGCATATATAATAAAAACAGAAATTCAAAGTCAAGAATTCTAAAATATAGTAATGCAATTCAGAATTTGATAACAATATTAGAAATTTGAATAGCTATGAAATAATCATAGCTAACTTCTGAACTGTTAAATGCCATTTTGCTGTGAACACTTGAATCGCCCAGACTAGTCTCCAAAAACAATAGCGCACAAAATTTAAGACTTTAATTTATTAACAGTGTTAATTGATATTAAGTGTTATATAGTAAATATTTAAAAAGGTGTTAATTTTGTTATGTCTTACTCAGACGCGTGTTTTGTTATTTGTCTCATCAGGATGGCGCAAAGATAACACACTCATAAAGGATGTAGCAAAGGTTATCGCTTTATTACTCGTCGCACTGAACAGAAGGAGTACAATAAGTAGGGCTTGCCTTCAACTACTCAGTCAGAAGCATTCTTGGGGCCGTGGATGTCACTCGTGTGAAACGTCCCGCTCCACACTGTACCGCCTGGGCTATACCGCCCATGTGACCCCATCTGGACTATCCTCCGTCCCCACCTCCACTGTATACTCTCTTCCTTACTGTCTTGCCCATATCTCTTGACTCTCTTCTTTAACGCGTCACCGCCTTTCTTCTATAATGTTGTTTGCTGTATTGTTTGAATATTCTTAAAATTGTGCAACTAACATTTATCAGTTAGTTTAACATAATTTAAACTATTATAAACGCGTATGATTCTTTAAAAAAATTAAACAATATCTACTGCCCTTACTGCAGTGGGAAAATTAATGGGAGGGCCAGACTCATCAGTGGTGAACCCTCCAAGCGGTTTCGCCAGTTTAATCTACCATACCGCTGTTATATTGCATTTTTCGGTTTTCCTTTTATAGTGATACTGATGCTAGACTCTTGGAATGGTATGGTAGATGAAACTAGCAAAACCGCTAGGAGGGTTCACCACTGATGAGCCAGGTTCTCCCATTAATTTTTCCATCGCAGTAAGGGCAGCAGATATTGTTTAATTAAAAAATATATATAGGTGTCTATTGTTGAATATATAAATTCAATTTTAGACTTTAATATTTTATATAATATTGTCACTGAATAATTATTTTAAATATTCTGTGGTATATCATCATTAATATTTCCATAGTTATCACTCCTCACTATTCTTATATATTATCACTTGTAAATAAATGGAAAGATATAGTTTTGCATAAATAAACTATTTTCAATTACTAAAATCGTATGTATTAATTTCTAAAATAATATAAAACCCTAAAACCTTTCTAACAGTGGCAGCATAAAGCGTGGTTAAAACTTAAAATCTAAAATCGTAAAAATAAAAATGGCTGCTGTTATGGAAGATATTTCGATTATAGATAAATTAAAAGACTCTGAAAATTTTGATATTTGGAAATTTCAAATTAACATTATTTTTAAAGCTAATAATTTAATTGAAATAATAAATGGTAAATTGTGTTTTAAAGATCAAAAGGATGAAAAAGAAAAAAACGCATGGATAATAAAAGATGCTAAAGCCCAAAAATATATTATTTCGAGCATCGATAAAACGATATTAACACACATAATACATTGTGAAAATGCCAAATCAATGTATGACACCATATGCAGAATATTTGAAAGAGATGATGAACAATTAAAATGTAAGCTGCTACAAGAATTTCACACTTATAAATTTGATAAAAATGTAGACCTTGTAGCCAACATAAGTAATTTAAGAAATTTGGCTTTTAAACTCAATAATCTAAAACAGAACTTTGATGACAATATTGTTATTTCAAAGATTTTAACAATTTTGCCAGAAGATTATAATTATTTTTGTACTGCTTGGGAGTCAACTGGAAAAGATGAAAAAACTATTGAAAATCTAATATCAAGATTGACCACTGAAGAAATAAGAAGAAATAGACAGAGCCAACCAGAAGACCGAGTGGCTATGAATGCAACAAAACAAAAGGTATGTTTTACTTCTAATAAACCAGGAAATATATCTAAAAATTGCACCCAAAGAAAATTCTGCAAATTTTGTAAAAAAACTAACCATGAAGAAAAGGATTGTTTCTTTAAGAACAACAGTAAACCTGCTGCTAAAGTAAACAAAGAACAATGCAGAATATGTAAAAAGTTTAATCATAAAGAAAAAGACTGCTATTTCAGGAACAAAGAAAAGCAACCTCCCATTGCTTTCATTGCTGAACAAAGAGAAGAATATGATAAAATATCATCAGTCACTTTCATTGTTGATAGCGGATCCACCTGTCACATGATTAATGAAGAAAAGTTGCTTGATCATCAAAAAAAGTGTGATGTGAACATCAATGTTGCCAAAAAAGAAGAAGTTATGAGAGCAAAAACTTCAGGACAATTTAAGGGGAGACAATGTAACCTAAATGAAGTAATATTTGTGCCTGAATTATCAAAAAACCTTTTGTCAGTGACCTCAATTGTTAACAACGGAGGAGAAGTAAATTTTAAAGGTGATAAAGTGACAATTTTGAAAGATGGAAAAAAAGTTCTAGAAGGAGATCAACTTGAAAATGGACTTTATGCTGTAGATATTGAACAATATTTTTCAAAGCAAAATGACTCGAACCTTACCTTACCAAGTGAAAACAAAACCCAAGAATGGCACAGAAAATTGGGACACATTGGAATGCAGAATCTAAGAAAACTTGAAAGTTTGGTTGATGGTATGGAGCTTAACAAATTGGAAAAACATGAAAATGATGTGTGCGAAATTTGCATCATGGCAAAGCAAACTAGGAAGTCATTTGGAAATGAAAGATCTAGAGCTACCCGACCTTTGGAAATTGTTCATACTGATTTGTGCGGCCCATTAGAACCCTTAACACATGATAATAAGAAATATATAATGACATTTTTGGATGATTATACACATTTCTGTTATGTGTATTTGCTCAGCAATAAATATGAAGCAAAAGAATATATTAAAGAATATGTAAATGAAGTGGAAAGATTTTTAAATGCGAAAGTGTCAAAATTAAGGTGTGATAATGGCGGTGAATATGCCAATACACAAGTTAAAGAATGGTGCAAAATGAAAGGAATAATACTTGATTTTACAATTCCATATACTCCACAATTGAATGGAAAAGCAGAAAGGTTGAATCGAACTCTGATTGAAAAAACCAGAGCACTTTTTCTGGATTCCAAATTAAATAAGGAAATGTGGGGAGAGGCCACAAGAGTCGCTGCCTATTTAATCAACAGAAGCCCTTCAAATACAATACAAACAACACCAGCACAGATGTGGTTTGGAAGGAAGCCTAATCTTTCTAATGTAAAATTATTCGGGAGTGAAGTGTATGTCAAAAAATTGGGAAACCTAAAAAAATTGGATAGTAAAAGTGAAAAATATTCACTTATCGGATACAGTGGAAATGGATACAGATTGTGGGACAAGCAGAAAAGAAGGATTATAATTGCAAGAGATGTGGTGTTTACAGGAAAACTAACAAATGAAATGACCAGTGTCATTCAGCCAAGATACAGAGAAGATCTGGATTCTGAAATAGAGGAAAGTCAAGACACTAAAATGGAATTGGATACCCATGATAAACCACAGAACTCGACCAATTCAAAATATATGTTAAGCAATAGAGAAAATATCAATAGACCTGAAAGACTAAAAGATTATGAAGTGTTGAATTCTGTTTCTGAAGAAATAGGATTGTTAACATACAATGAAGCTGTAACCGGAGTAGACAAAGAAAACTGGGTAAAAGCAATACAGGAAGAAAAAGATTCATTAAAGAAAAATGAAACTTGGATTTTGTAAATGCTGAAGAAGTTAAAGGAAAGAAGATTCCTAAGTTCTAGATCGATATTCAAGATAAAGGATGGTGGACATTATAAAGCAAGACTTGTTGCTAGAGGAAATGAACAAAAAGGACTTGATTTTTATGAAAGTCGTTCAATGCATGAACCACAAACCAGGATATACAAAATGTTAAAAGAACTATGAGATATTTGAAACAAACCAAAACTTTTGGATTTCACTATAGTAAACAAGATGAAGATATGGAACTTAATGCATATTGTGACTCAGACTTTGCTGGAGACATGAAAACAAGAAAAAGTACATCCGGATATACAATTTTGTTTGGTAAAGGACCAATAAGCTGGAGTTCAAGAAAACAACCAATTGTAGCCTTATCCACTACTGAGGCAGAATATATTGCTGCAGCTGAATGTGTGAAAGAACTCATTTATATAAAAGCACTTATTAAAGAACTTACAAATGAAACCATACTTGCTAAACTAAATATTGACAACCAAAGTGCAATGACTTTAATGAAGACAGGACAAATGAACAGAAAGACAAAACATATAGATGTTCGATATCATTTTTTGAAAGATCAGATAAGAGAAAATGTTGATGTTCAGTTTTGCCCAACCCAAGACCAAGTTGCTGATATCCTAACCAAGCCTCTGCCAAAGGAAACTTTTGAAAAACACAGATCTTCACTGCTACAGATGTTTTGATAGAGTAATTAAAACTCTAAAACATGAATTCAAGAAGGAGTGTTGAATATATGAATTCAATTTTAGACTTTAATATTTTATATAATATTGTCACTGAATAATTATTTTAAATATTCTGTGGTATATCATCATTAATATTTCCATAGTTATCACTCCTCACTATTCTTATATATTATCACTTGTAAATAAATGGAAAGATATAGTTTTGCATAAATAAACTGTTTTCAATTACTAAAATCGTATGTATTAATTTCTAAAATAATATAAAACCCTAAAACCTTTCTAACATCTATAATAGGTACAAATTTTCAAAACAGATGGCGCGCTAATGTGCCATAATAACACATAATCTAATTTACAAAAAAAAAAGATGTAAATCAGAACTATCTAATGATTGTACCAAATTGAGTAGAACGATTCTACGATTCTAGTTCTCAGCAAACAGAATAGCGAGCTCATATAATATGTGTATAATCTCATACACCAAAAAAAGGATAGAGCTCATGCTCTCAAACAAGAGACATAGAGTATATAAATAACGAGTAAATAATTTGCAATTCTTCACAATAACATTAGCTTTGGATATGAATTAAAACTATCTTACATAATACTTCAAGTTGAGCAATTCCAAGTTCTTAAAGTGAATATCATGATAAAACTATCACAACCATATTTAATATTTAATATTCTTCGCCCTGTATAGCAGACAAGGCGGCAATCCTATGTAAATTATGTGTGTATAAATATTTGGATCAGATTATAAGATATCACCCAAAATTTATTCAAGTAAAATAACCAGCTTCCAATCTCTTGTTTTACATTTACCAAAAACATGTATACCAGCGTATTAGGCCATGGTGCCTTTATCCCAGATATCTATCTATCTACATAAATAAAAATAGCGTGGTTTTCTAGATATGTATACTTGGTCATTATTATAAAATAAAGAGACCTATATATATAAGTCATAATATATGCTCTTCCAGGAATAATAAAGAAAACCTACAGTCATTCCAGAGAGAGACAGCAGCTAAAGTCCGGTCATTTGATACACCAGCGACATTCCAGGGGGCGACCACAGAAGCGTTACTTGGAACCTCAGGACTAATTAAGACAGTTGGTGATTGTGTGCGATACAAACGGCCGCCCGGCGGACAGCCGGGCCCGCCATCTCTATCTCTCTCTGGTTGCCTTCCAAATTCCACTTCCAAAATTGTGGTGTGATTATTTCTCTTTCCCCACATTATTATTATTATATTGTCACATTAAAAGTTGACAGGATCTTATCACAGAAGAGTCGACAGGATAAGACCTGGCCGGGAAGCAAATCCCTCATATACCAGAGTATGAAGAAAACAAGAAGCCAAGCCACGATGATCGGCCAATCCCAACTCAACTATAGCCACTTTACTTCGAGCTCTCACCCCCTTCCTCGCCAACCTTTGAACCGTTACCCTGAAGAAGTGATCACCTACAACGGAGATGAAACTGCCGCCCACTTTTCCCAGCACTAGATCTGCCCAAGAACGATCGCCGCGCCAGAGCAGGACACCTTCCACCACCATGGACTCCGCCATACCCCTGCCGCTACTGCGGCCCACAACACTGGCACGTACAGCAGACAGAACCCTCCCTCAGTGGACTCAATGAATCTACTTTCTCTCTAAACCAACATAACCTGTAAGTGAAATTGTTTTACCTCTACCATTCATTCTTTAAAGAAGTCATTCCTTGTAAACCCTGATGCCAATATTTTCTATAATTAGTTTAGTTCAATTTATTCTCTCCACGCCTATTAACAATGATTTTACTCTCAATACTATTTATCTAGATATCTGTAACCCATTAAATTTGTACCTTACCAATCGAATTAATAATAGACATTTTAATGAAATATTTTTTATTTTAAAGTCATTCCTTAAAATTGGCATTCTATCTATGCATGTTTTACGATTTTTAATAATAACAACAATCAATTTCATAATAGTGCTCAATCACAATAGGGCTCCAGTGCCTAAACATCTTTACCCTTTTGTATATGACCTTCTCTCCTACTTGTAAGCACGGCTCACGAAATATAATATCAAACTCTCCAGTGTTGTAAAACTGCTTGTAAATAATATTTACTTGTGTACTATACAATATTTTATTTCCAAAAACTATGTCACCATAACCTTAATTAATTCCAACTGTAAAATTATTTTCTCTATTCCTGGCTTCACCAGCTTTAAGTGTACTCAAACCATGTTCAGCCTTCTTCAACGGGCCATATGTCATAATATATGCTCTTCAAGGAATAATAAAGAAAACCTAGTCAACCCAGAGAGAGACAGCAGCTAAAGTCCGGTCATTTGAGACACCAGCGACATTCCAGGGGGCGACCACAGGGGCGTTACTTGGAACCTCAGGACTAATTAAGACAGTTGGTGATTTTGTGTGCGATACAAACGGCCGCCCTGCTGGACCCGCCATCTCTATCTCTCTCTGGTTGCCTTCCAAATTCCTCTTCCAAAATTGTGGTGTGATTATTTCTCTTTCCCCACATTATTATTATTATATTGTCACATTAAAAGTCGACAGGATCTTATCACAGAAGAGTCGAAAGGATCTTATCACACACATATATATAATACATTAACAGAGTTTTGAGTTGTAAAATTTTAAGCAATCTACTCAGATACCTAACTATACTTAGCGATCAATATACAAAAAATTCTTTATTTTACTTTATTGGCACACTTATTTTTACTCTCTAAAAAATATTAGTACAGATATTTACATATATACACATAAATATACATAGCTGTGCTACTATCGCCACAGTTCTCCTAGAAAGTAGTGTTCCCTTTACTGAGGAAAGTTTTGGCCACTATCATTTGACATCTGGATCTGGGATTAGTCTTCATGACCTAATGGCTGTGCTCGGTGACACCTCTAGTTGCCCCCCAAAGCACCACCTCAGATCAGATTAGCATACCATAGCCTTAAGTGACCAGATGACTCCAATCTAGGCCCCCAATAAGTGCTTTAAGAAGGGGTTCATTTATACTAGGTTATATTTAGCGGTAAAGTGGGTAAGGCAAGACTTGTAGGATTTACGTATCCTACAAAACCATGGACCATAAAATAAATTTAGAAAACTTTAAGATGTTGCCTTAAAATTTGTATTACAAATTAATCCGCTTTTGTCTTGAAGGTGCAGCATGCTTCTTGCCAAAACTGAAACCTTTCTGCGACTTATGTTGCCGCAGTGAGGCGTTGTTGAGAGTGAAATTGTCAAATTAGTAGATACCTCTAATGATATTCCAGATAAAAACCTGAAAATTTTATTTTAAGTTTTCCCATATTCACAACTCTATAACTGTTAAAATTTCGATCAGATTAGTTATGCATTGAGGACGTGCATATATAGCAGACAAGCATACACATACATTGAATTTTATATAGAGAGATAAATATGACTTTATCTATGTTGAAGGAGGCTTTTTTTTCAAAGTTTTGTGGTAGTTCTCATTACTGGTATTACTGATGAATCTATTGTTCCTGTCAGATAAATCTAATTATAAAACCTAATTTTCTAAGTGACAATATTATCCATCCTTATATAGATTTCAAGAAAATTCAATATATTAAAAATAAAATACATTATATGTTTTAAAAAAAAAATTGAAAAAAAAAACACCCATAAAAATTTAAAAATAAATGTATATAGGAATATTTAAAAATAAGAAAAAAATTTTAAACTTTAAAACACAGAATTTGAATTCTTCCATATTCTTATAAATGCATTTAATTATAAATTAATTTTACATCACATTTATATAAATAAAAAAAAAAATCACAATATTATACAAGAGAAACCGCATAATTTTACCACAGAGAGCCTCTACATCTATAATTTCCGCTTAGCGTTCAAGTATATACTTATTCTTTTACAAATATACTCTTATAAAAGTCTTCTTGTATATTTTGATATTAATATTTTTATATCAATATAGTGTTAACTTTGAAACGAACACTCAATTAAAAATGTTAAGCAAATCATTCCAACGGATTTTGAAACTTTCTGTACCGGAAAGTAAAGCATCATATGTAAGTTTTCCCCTTTATATTTTATGATTTATATACCATTTAAAATTTTTGAATGGTCTGCCAAATAAAAATTTATTGTAAAATACATATCTCAAATTTTTCAAGTAAAAAAAAAAAGTATTTTATATACAAGGTGAGATGATTAAATTTAAAAGTATTCTAGGTGAAGCATTGATTATAAAATTATTTCCTCAAGTTGAATAATGGTAACTATTTGATTTTAATGGGACTTCACATGAATTTTTGGTGTGTACCTCATTGATTTTAGCTAATATACAAGAATGGTTAAAAAAAAACATAAATATTTATTAAAATTAGAACTTTTTCTTTTTGAGGCTACTTTTCCAAACTATATTTTAAAAAAGAAACAGTAAGAAAAAATGCTATCACCTTAATAATGGTATGTAATAAAGTACCAATTTTTAATGAATTTATTATATATAAAGGGTTAATTATTATATAAATAATTATTTGGAAAATATATATAATTGTATATCTATTCTTTTTAAACCTCCTGTTGTTGATGGTTGGCACAATTAACTGCCCACATGTTGCTGAGGTGAAAAGATTATAGGGTCTCTAATGATATTTGAAATGTATAATAGATATTTAGATCTCTCTAATTTTTTAAAATTTGTGTTCATCCCTGTTTGAAAAGGCTTTTCTCTATCAAATGCAAATACAAGCTCATGCATTATTTCAGCATTAAAATTTTAGGAAATTAAAACTAAAGTTAAATTATCAACTGAATAATTTTTTTTTTTTTAATGATAAATAATAAAGGGAATTTCAAAAATAATTTTGAGAAACTATTGTGGTATCAAACTCCCATCACCAGAGCCAAGATTGGGTGGCAGATACAAGAGAGTGCTGCTGGCCACTGGGGAACAGTGGGATTTAAAGACAAGATTCAGCTGAGAGGTAGGGATGGGGGGAGACCAGACAGTCTGGTGTGAGTAGTTCGCAGAAATGAGTTCCGAAAAAGGTGCTGTCGGAGGTCCGGTGAATAGCAGCTGTTGACCTGAAGGTGATAGGTGCCTGAAATTGGCCAAGTCGGGTTGGTGACTAGACTTTATGGAGTGGACTGCTCTATGGAAGTGGACACCAGAATGAGTGTGTCAGTTGACTGCGGAGTGACCTACACATCGATGTAGCCCAGGCTGGATGAGACCATTGTGGAGTGGGATGCCTCACAAAAGTGACATCCATAGTGACAAGTATTCTGACAGCGGAGGTTGAAGGCAAGTCCCACCTATTATATTCTGCATACCTTTACAAACTTGTGTGCTAACTTTGTACCATCATGATCAGACAAAGGACACAAACAGTGTCTAGGTACAACACTATTTATAAAGCTGTAGGGAGGGAGGTTCTAAGCAATCATCATAGCAGAAAACTTGGACAAAAGCAATATGCTGATACCATGATCTTTTCCTTGTGTATGGACTTGGAAGCATAAAGTCTATTAATACAACAAATTGTTTTACCTTGTGAAATAAGATTTCTAAACTTACATTAAGCTGGGTAAATATCAAAGTACAAGTGTACATATTTTCACCTCACAGAAGACAAAAGATAATGAAAGTAGGTGAAGACCGATGGTTGGTTTTAAAATTAATGATGAAGCGCTATTTTAAATTAAGAAACTTTACATTGTGAAATTAAATGTGCATTAATAATTGTAAATATAGCAGCTTTTAAATGACACAAAAATATTATTTAAAATTCTTATGAAATTGGCTTATTGACTGGATTTCCCTGTTAATTCTCTGTCTATAATGCTGCACAATGAATTGAGTATTGACAAATGCTGCCTTTCATAGTGGAAAGTGTTAATAATAGGTAAATGTATTAGATTGAACTGATGCAATAATTTAGCCATTCACAAGGTACTTTTAAACCAATCGGACTGATCAAATAGGATTGCATCACAGCTGCTTACTGCCAAAGCTGGTGTTTTGACAACTTCTTTAATCTGATATTGTTAGTTTTCAAAAAATATTATAAGCATGGTTTTAATGCATTGAAAGTGGCTCACATTTCACACGTTGTTTTGTTCTTTACCTGATCAGGTGATACAAGGATGACATGCAAGTTTGTGGAGGGATGCAGCTGAAGTTAAGGCTTTATTAGAGTGGTATGAACTAGAAGGAATACACTATAAGAGATTGCCTCCAACCTCTGCCATCAGAAAGATCCTTGGGCACTATGGATGTCATTCTAGCAAAGCATCCTACTCCAAACACTGTCCATCTGGCCTAAATGACATCAACCTGTAGGCTGATCAGCTGCTGACCAACTTTTGTTCTGATGTCCACTTTTTCTACAGAGCAATATACTACACTAGACGAATGGCCCGGGCAACGCCCGGGTTTTACCCGAGTGCGTATATATTTTAAAAACGTTTTAATTCAAATACTATTCGTTACAATTATAAATTGGCGCCATGGATGTCACTCTTGTGAAACGTCCCGTTCCAAACTGTGTGTTTTTAAAATGTTTTAATTAAAATACTATTCGTTACAATTATAAATTGGCGCCGTGGATGTCTCTCTTGTGAAACGTCCCGCCCCAAACTGTGTGTGTCTTGAAAATATAAAAATAAAAATGTGAATTTTCATTTTTTTTGCATTTCACCTACTAAATCGATAGAGATAATTACATTTGCAACATGAACTTAGGTATATTGACTAAATAGAAAACTGCATAGTAATAAAGATCATTTTTTAAAGGCACTATATCGTTTTTTTTTTTCAATAAAATCGAAACAAAAATTAACGATAAATAACGATAATTGCCTTAAAAAGAAATTGCCTTAAAAAAAAGAAACATTCGCGGTGATTTTGTCTTGCATTCGTTTATACAATTATTATATACGAATGACCCGGGCAACGCCCGGGTTTTACCCGATTAAATGCTTTTATTCAAATACTATTCGTTACAATTATAAATTGGCGCCGTGGATGTCATTCTTGTATAATATATATATGAGTTTTAAAAATTGTAAAAAAAAAAAAAATGCATCGGCCGGGAATCGAACCCGGGCCGCCCGCGTGGCAGGCGAGCATTCTACCACTGAACCACCGATGGTTATGAAAAATCCCATCCGTGAGCTTCAGACAAACAAACAGACAAACAGAATAAGGCAAATATATAAGTAGATACAGTCCAGTTGCCAACCTACTTGGCCAATTTCAGGGCACCCTCGCAATCAGGCTAACAGCTGTTATTCACTGGACTTCAGCTGCATCCCTCCACAAACTTGCATGTCATCCTTGTATCACCTGATCAGGCAAAGAACAAAAACGTGTGAAATGTGAGCCACTTTCAATGCATTAAAACCATGCTTATAATATTTTTTGAAAACTAACAATATCAGATTAAAGAAGTTGTCAAAACACCAGCTTTGGCAGTAAGCAGCTGTGATGCAATCCTATTTGATCAGTCCGATTGGTTTAAAAGTACCCTGTGAATGGCTAAATTATTGCATCAGTTCAATCTACTTGAGAGACTCCTCACTGTCAACCCTAAACCAGACTGTCGTCTTCCTCCTTGTCCTTTGTGGTCATTACCCTGGTTCTGTTGGTTCCCAGCCTTTTTGTTGTCACCAGCTTTTTCCATCTTGCCATACTGTCATCTAGACTGGAGCCAGTAGCACTTTTTTATTTATCTTTTTCTCACCATCCAAGACTTTCTTGGCACTTGAGATTAGCGAACCAGACATCACATTGCCCCTTTCAAAATCCTGCTCATCCCGAATATGGAAAGCTTCCCCCATCTTGCTACCTTTTGATCTTTAAGACCTCTCTGGCTTCGTTAGGGCCATTTGCTCCAATTTCTATTTTCTTTAGCTAACCAGTGGGTTGCACTTTCATGTAGCACTCAGATCCAATATCTCCAGTTGGATCGCTGCTGTAGTCCATGACAGTCTGGTTCTGTCACAAGTCAGCCATGCAATCACATTTCAGCTCAATAACTGATATATGTAATATATACGATTTTTTTTGGTGGTGGTTGTTTAAGTGATTGAGTTGTTTGATTGATTGATGAGTGTTGTGGGCGCAGTCGTGTTTGCTGAAATAGTAAGGTATTCACACAGGGGAGAATAACGAGGACACAGGATTGGATTGAAATAGGCCAGCGATCAAGGGAGAAAGGGGTGACTATGGGGTTCTTGACTAAGGCTAGGCTGTCACATAGTGAACATTGGACTTATCTGGGTGATGAGGAAGATGGTGGCGAGCTCCAACTTGTACCTTGGCTGGTCCAGGTGCTAACTCGATGCTGTCCAGGTCCCAACTTGTTGCGATGGTGCCGAGGTCCTAACTAACTAAACTGAGTCCGAGCTTTAACACGTAAACTTCTCAGGGCTCTCATTGGATGACTGTCCACTTGTGGCCGTTTCTCATTGGTCTTAGCTAATCCTCCTGGACTCTGATTGGATATTTGTTAATCCTTTGTCCTTGTCTTGTTTTAACATGATCCCGGAAGGGGAAGGTTCTTGAACTCAGTTTTTAGGAGTTCCTGGATAATAAAACATGCTAATGACCATTTCCTCTCTGATGGCCTTTCCCCCAGATTCGCTAAGCCTCGTCTTTATTAAAATCTTTAGATCATACATTGCATACATATTGTTGTGGGGTTACATCCAGTTATGTACAAATTATGACATATATTCATGTAGTAATTCAGAAGGGATCCAGGGGGCTGAATTTCCACACAACAAATCATTTGGAGGGCATTCTTCCTCCATCCACTTGACTTGGTTCAAAGTACTGTGCAACAGCTGTTATTGTGGCCATCAGCTCGCTCTCCTCAACTACAGTACCAGTCTAGATCATTGCCTTATCCGTGCTACCATTTCCAGTGTGATATATTCACCTATCACATTCCTTCATCTGTAGGCTGTTTCCATCTTGCAGAATTCGGCTTTTCACACACAGATTCAAAAGACATTCTGAACTTCATGAACAAAAGCTGGTTATTTATACATTTTTTTAAATGAGAGAAAGCACAATATATTTTCAATGAGAATAAACTAAGCTGCATAACTCTTCTGAAATCTAAACTGTTGCGTCATTCCCCAACGTCATTTGTCTTTTTTGTCTGATCAGGATGTTATAAAGATGACATGAGTAGGTGAAGGGATGCAGCTGAAGTTAGGTCTTTATAATTAGTTTATTGAACTGGAAGGAATAAAAAAAGATTACCTCCAGCCTCCACCATCAAAAGGATCTTTGGTGCCTTGGGTGTCACTTACAAAGCGTCCAACTCCACATAGTTCAAGTTCGGCTTGGACAACACTAATTTGTAGGCTGATACACTGCCACTTGCTGTAGTGTCCTTTATTTCCATAGAACAATCTGCTTCATTCCATCCAGTTTCAACCTTCTTGGTCAACTTCAGGGCACCTCTGTGGTCAGACCAGTTGCTATCCACCAGGCTGTGTCCACTTGAGTAATTCCTTGCTGTCATACCTCACCAGACTCATTTTCCTCCTTGTCTCTGTTTTACTGTGTTTCTAAATTTAAAATATAAATTTGCATATTCATTGTCAACTTTTATTTTTAATCACAATATATATGTTTAATTTGTGTTGTTATGGATTTCAGAGCCTTTCTCCACGTGTGAATTCCAGTTCAAAACCATCTGGATATGTTCCCCCACCTAAACTTGAAAAAATTGATTCTTGTATTGAAATAAAACGAATCAATCAAGATTCAGATGGTAAGGCACCTCTTGCCATTTTATTTGCTTGGCTTAATGCAAAAGAACGTCATTTAGAACATTATAGAAAACTTTACTATGCACATGGATTTGATGTTCTTACAGTGAGATTGAGTTCAATGCAGCTTTTGCTTCCAAAGCATGGTAGTCAAATTGTTGCAGGAAAATTACTAAATTATTTAAATTCAATGCAAAATTATGATAAATTTGTTATACATACATTTTCTGTTGGCGCTTATCTTTTTGGAGAAATGCTTATTCAAATGCAAAAAAAGACTGAATTTGATCAAGTTAAAAGCAAAATATCGGCATTAATAATGGATAGCTCTGTTGATGTAATGGGTCTGCCACAAGGTCTTTCAAGATCACTTTCTTCACAGCCTTCTATAATTAAAGCTTTGGAAAAATATGCCTCTACGCATATGGCTCTTTTTTATAATGTCTCTACAAAATATTATTATGCTGCTTCAAAAGCATTTTATGAAAATGATCTCAAATGCCCTAGTCTATTTTTGGCATCCAAAGATGATTATGTTGGATCATATAAAAATTCAGAAAAGGCCGCAAAAAAGTGGGCTCAAAAAGGAAATGATGTTAGCCTTAAAATTTGGGACAACTCAAGCCATGTTAGCCATCTTAACAATCATCGTCATGACTACAGTGATGCTATTCATAATATTTTGAATAAAATTGGCTATGAGAAAATTCTTGTTACAGAAAAAGAATTTATCAAAGAATAAAATTTGGAAAGAATATACAATGATCCAAACATTACAAATTTACACATATTACTAATCGATTTTAAAATACCGTAAATTAAATTTGAAAGCAACTCTTTAATTAACTCTTTAGTAAGCATTAAAACAAGAAATTTTTCAATAAACACTACTTTTAAAAATTATTTATTTTTTTATTATCCATACATCTAGCTTTTGTGTGATTTTTTTTTTTGTAAAAAAATCTTTAAAAGGGCAATTTATTTATAATTAATTAATATCATTTCAGCATTAATATCCAATGGGATTTAATTATCATACTATTATAGGAAAGGATAGGCATCCTAAGCTATCATATGCAAAAATGAAATACAAAAAATAAATCATTTCCACATCCATTTTCCCACCTCATTTTTATGGCATTATGAATCATTACTTCCCCTTCCTGCAGTCCATGACAGGCTCCGAGTGGTCTCTCTTAAAAATGTGTTATTATAATGCTTTTGCTCCAACTTAGAAGATAATAACATAGCTTTAGATTATAGAGCTTAATTATAAACAAGATAATAAGACCAAATCCAAATAAATAAAGAGTGTGACTTTTGGTAACAACTTTCTTACCAAAACGTCACACACTACTTAATTATTTGGATTTGGTCTAATTACCTAATTTAAAGTCTATAATCCAAAATGTGCCTTATCGGAGCTTAATTATGAGTTTAAGATTTGAGAGAGACAACTAAGGAAGCATTGTTTACAAACAAGAAAAAGACATCTGCACACTATAGCCCACTCCTGCCCACCAAACCTGCTTTCTGGTGGTGGTAAGCCTAGATAAAATTGCCACAGGAGACAAAATAAATTTATTTACAAATTGGTCTAAACATTCCATACACTTTTAAATGATTGTTTTAACAACTACATATTGAAACAGCACAGCTTGAGAGTAGATCTTTTGACTGGAGACTGCCTGAGCAGAATTCAACCATATATATATTACCAACATATAATACTTATATAAATATAAAAACTTTAAAACAACTGACAAAAATTAGTGAACCAGGTGTACACGTGTAGACAAAGTAACAAAAGTAGCTAAAACAAAGTATTACTAAGATATAAAAAATATTTTCAGGATGATTAAATTAAAATTAAATTCTTGTCTTCTTTATTAGATCTTTGAAAATGGAATGTCTGGGGCTCAAGGAGGTAATGATAATGATGTGGCAACACAGGAAAATAACTCAACAAACACTTGAGTATCCAATTCACAGGCAAGTTTTGAAAGGGCTCCTCACATACCTATTGCACCTCTTTATATATATTGTTGCATTGTTGGTTGACAAAGAATAACTTCCATGGGTACAAAGGATCTTTAGGACTTTATTTAAGCTTAATCAATAAAATAATTACAGATGAATGCAAAAATAAAATAACAATAAAGAAAACAGCAGTTACAAACTCACCAACTGCAGTGCAGTGAAGGAAAGCAGGCGCAAAATAGGAGAAAGAGGTTGGTAGAAACTTTTAGAATCTTCCAGTAAGTACACTGACGTCAGCCGTAAGCAGTAGTCGAACCTCTTGAGACCGCAGCGTTTGCTTGGAGTCCACCACGTAGCTTCGTTCTTCCCAACATGAGTTCCTCAACCCTATATATCCCGGAGTAGATCTTTCCAGGACGGTCATGGTTGGTCAGCTAATCAGAAAGCCGCCAGCGCTAAGCTTTGCGCAATCGCTTTAGATTGGCCAATTATTTGTTCTCCAATTGTTCTACATTAGTCTTGCAAGTTCTAAGGCATTATTCTGGAAAATGCCCTTTTTTTCTATGTAACTCTGCCCCCTCCTTAGGACTGATCATCCCGAACAGTCCATTGTTCTGGAACAGTACCCCTGAAAAGTGTTATTCAGTTGTAGTGCACCACTTTAGGTTCAGATGTCCGGGTCTTCTGAACTCGATAGATGACATTGAGGCACTTTATGATCTTGTAGGGTCCTTCCCACCGATACTGAAGTTTAGGAGAAAGTCCTTTCTTCCTTTGAGGATTATGGAGCCAAACAATTTCACCCTCTTTAAAAGTCTAGTTGGAAGTCTTGACGCGCGCTGTACCTGACTTTCATTTTCTCACTAGAAAAGGGAAGCTTTTCTCTTGCCCATTGGCGAATGGTCAGCATCCTTTCTTCCAGGTGAGAGATGTACTCATTTTCGAAGATTTCTTCTGGACGACCAAGGAGCACATCACAAGGGATTCGGAGTTCATGGCCAAATAGCATTCTAGCAGGACTTTACCAGTGGATTCAAGCTCACCTTATCGATAGGCAGTCTCTGATTCTTGTCGACAAACATGGTCAGGTGTTGAGTAAGAATCCTGTTAAAACGTTCAACTATCCCATCAGCCTGATGATGCAAAGGTGTAGTTCTTGTTTTCTCAATGCCTAGTTGTCTACACAGTTCTTAGAAAATTTTTGATTCGAAATTCCTTCCTTGCTCAGAATACAGAATTCTTGGCACACTAAAAAGGCAGACCCAATCTCAAAATAGTGCCTGGGATACAGTTGAAGCCTCTTGGTCTTATAGAGACTGCGATAGGTCATTTAGTGAAGTAATCTATTATTACCAGGATGTACTTATTTCCTAGGTCGCTTTTTGGAAAGGGCCCCACAACATCAACGGCAATCTGTTCAAATGGGGCACCTACATTGTAGATCTTCAACTGTCCTTTTGATCTTGTTGTCGGTCCCTTTCTTGCTGAACATCGTGTACAGTTCCTGCACCATTTTTCGACATCAGCTAGACTTTCTGGCCAACAAAATCTTTCTCTAACTTTGCCCAATGTTTTTCTGATGCCAAAGTGACCTCCCGTGGGACTGCTATGCATCTCCTGGAGAGCCAAAGGTACATGAGATCTGGGTAACACCAACTACCAGGATTCATGTTTTCCATCCTCGCGCTCCCATTTCCTGTATAAGACACCATCTCGCAGGGTCAAAGAATTCCACAGGGACCAGAGACTTTTGGTTTTAGGACTACTGTACAGGCTACATCTTCGCAGGATGGTCTTTCATCTGATTCCATCCAATTTATCATTGACAAGAGTTCTCGGCCTTCACGTTGAGCTTTAATTTAAAGCTTGTCCAGTCCAATGTTGCTCTTCTCCTTCATCGCTTTCTTGCACTGTAACTTGCCTTACTCCATATTTGTCTTCAGCACGAGCACAATGTCCACATTGTGGAACACATGGCCTTCTTGAAAGCGCATCAGCATTCTGGTGGTGTTTTCCAGGACGATGTTGAATTTTAACTTGGTATTCCTGAAGTCTTTGAATCCTTCTGGCTAGCTGTCCTTCTGGGTTCTTGAAATTTAAAATCCATTGCAAGGAAGTGTGATCACTCCTGAGAATAAATTCTGTCCATATAGGTAGGGATGGAAATGCTCAATAAACTTGACGATAGCCAGCAACTCTTTTCTAGTAACACAGTAGTTTCGTTCAGGCTTAGATAAGGTCTTGCTAAAATTGGCAATTACTCTTTCAGAGCCTTCCTGCACTCGTGAGAGGACACCACCAATTCCTGTATTACTTGCGTCTGTGTCCAGGATGAGTCTCCAGGTCTAGGGTAGGCCAGAATAGGAGCAGCTACCAGCATCTCTTTCAGTTTTTCCATGACTCTCTGGCAATCAGTAGTCCAAACGAACGCCCTTCCACTTTCCATCAAATGATGGAGAGGTCTAGCAATATTGGAGAACCCTGGGATGAACCTACGGTATAAGTGCATAATCCCAGAAAGATTCTCAGTTGTGTCAAATCTTTAGGAGTAGGCCACTTCCTTACAGTTTCTGTCTTTTCTTGATCAGTTTGAACACATTCAGCAGAAATTGTATTCCCCAGGTAGGCTACTTCCTTTTTAAAGAGTTTGCACTTCTTTGGACTCAATTTTTAATTGACAGCTTCTAAACGTTTAAACACCTTATCAATGTTCGAGAGATGTTCTTCAAAGTTCTTTTCAAGTGCAATGATGTCATCCAAATAAATCAGACACGTTTTTGTAGCCAGTCCTTGCAGAACAGCTTCCATTAGACTTTCAAATGTTTCTAGCGCATTGCAGTGCCCGAAGGGCATTACATTGAATTGCCACAATCCAGACCCAGTTGTGAATGCAGTCTTTTCTTTGTCATCAGGATGCATTTCTACTTGCCAGTATCCACTTTTCAAATCCAGTGTTGAAAACTATTGGGATCCAGCTAAGGTATCTAGAGTTGCATCAATGCGAGGAAAAGGATGAGTCCTCCTTGGTGATATCATTCAACTTCATATAGTCTACACAAATTCTTGTAGATCCACCTTTCTTTTTCTCAAAGACAACTGAAGAAACCCAGAGACTTGAAGAGGGTTCAATGATGTTTTGATCAAGCATCTCTTTTACCAAGGTTTCCACTTTTTGACGTCGAGCAAGGGGTATCCGATTGTGTGCTCGTTTAATTGGATTTGATTCACCAGTGTTGATTCTATGCTTTGTCAAATCTGTTCCTCCATAGTCTTCTGATGACTTGGCAAAAATGCTGCCCTAGGTAGCAAGGAGTGTTGCCAGTTCTCTCTCCTGTCCAGGTTGAAGTTCTTTTTTTTTTTACCTCCCAGACTTGTTGAAGATGATCTGGAACCTTGTCTGTTCTTCGATACTTCTGTATCACTGGATGATTTCTTTTAATAAAAATAGTAGGTTCTGCATTTCCAAGGCATGAGCCTCTCTTAATGGCACATGCAGAATCAGAGATTCACCACCCATACTGGTATTACATCCTGTCCAGTGTCAATAAGTTGCTTTGCTATGAGAATCCCTCTTGAGAGTGCCTCGTTCTTTCCAGTATGGCAAATTTTGGAATGACCTTTGTAGTCTCCAACTGTCCTTTGATGACACATTCACTGCGTGGTGGCACTTGTGTATCTTCTAAAGCTAACACTCGACAGGCTTGAAAATTGTGAAGTAGCTGAGATGTCAGGAGAGGGATATCTTCATCGCTGGTCCGCAGCAAGTTCCGCCCGATATCTATCGAAAGTCCAAATTGCCTCAGGACATCTAGACCAATGATGCACTCGTCCATAATATCTGCAACATAGCCTTTATGCTGAAAAACCTTTATTCCAATTTGTATGCTTAGAAAGACACAATGGTGTACTTTAGCCTGCTCCTCTGTTACAGTCTGCAGTGAAATTGGCTTCATTCGGACCTCAGCAGGCTTAGGATACAGTTTCTGGAAGACATCAGCTCGCACGAGGGTGACATTTACCAGTGTCAATTACCATGTCGCAGCTTTTTCCATTTATTTATTTTTTATTTTTTTATTTTTTGCTTATCCCTAGTACACGTGGTACAGGCCATGATAATCATGGTGGGTAGTTAGCGACTGCTTTTTACTGTAAGCGCACCACATGTCTACACATGTGAAAAGCAGTTCGACTTTGCACTTACAAATGTCAGAGCCCCGTTTGGTTACTTGCACTCGCTGGTGGGGTTGGACTTTTGCAAGAATCGGGGGCCATTGGAGCATTTTTTTTTAAAACAGAAAAAAGTGTCCAATGCGGGAATCGAACCCGGGTCCTAGTGGTCAAAAACCAAACGGTTTAACCAGCCTTCCACCGACCCCCTTTTCCATTTATGAAACCCCATAGCAATAATCCATTTTCTGTATTTCGAAGACTGGAGACTTGGATGGTATCACAAAGCTGACTATTCGTAATTTTCCTGGTTGTTCCTAGGGGCTGAGGGGGTTTTAGAGTTATCTGGATATTTTTATTTATGTGGCAGTCTTTTCCACATTTCTAGCAACCTGTATCATTGTGCTGTTTTACTTTTCGGGGGCAAGTTGGAGACGTGATCATGGGCCCTACAGGTCCAGCAGCGACCCTTTTCTCTTTCTGGATTATTCAATTTAACTTGTCTAGCCACACAATAACTTCCTCTTGAGGTTTGTTGGACAAGGTTTCTTGTAGAGTAGTCACACTTGAAAGTCTGGCAAACTTTTGGGTCCCAGGGTCTCTGATGGCATCAATAAACTGTTGTTGGGCCATAAAGTCTTGTGTTTCAGATGGGCATGTTGGAAAGGCTTATCTTGCCAGGCAATTGAATGTCGTTGGCCAATTCCTGCAAACTTTCTATCTTGTCTTGTAGGCTTTTCTTGAATTTTACAACATGAAGCTGTTGGTATTGTTCCTCTCCATATCGGGACTCCAGAGCGTCAATCAGGGAGTTGAAGTCTAGGCGAAGTTGTTCCGGAATCATCTGGAGAACTTCCACTGCAGGTCCACAAAATGTAGCAGCCAAAAAGCTTGCCTTATCCCTTAACGCTCCATCTGTTTGCTTGGGCAAACACAATGAACTGGGTTTTGAAGGAGGTCCATGATGATTGTCCATCAAATGTAGGAACTTTGACAAGAGGCCTACCCGGATTGTTATTTTCTTGCTAGAAAACCCGGAGTTCTGGGATGGCCCGTTTCCACAGCAGCAAGTCTCTTCTAAAGCAGACATTTAATCTTTCATTTCTTCTTTTACAGAGGAGATTTCATCTTCTAAGCATTTGAACTTAAGCCCCAAGCTTTCTTTTAGCTCTTGATGTTGAGCTTGAAAAGCCTGATTTTGAGCTATAGTATCACAAGTTTCCTAATTTTGAGCTTGAAAAGTTTTACAAGTTTCTTGATTTTGAGCTTGCAAAGCCTGGTTTTGAGCTTGCATAGCCTAGTTTTGAGCTAGGATCGCTTTCAATATTTCTTATTTTTCTGGTAAGTATCATAAATTATTCAGGCTTCACCTAAATATCCCACTTCCGACATCAAATTGTTGTGTTGTTGGTTGACAAAGAATAAATTCTTTGGGTACAAAGGAACTTTAGGACTTTATTTAAGCCTAATCGATAAAATAATTACAGAAGAGTGCAAAAATAAAACAAATAAATAAAGAAAACAGCAGTTACAAACTCACCAACTGCTGTACAGTGAAGGGAAGCAGGCGCAGAACAGGAGTTTCTGTATACCAATTTGAATACTAAACAAGTACTTCACACCCACACTTTCTCATATGTTGTAAACTGTGCTTCCATTCAAACCACAATTCAAATGAACTCTTTGATGTACTTGTTCACAACATGGTTTTTCAGATATTCAGACCATAAGGCATTTTGAAAATTGCAATTATTCATTGTGCTTCTAGATGAATTGAGCAAAATTCTATTCATGTGATCTGCAATGCCATTTTAGTGTGGGGTTTACATCATTGTATGTTCATGAATCATGCCATGAGCCATTGTGAAGGCTTTTCAAGGCTGGGGAAAAAATTGAATATTTTCTGTACACATTTTTAATGGAATTATTCTGTTGCTTCTATTTTCGATTTCCTTAATTTTTCAAATGCATCACACTTTTCTTGAGAAAATAATGGATATCCACAATGCATAGGACATAACACGTACCTCCCTAATCGAATGGTGCTATTAGATTACAATGAACTTGTGAACTTAGGTGTTGTAACAGAAAATTGGCCATCTAGTTGATTTTCCAATTTAATAAATGGTTTCAACATTGCATTTTGAAACCTTGACTGCTTGCTTTTGATCATATCAAGAATGGTGTGCATGTTAATGTGCATCATTCTTTGATGCCTTAGTTCTAAGACGTAAAAATGATTGAGTACAATAATTTAAAAATTAACATGAGTGGTAGCAGTGATAACAAAACTCTACCTTGTCTATCACTTCAATTAGTAGGTTGTCATCACCATAATAAATAAGACAACTGTGTTTGGCAAAGATCACTTTTCAATCATTCTCTATTGCTTGTAATATAACTGGTACCAACAAGGTGTTCGCAAACATCATCTCATTAGAAATGGAAGCATCAAAGCACAAATTCTTCTTTTAAACATGAAACAAACTCCTACTGTCCTTACTGCGATGAAAAAAAAATTGGGAAGGCTTGGCTCATCAGTGGTGAACCATCCCAGCGGTTTTGCCAATTTAATCTACTGGACTGCTACCCCTAGAGCTCTAATACTGTATTGGACACTTCTGCTTAAATATGCTGCAATCTTCATTAAGCTAACAAATTTCCCTTCAGCGTTGTAGAAGAAATTACAGTATCATCAATTGTGGTCACTAGCCCATGAACTTCTTCACTGTGGTTAGAAAACTTTTTCTCATTTGGCATCATACAGTGAGTTGCTCCAGAGTCTATTATCCAAGTGTTTTCTAGATTGACATTGAATGTGTACCACAGGTTACAGATATACCTTTGGCCTCTTTTTGTGTTTTTTCACAGAATTCATGCTCCATTGCTTTCAAACTGTTGCAGTCCTTGACCAACCATTTTTCTGATATTAATTGCATTTTCTACCCTATAGATAATTACCTTTTAATAAATTAATCCTCTGTATCTCTCTCCCTTTCTCTCTTTCTCAATATATATATTTATCTTCTATAGAGATAATAGGCTAACAGAGTTTACAGTTGTAAAGTTTTAAGCTATCTCCTCCAAAGATACTTAACTATAAATAGCCATCTATATACCAAAATAATCATTATTTTTTGCTTCATATGATCGTTTTATTTTTATTTTCCAAATATTAATAGATTTTTTATTAATATATTTTTAATTTATTCAATTTTACAAAGTAGATTTTTTGCCTTCAAATGTTGCTTATCTTATCTTATTTGTTATTTATCATCATCAAATTGTTTGTTTTTAAAACACATTCTTTTTGTATTAATACTTCTTTGGCTCCTTTAGATAACAACCTTCCCTTCATTCTGAAGAGGCATCTGTTTCCATTAAGGTTGGTTTTTGCTATGAATATAAATAAAGGCTCGAGGTCAAATCTTTGCTAGAGTGGGTCTCTTGCTACAATTGCCTGTGTTTACACATGGACAGCTCTATGTGGCTTTTTATCAAGTGCAAATTTTGGGTAGCATACATGTAAGGTTGAACCCACATATATATAAAACTAAAATTGCAATTTTATTTTCTGATTTTTTTCCCACTTTAAATGTATTTATTTAAAATTTTCACCTTTGAATATATTTCCTCACCAGAAATTGCTTATCAAACACGAGAATGTGGAGGAGCAAAAAAAACTATTTTTTTTTACATTTTGAATATATTTATATAAATTTAACCAATGCCTATAGTTTCTCACCTGAAAGGATTTTTTTGTATTATTTGTTTGCTAATAAACTATTTATTTTCAATTATTTCGATTTTGGTCTTCTCTTTATTTACTAATTTTTTTCCACTGCTCTATACATAAATTTTGTACATTTTCAATTGCCACCGTCGCCTCTGTAATACCTTTTAGCGGTAAAGTTGTATTTAAGCAACAATCAACTGTCTAAATTTGAATTTTAAAAGAGTCAAATTATCGATAGTGTCAAATTACAATTTGTTATATGATAGGCCATAGTTTAGGACATCAAAACTTGGTCGAATTATCGTGTGTCGAATTAACGAAGTTATACTGTATATATAAAACTAGAAGTATAGTTTTTAATAAGGTCCTTTGAATGAATTCATTCCTTTTATACATTGTATTATCTGCAATATAGTTGTGTTGTTTGCAATTTTATCTGCTGATTTGTTTAACTTTATTTTTTTTCACTCTAAATATATTTATTTAAACTTTTCAACCAATGCCTATAGTTTCTTTCGTGAAATTGCTTACCAGACATGAGTCAGTGTTAACAGTGTGGAGTGTGAGATTGTGGAGGAGCAAAATAACTCCCTACTGAATTTCTCAATAGCCTTACTCCCAGAGGAATGCCTCCACACCAGTTAAACTCTAGGTTGGTGCTATTGTTATGCTTCTGAGAAATTTTAATCCTAAGCAGGGTCTTTACAATGGCACTCGTATGGTGATACAGTGCATGTGCTCTCATTTCCTTGAAGCACAAATACTGAGACCAATGTTGTACACACTGTATTGGTGTCAAAATATTGTTGGCTCCTTCAGATAACAACCTTCCCTTCATTCTGAAGAGGCAAGAGTTTCTGAGTTTGCACTGTGTTGTCTAATATGTTGTTAATTATAAGGTTTGTTGTGGATGATATGATTCCATTCTCATTTTGATATATAAATATATAAGATCTGACCGAATCTATATACTTTGAAAGTATTTTTTACACACCCTATATTTGAAATGCTGCTTCTTGGAAATAAGATTACACCCAAAGCAATTTTTAAGCCACTATTCATACTCTTGATGTCTGCTGGCCCTACAGGTAAACCCGGGCGTTGCCCAGGTCACTCAGCTAGTATATATATATATATATATATAGTGGAAACAACATGTATTTTCTGGGCTACTTAAAAAAAAAATATTACAAAGGTTTGAGAGAGAGCTAGAGAAATATTTACATTAAATATTTTTAAAAATAAAGTAGAACCTCCCTGTAAAGGACACCTAATTGCAGAGCCAAAGTGTACTTTTGGGAGAGGTGTCCTCTTACTGGAGAGTTGCAAAAAGGTAAAAATGGTAATTTTGCAAATGAAAACTGTCCTTTATAAAGAGGTGTCCTCTAGCATGAGTGTTCTCTCATGGAGGTTCTACTGTACTTATCCTCAGAAGCCTGATGTTTTGATATTAATATATAACCATGTTGCTCTTGACTGTTATAAAATGTATTCTTTTGAGTTTCAATGAAAACACACTTGGCTAAAATATGTTTTATATTGTATAACACTGATGAAAGGGTAGAATTTCCATATGTGTTGAATATTCTATATTTACATAATTGATTTTGCATAATGAACAAAAGTTTTTGGTTTTGTTAGGTAGATTTTTTTACCTGTCTTTGTAGTCAACTTGCCCTGGAAGTATATTTTTGCTCTGAATTAAATGTAGATTTCTAAGAAAGGTTTTACTGTAGATGACATCTTGCAGTGTTCAGTTGCATGAACACACACAGGTGTCATAATTTTTTCTCAAGAAATATTATTTTTGGTCCAAAATACTTTCACTGATTAATCAAGTCTTGTTTAATCTGGTGGTGTGTCAAGGTATAACTTGCACTTTGCTGATGAAGGCATACAGCCTAAAATAGTTATGTGGCTGTCTTTCAAAAGATTTTTCTCTGAAATATATTCAGAAATAAAAATTAAATTTCATTAATATTTCCCCAAATATAGGGCAGTAGCATTCTTGAAATGTTCATTTGCAAAATATTAATTTGCATTTTAGCACTGATTTACAACTTTCAGCCCTATCTACTTCAGTTCTTAAAAACCTTACAACTACTCGAGTTCTTGAGCCTTATCAGAATTTGAATCCAAGACCATGATTTAAAAAAAAAGATTAATCTTGAAACTTTAAATATATACATTCTAATACAAATATTATTTACAAGTTGTATATCATGGGGCAAATAAAACATTAGAAGGATATTTCAGTCAGGGCGTAAGGGCAATGTTCTGGGACCCCAGTACAGAGACCATAGTGGCAAGACAGAGGAATTAGTTGAAATGTTGAATAAAAAAAGAAAGAGACTGAGTTTAACATAGATGAAATGGCAATAATTCCAGTGAGTTCAGATAAAATTCCAGTGGTGTCCAGATCAAAATGCACATGCTATATGTCGCACCCTTTTAGGGCATTTAACCAAATAATAGTAGATGACTAAGTTTAGAATATCTTTCTAAGAAGCTACCTGAATTTACCAAAATATACTCCGGGTTATATGTTGAAAATGAAGTGTGGGCAAGTATATCCCTGAAAGTTGTCATCTCATTAAACAGATTTTAAGTCAGAAATGGAAGAGAGCAGGTTGCCTCGCTCATGTTTGGCACATCTCGGGATAGAGCAGGTTGAAAATTTGTTGAAAACCTATCAACTATTTTAGACTCAAAGTGATTCTCATTCTTGAAGGGTTGTACAGACTATACTGATATACAGACTAAAATCTCTGCTATGATTCAAATAGCAATGGAAAAGAGCATTCAAAAGACAATATGCATATCCTAAATACTTCTCATTAGTCACTTCAAACACCTAAAAAATTCAATAACAGCAGAACTATGCTCACAAATATTCCTCTGGTAATTAAACGACTTTTTGCATAACTGAGACTCCTATGGATATTCTTTCCAGAAAATCGTTCGAAGCACTGGAAGACATTGTCCTTCTTTCTTATATCCACTCAATTATATTAGGGTATCAAGCTTGTAGAACTTGAGACATTGACAACTGTCAAGACTAGGTGAAGTAGAATGTGTCTGCCTTTGTCATTAAGACTGGGAACACTACTCAGTGGCAGGTCAACTTAGCTCCAAAAGAAATGGCCGCCTCTGACATGAGGAACAGACTCCATTTGGAGCTGCTCCAAACATGGAGAACAAACACTGCTCATCCTGTACCCCTGGATCAGGAGCCCTTCCAGGATAATATCAACCGGTCCAGCTGAGTCCAGGTTTTTTTTAGCAAGCTTATTACTGCTCCCCCTCCTCCTTTTTTCATCCAGGCTTGGGACTGGCAAAGACAGACATTTTCCTTTAACTTGTAATCTGTGTGAAAGCAGAATACAAGATGGGTCATGCATATGATATTTGGTTGCTTTAGCTTGAGGAAACAGAAAAGAACTCTTGGGTTCTGGACTTATCCCTTCTGAATTACTACATCAAGATACTAGTGATTTTATCAAGCTAAAATGTAATGGTATGATGAACTTCTGAAATGGTGCCAGACTGTCAGGGACTACAGTGACAATCGAACTGGATAGGTCCGAGAAAGTGGTACAAGACTGGATGGTCGATACACATCATAGTTGGAGCCAGCAACCCACCTGAAAGGGATGGGGCATTGAAGGCTTCTTGGAGTCCAACAAGTGTCTGTGATGAAGAAATTATACACCTTGAGTTAGAGCGGCTATCTGTGATCTAAGCTGGAAAGATGGGCTTGACCATACCCATCACCACCATCCCTCCTTTGTCAGACAAGGTAAAGAATTAACACTCGGCCTGAAAATAGTGGTACTAAAATTGAGACTGCCACAACCCTTATTTATTTGAGAAGTCCATAGTCAACTGCAAGTTGAGCATGAAAAGTTCATCTTGGGGGGTTTAGAAGACCTCTAGTGGAAGAAAATGGGAACCCAACATTGATCGTTATCCATTTCAACAATATCAAAGACACTATATCAACAGTTTTCTGGGCAGCAATGATATGGACAGTGTGGTCTAATGCCCTATGTGGGCTGAAGTGGCAAAAAAGTAATATTGAGGTTCCTAACTATACAGAAATGGTGATGGCAGCTTCAGGATATGCACAAGGAGAGAACCAATATAATGACAATAACATCGCAAGCAACGAACGATGACTACCATTATGTAGAGAACCACTGCCCCATGCTTTGTCAATTTCTTGATAGTAAGATGACTGTCAGGCGCGGGTACTGATTGAAAGTTGAAAGAAAGTCTGAGTTAAAATATTGTTGAACCACTGCTGTGTCAAGGATTGGCAAATGAGCACAAGCAGGATCAATAAGGATCTCTATTCGACCTCTATTTATTTATCTTTGGGCTTTATGGAGAATAAAGCAAGTCACAGATATAGAGGATAATTCAAAAACTGCCAACGACAAAAAGGAGCACAAATTAATTACCTGGCAGATGGAATTTTTATTTCCTGATTGGTTCATCTGCCTCCCCATAGCTATTCTTGGGTTGCACACATGTGTTCGAACTGACCATGCTTGCTGTCATTTTAGGTATCGTTGTGACTCTACTCACCTCCTCCTAAGCATGTTTGTCCCAAAAAGGGACAATCTCCTCTCCACTCTTCAGGACCTTTAAACACTTGAATATCTTCAATTATATGAGACTCGTCAACTGTCCTAAAATGTAATGCCAGGATTACCATCCTGCCTTATTTGTTTTACCATGTTCTAACTCTTACCCTCTTTACACTCTCAATCAGTGTCTACACTTTGCTGTGGTCTTGCTGTCGAGTGACCAACTTATTGCAAGGAGCTGGTTCTCCAAATGATAGTGACTATAGTTCGCATCTTTTGATGATGTCATCTGTGGTTTGGTTTTTAATCCTTGCATAATTCTCGTAACTGTGGTCACCATTTTTTTTAATGTTAGGAACTTTGATATTGTGTTTCCATCTTTCTGGCTGTTGGAAATGATTCAGGAAGACGGCTCTAGATGGCGCGTGCCTAGGGATGCGCCACAGAGTGCGCCACAGAGTCCGTCCACGTGACCTTTACGACTATAAAAGCCGGCGAAAAAGGTATGAGATAGGCACGCGGGGAGAGTGAGAGTGTGGAGATTAGGAGAGGGAATCAAGGAGCTCGAGCTCAAGTGTAAAGTATAGAGAAGTAAAGTATAAAGAAGTGAAGTCTAGAGAAGTGAAGCTAAAGTATAAAGAAGTGGAGTCTAAAGAAGTGAAGCTAAAGTATAGAGAAGTAAAGTCTAGAGGAGTGAAGCTAAAGTATAAAGAAGTGGAGTCTAAAGAAGTGAAGCTGAAGTACAAAGAAGTAAAGTCTAAAGAAGTTAAGCTAAAGTACAAAGAAGTGAAGTCTAAAGAAGTGAAGCTAAAGTATAAAGAAGTAGAGTCTAAAGAAGTGAAGCTAAAGTATAAAGAAGTGCAGTCTAAAGAAGTGAAGCTAAAGTATAAAGAAGTGAAGTCTAAAGGAGTGAAGCTGAAGGACAAAGAAGTAAAGTCTAAAGAAGTGAAGCTAAAGTACAAAGAAGTGAAGTCTAAAGAAGTGAAGCTAAAGTAAAAAGAAGTGGAGTCTAAAGAAGTGAAGCTAAAGTATAAAGAAGTGAAGTCTAGAGAAGTGAAGCTAAAGTATAAAGAAGTGGAGTCTAAAGAAGTGAAGCTAAAGTATAAAGAAGTGAAGTCTAGAGAGGTGAAGCTAAAGTATAAAGAAGTGGAGTCTGAAGAAGTGAAGCTAAAGTATAGAGAAGTAAAGTCTAGAGAAGTGAAGCTAAAGTATAAAGAAGTGAAGCTAAAGTCTAAAGAAGTGAAGCTAAAGTTTGAAGTGAAGTAAAGTTTAGGGAAGTGAAGCTAAAGTTTGAAAGGAAGTAAGGTTTAAAGAAGTGAAGCTAAAGTTTGAAGTGAAGTGGGGTTTAAAGAAGTGAAGCTAAAGTTTGAAGTAAAGTTTAGAGAAGTGGAGCTATAGTACGAAGAAGTAAAGTATTGAATGTATATATGTAAATAAAACCTGTTACGAACAAGTTTGCAAATAAGAAAATAAAAGTTATATTTTATGACAATTTTGGTCTACTTTACATTTCCTCGAATTGCGCGAACACGGCTGGTGAAACACGATTATTTTTTAAATTTTTTCTTTTCAACACTGGCTATGGCGTGCTGTAGGTAATCTTTTTTACTGTAGAAGTGTCTCCCTGACCCTCGCTCTCCATCTCATGCTTGTCCAGCACATTTTCATCTGTGGCAGACTCCTAGGCCTTCCATTTTCCAGTGTTAGTTTTCAGTTGTCCTCACACATTTTTTTGTTTCCAGCGCTTTTTCTTTTCAAGCCCTCTAGACTTGGGTTTCTTCTTGCCTATTTTGCACTGGACTATAAACTCTGAAAAACTGTGGCAATGTCAGGCAGCAAGGTAGTCTTAATTAGAGCAGAACCATTTCCAGGTGATGGCTGCTTGCCTTGTACCTTGTTGTACAAAGGAGCAAAGATTTCAGGGGAAATTCATAGCTTATCTCAAAGGGGAATGCAGACAGCAGCATTGGCACTTTACATGGGGGTTCCTGGTTGCAGACATTGTCTTCATACTGTCCTGGAGTGCCTAAGGCTCCGTTTGCTCTAAATCCAGTGTGCTTCAATCATACAGCCTCCTTGCACTTTCATGAAGTGCCGAGCAGTGTTCTGCCCAATTAAGTCGATGCTCTAGTCCCAGACAGTATGTAATCATCGCAGCAGTCCATCACAACATCATATTGCAGGTCATCATCATGATCTCTTGTAGAGATTTTCAGATGGAATCTAGGTGGTGGGATTATGAGCACATCTGGGAAAACATTCTCTCTCCATCCAATTGACTTGCTTCAAACTTCTTGTGCCACGCCATTGTCAGGGGTGATCAGTTCGCTCTCTACAATTGCAGTATTGGTCTGGATCATCACCTTATCCATGCTACACCATCATGATACTTCATCCATAGGGCATGCTCCATCTTGCAGTTTGGCCTTATTAATGTCCTTCAATTTGGCGATCAAGACTGCGATCTTGATCTTCACTAAATCCTTTCATTGCTGAGAATAAAGCTTGAGTGAGCTCTGATTGTTACACTGTCATTTTCTGGTTTCACAGCTAATTAGAATTGTCTTCACAAACAGATATTTTTGCTTCCCACTATTTGTTGGATCCTGCTGTATCAAGGATTACAAAATGAGCATACAAGATTGGTAAGGATCTGTATGTGTTTTCAACTTTATATACCTTCATGCATTAAGGAGAACAAAGCAGGTCACAGATAGAAAGGAACATTCAAAAACAGCAGTCAACAACAAGGAGCACAGCTTCACTGCTGGCCAGACGGGCTTCTTCCTTCCTGATGATTGGTCATCCACCTCCCCATTACTATTTTTGGGGTTCACACATGTTTCCTCCATGGTGATGCTGAAGCTTCTTTTCTGGTATGATCGTAACAATATGTTTAAGCAAAAAAGGATTGAAGCTAATCATGGCATCATGCTTCAAGAGGGCAAATGACCCTCATATGGCCAGAGAGGTCTTAAAGATCGAAGCAGAGCCAGATGACATGGTGAGGCTTTCCCTATCATGGAATGGCCAGGATTTAAAAAAAGAAATGTTATATCTAGCTCTCATCCCAGGAATCAAGAAACAATGTTGAGAAAATATAAATAATAAAGTGCTACTATCCCCCATCAGGAAGGCACCATGGCATGATAAAAAAGCTGGTGGCATGATAGAAAGTCTGGGGGCCAACAGCACCAGGGGGAGTGACAGCAAGGACAAGGAGGAAAACGACAGTCTTATGTGAGAACTAGACAGTAAAGACTCTCAAAAAGGTTCTATACAGCCTGGTATGGCACTATGGTATGGGGATGACAATGATGTGTGTGACATCAGTTTCCTTTTGAAATTTTTTTTTGAGACTTTATAAATATAGTTAAATTTCTCTCTCTCAATAATGTAAATATTACATTCATGATCTACGGGTAATTTATCAGAAAAAAACTTTCAAATATTGAGCAGAAAAGTGTGTGTTCTTTATATAGAAAAATAAGATAGTGGAGGCTGGCAACACTGGAAAAAAGGAGGATAAAAAAAAGATTCTTACAGAAGGCAATCAGGAGGAAAAAAAAGAAATCGCAAGAAATAAGGAAGTGACCAACGGACCCGCCCCTCCAGGGGTGGCTTGAAGGAAGAAGAGTGATTTTGTATAGCGTGTGATTAGATTTAATTGATTAAGTACATAATTTAAAAAATATATACTGTATGTATAGTTTTTTAATTAGGTATCACACATATAGCCATATAATGCCATGTAAATTTATAGCTAATCCAGAAATGTTTTAATATATTTGTAGAAAATTTGCAATTCCGACAGAGAGGAAACGCATCCACTTCAAAGATAATATATATATTATTCTATGAAGAATTAAAATTCTTTATATAATTATTTTATCTTGACATATTTGACATGTGCACGCTGGAATCGGTGGCCACTGGACATGCATCAGACTTGGAGACTGTTATTGTATTATTTCTGAGCAAGCGGACCAAGTAGAAACGTTGAAAAAGTGAAAAAATGCAAGCAAAAAAAGGAACAAATCAAGATGAGAGGGAATGGAGGATGATTCAGCAAGATTCTCAGGTAATTTCAAGGGAACACAACATGGGTGTTAACCTCCCCCATTACTTGTTTACCCCTAAACAATTGATATTGGCTCACGGCCTGGTAGAAACCCTAACACAGCGGCTAGCAGATCTGTAAGGGTTAATCAAATTGAAAAGTAACACATGCAGAAAATATTTATCTAAAATATACATCTTCCACGACGTCCCAGAGAGGCAACACCAAGCGCGACCTCGAGAAACTTCTCTAGAGAAAGCCCGGCACCTCATTCACCGAGACCGAACAACTTGGCCTCGACCGGAAAGAGGTCCTACGGATATCGTCGGTCACAGCCGCCCAGAGCAACGCTCTCGCCAAGCTGGTTGACCGTATCTTGGCTTTGAAACCTGGCTCCACCACCAACGTCTACAAGAACCTTATGGCGGCCAGGCAGCGGCTTAATGGCAGGCAAATATGAGCTTCCGAATCGCCACCATCAATGCGCGAGGGCTAGCCACTCGCGGGAGGAGCCTCGTGCTATGTCATCTCCTTAGATAGCACCAGGTGGACATCGCGTTTGTCCAGGAAACAAACAGCCATCATCTTGACCAAGGCCTCTGCCTCGGCTACAATGCTTTTGTCACGACACCCGTAGCCATCTCGGGATCTGGACTCGCCTGCGTCTTCGGGCCAGGCGTCGCCGTGCTACGACAGCATGTCCTGTGGCCGGGCCACATTGCCTTACAGTCATAGTTTTTCACGGCAAGGAGATGACCTTTATCAACGCCCATCTGGCACACGACCGCCGAGAACGGCTAGAACAACTGGAGCTCATGGCGGCAACAGCGATCCAAGAGGGGTCCTGGGGATCTCAACAGCAGGGACAATTCATCGGCTTCCATGGATGCCCTCGCCGCTCTTCTGGACCTGGCTACGCTGATGGATGAAGCCACCCAGTTCGACGCTGCCCACCTGCCCACCAGGGTCGCTAGCCACGGTGACCATATAGAGAGCAGCCGCCTGGACCGGACCACCTACGCGACCAGCCACTACCACCTCGTGCTGGTCCAGGTGGGCCCGCCCGCCGAATCCCCCCAGCCTCGCTTGGCCGCGATGCTTCGCTCGGGCCTTGTACAGGAACACTTGGCTGGCTACATCCGGGATATTGAGGAGAACATCAGCCGAGCACCTGACAGGATCCTATGGGACAGATGGACCACGATCAAGGCGGGGCTGCTAGCGGAAGCCAGATCTCTCCACGACCCGCTGCCAGCGATGGATACGTCACCCGAGTCCGGAGATTCATCGGGGCGCAGCTTGAGGCCTCCTTTGTCCAGGCCGATTATCCGTCACTGCCGGACCTCGCACGCACGATTCATCTCCGATGCCCTGTCAGCGTTGTCAGGGACGACGGCGGCTGCGTCATCGAGGGCCCCGAGCTGCGGCGGAAGGCCCATGCCTTATTCTGGCCCCGCTTCGCCCGCCCGACCTGCGATCCAGCTGCAGGAGCCACCTTCATTGATGGGACGACCACCCCCATCAAGCTGGGCGAGGAGGACCCTCTCCACCGAGCCGAAATCTCCGCGCATAAGATCACCACCGCCATCTCCCTCGCGGAAGAGCTCCCGGCTGGGACACCTGCCCTGCGAGCTCCTTGCCATCTTCGAGGACTTCTTCTCTGGGGCCCTCCAGCGAATCTTTGCGGCCTCCCAGCTCTGCGGTGACCTGCCTACATCGACGCGCCAGAGCGAGATCTGCTTGGTCCCGAAGGCCCGCGGCCTAGGTAGCTACAGGATTATCTTGCTGCCCTTGGCCAACTACAGGGTCTTCGCCTCCATCCTCCTTGGTCGCCTCAAGCCCCACCTGCCATCCCTGGTGCCGGAGTGCCAGACCTACGCCGTGCCCGGGAGGTCCCCCTCCTGGAACATCGCCCAGGTCAAAGACTCCGTCGAGGAGGCTACTGCCGAGGGCTCGCCGTTGTATCCATCGACCTTCATGGCTTCCTGGTGTCCCTGCGCCTCCCACCGGTCTTCGTGGGCTGGATCCTCCTGCTCTACGCCGAGGCAGACGTGATGATACGGGCCGGGGGCTTTCAGACTGCAGCTGTTAGAGGTGATTATCTTTTCATTAAATGTAAGATACTTTAATATTTGTAAATTATATTGTTTAAATAATTTGTATTTTTAAATTTAATTATAAAAAATTTGTAAATTTATATATATGTAAATTCTTGTGCAAAATTAATCAATAATAGAGGATTTGCATATGTCTAGTTAGTTTAAAAAAGAAAAGTGTAATTTTTTTTTGGGCAGAGAAGCTAGATGCTCTCAGGTTAGTTTTTCTCTTATTGTAAATATGTTTATATAATTTCTTAAAAGTCTAACTTTATTGTTAAAAAATATATAATTTCTTCATAGGGGTATATTTGTTTTTTCCTCTTTAAGGGCTTCAAGCATTAAAAGAAAATATTATTAAACAAGGTACCAGCTCTATCCTCCTTGCACCTAACAGAGGTTATGGGCCTACTTGCAAGCTTATACCTGAATAATATAGCTATTTAAGAAAAGAATTGGCTAAGCTTTTGGGGCCGTATTAAAAGTTTAAAAATTAATGATTCAAATTTCACTTTTCCAAAGCTGAATGCTTTTAACTATAATATCTGGAAAGTGGATATGAAGGTCCTTGCTATGTTCTCCTCAATCTCCTGGATGTAGCCAGCCAAGTGTTCCTGTACAAGGCCTGAGCGATAGAGGAAGCTGGGATTTTATCATAGAAGATGAACATGATCTTCCAGCTGAGGCAACAGCCAAAGATATAAGAGAATTTAAATGAAGGAAGGATAGGGCTTTTACTACTATTTACCAAGGAGTAGAAAGAAAATACCAAACGTTGATTGCCAATGATGCTGATGGAAAAGAAGCTTGGAATATATTAAAACAGAATTTTGAGCCAAAAATTCAAGGGCCAGACTGGATTGATTGACGAATTTTATGAACTGAAATTTGCTCCTGATGAAGAAATTATTGGAATATTTATAAAAAGAGTCCAAGAGAAAAAACAATTGATTAAAGAAGCTGGATTTGATCTACCTGAAGTACTTGTGTGTTTTCAATTAATAAGGAAATTACCTCAAGATTATGATGGCATTGTCCAAGTTCTATACAGACTAGAAGAAAAACACTTTAATGTTGAAAACATTGAAGCCCACTTGATAAATGAATTGGGAAGAGTTCAACAAAAGAAAAAAGATGATGGACTTGATATTGTGGCAAACGCTTATCAAACAAAAACTCCCAGGATGTACCAAGGAAATAAAAAGAAAAATATTTTTCTGCAAAAGCACAGTATAGCAGTGGAAGCATGCTGGAGCCAACAGTGTATCCAAGAACAGCAAGAACCCATGATATAAGGAATTGCTCCTTCTGTGGGAAAACTGGCCATCTTTTAAAAGACTTTTCTTAGAAACAAAAACTCTCAATGGCAACACTACAGAAAGGATCAGAACTACGAGGGAAAATCTTCTGCATTTCACTCAGAAATTCTAAGCTTCCATCACATTTGTGAAAGAGCAAGTGATCCAACTAGTGAACTACCAGGATATCCCCCCGATGGACGCTTTGATTGGAGATGTCGACTGCAAGTCAACAATCTTAGGTAAGGGAGATATCAACTTTGTTTTAAGAGACATAAATAAAACATTTGTAGAGGTAACTCTACTTAATGTTTTATATGCACCAAACATGAGAAGGAATCTCATTAGTGGATCATGCATAGACATAGCAGGAAATAAGATTATATGGAAAAATGACAATCTTAAAAAATAATGGGGAATATTTATTTACAGCAGGACGAGTAGATAAATTATATATTGTAAATGGATACCCTAATGAAGCCAAAGCTCAAAATTATTCAGTTTCTTATAACTCCAATCTTAATTTTCTCCATAAGAGATTTTGTCATATTAACTCAGAAATACTTAATTCTATGAGTAAAAAGAAGTCTGGGACCTGGGCGACCCCTCCATCGTCCGCCCCACGCGCTCTGCCCTCGCTGACGCCGCGGCTCTCGCCGCCTTCTGCCAGAACATCATGGCGGAGAACCTCCAGGGGAGCTACAAGGAGTCCAGCCTGGCTGAGGCCATTGTCATACACCGGACAACAACCAAGACCATCACCCGCTCCTTCCGCCGTGCTCTGGAATGCCCCCGCCTGGCGGCCCTGCCGATCGCCCGGCTCACCGCGAGGTGGCAGCCCATAGTCGACGTGCCTGCAAGAGTGAGCTGGACCTTGCTGCAGTGCAGGGCCTTCTCGGGGCATAATGCTGACATCAGCCAACGTCTAGCCCTCCATGCCCTGCCTCACCCCGACCATCCAGCACATGCCGGTCTTCTCTGCCCTGCTTGCGGATCCCCCGATGGCTCCCTGGGCCATCGGTCCTGGAGCTGCCCTAACATCAGGCCCCTCATCCGCGAGGCCTTCCAGGTCGTCGGCAAACCCCCTGATCTACAGGCCTGGTTCTTCGGGATTGACCTGGTAGACGATGAACTGGCCATCCTCGCATCGGTGAAATCGAGAATCAACCGGTACTTTGTCCAGGTCGGGCTGGGCAAGGCCATCGAGGACCCCGTCATCGCCTGGATGAGGACTATCGCGGTGGGGAAGAACACCTGGCTGATCTTTTTCATGTAAATATTTTGAACTGTAACCCTCTCTCCCTACTGTTGACTAGATGTCAATAAACTGTTTTTAATTGTAATATAACTCAGTGATTATACTCATTAATACCTCCGGCACCGAGCAACCTATTTTTAACCCTTACCAGTCGGCAAACCACTGTCAGTGGCTTTGTGTTAGGGTTTGCTACCTGGTTTTAAGCAACTCTCAGTGGCCTCTGTGTAAACAAGGGATGGGGGAGGCTGGCACAGATGTCACGTTTCCTGGAAATCACGTGGGAGGAAATCATCCTCTATTCCCTCTCACTTCGATTTGTTACTTATTTTGCTTGCATTTTTTCACTTATTTCAACATAGTTTCTACTTTGTGTGCGCTCTGAATCACATCTTTTAGATGATTATTAATCAACTGAAAGGGTTCTTTAAGATTTTAATGCTGATATTTGTTTCCAAGCTATCGAAATTTACGAATGTACAGAGTCTGGCTTATCTTTAACAGCTATACATTTTCATAGATATATTCTACACAAATTTCACCCATATTGAAAAACTTTCTGGAATACAGAGCTACCTAATTGGAACCATTATGCCAAACAGAAAAGGAATGCCACAGGAACTGAAAAAGACTTGGTAGTGTACATTCTTGCCTTTAGAAAGAAAAACGTATTTGCCCACTGCTGAAAGGTCAAGTGTGCAGTCCATCTTGCCTCTTCATTTTACAAAGCTTAGTCACCAGGAAAACTAGACGTGGTTCAGAAAAAATTCAGAAGCCAACTGCCATTATAGACTACACTTTGAATATGGGAAGTGTGGATGTTACTAACAAATATTGTACAACATACAACTTTCTCAGAAAAATAAAAATGGTGGAGAAAATTATTTTTATGGGGCCTAGAAGTAGCTATTGTCAATTCATACATCAAATACACCCAGAACATGAAAAAAAAAAAGAAGAACTTGGGCCAGACAAAAAATATCGCAAAAATTTGATTGAAGAGCTTGTGGAACCCTGGCAGAATGAATGACCAAAACGAATGAAAGCTTCTTACCTTGTGTTTTTAATCTGGTATTCAAATTTTACTTTATTATAAATGACAATGTTTCAAATTTGATAAATAATCCACAAATTTTAGGAAAATAATTTTTATTGACAGAGTATATAAAAGCAATTTTAGCAATATGACAAATTATAAAATAGGTATTTTAATGCAAGAATTTTATAGCCAATATGTGTTTCGGATGATTAGTCAATTCGCTTAACAAAATTTGATGGAAAAATTCCAGTTGTACCTGCTGGAGTAATCATTCCTTGCCACCATTCATTATCTATACATTCAGTAACAAGCACTCGATCTCCTTCATGCAGCTCCAGATCACCAGGTTGTTCTGCTTTAAAATTATAAAGAGCTACAAATATTCCAAGGGGAGGAGGCATACATTCATTCATGACCTGCAAAAAAAGAAAATAATTAATGAAATAAGTAGAATAATATTGTGTTGAGAAAGTCAATTTTGCTGTGGTAAAAGGTATTAGTTTAACACAAAAATAAAATATTGAAGTTTTCTAAAAAAAATAGTTAAATGTTATGTGAATGGGATATTTGCATGATTTATATATTTCCCATTTTAATAATTACATTGTTATATTTTTAAAATACTTATTAAGAAAGCAAAAATTACTTGTTCTTCATTATAGTATAACTTCTCTTTAAAGGACACCTTGCTGCAAAACTGTCATTTAGGGAGAGATCTAGCAGTGAAAAAAATATTTTGTAATATAAAATGGTAAAGAGATAAGAAATTCCCTAGGTATAGGTAAGATATAAAATATTGTTTCACATTCATAATCTATACCTTTTAAATTATTAAAATGGAAAAAATATAATAATGCACAAACAATATAGTTGGAAGTGTGGTTGACTCAAAATCTACCATTATTTTTTTGTTTTGTGATCCTTTAAAATGCTTACTTTGTCTTAATAATAAACAACTATTTTCATACAGCCTAGTGGACCATGCACTTTGGAAGTAACTGTCCTCAAAGTGTTAACTTAATAATTAGATATTTACCTTTTCAGGGTTTTCATTTGAAGCATTATTTTCAGGAGCTTCATCTTGAACAAAGTTTGCTGGAAATTGTCCTTGCTTTCCATTGAGTTCTCCAAAGATCCAATCAGAATTAATTTGGTAGAGCACCATAATTACATCCCCAGTCTGCACAAGGTCCAACATATATATTTAAATATTGCCATAGAGAAAATAATTATATGTATTTGACAGTAAGATAATTACAATATATTGACTTCAAAAAGGTTTAAAATAAGATAATCTCAAAATATAATCTTAGATTAAGTTGATGCTAACTGTTTGAGGGGAAAATTCATATACAAATAACCACATTGTTATTTATATTTACATATATAGGACAAATCAAAATTTTTTAACAATTGTTATGCTCATGGTTTGGCTATTTTAAAACTTTCCATAAATGACACCTCTTAATAATAAGCACTTTTTAAAAATTTCCTAAGTTGACTTATTTCGATACATTAATGCTGTAAATCAAAAGATGTCCTTTGAAGACAGATTATTCTGATCATTTACTATACATAGATACACAATTAACATTAATGCACTTTAAGTCTAATTTCAAAATCAGAGCAAGTCATGTTAATAGTCATATTAAAAAAATATATATAAAATTATTTTAAAATAATTTTATCATATTACACTTTATATTGCAAATCTTACTTTAAAATTCTAATGCTTTGTCATTTTGAGGCAAAATTTTATTCAATAATTGTTTCTAAAATAAAGTTCATAGTTTTTACTTCCATTTCCAGTTCATCATGTCTTTGTTTTGAAAGTGTCATGCCAACTATATTGTTGGCTTCAAAATCAACACATAGTTATATTCATAGTATAATTCATTTAAAATTTGATGAATGTAAAGATAATGTTAGACTTAATAAGCATAAAGCAAAACTATATATATAACATGCAGCAAAAATGGAAAGTTAATGTGAACAATCAATCTTTATGCTAAAATTTGTTACAAAAATTGCTATTTGAAAAATCAGTCAAATAAAAATTTAATTTGTTAAAACCTAGCATTTAGATTAGGGTTTAGAGTAGTTATCTATTTTAAAAACTCAAAAGTTGCTATAACAATAGTATTTTTTGAATGGAATGGAATTGAGGGATTATCTTAGGCTTGTTATAAGGGAAGGTTCATTATACCCGTTTCACGTTACCAAATAGTTTTACTGTAATTACTTGTGATCTTTCTAACATTGGATTGAAAATATATAGATGAAAGAATAACACACTTATTGCTTAAAAGGATGATCAATTTCAGGCAAAGCTTTAACTTAACCAAAACAATCATCTCTTGAGTTGCTTTTTGCAAGGACTTGTTTGGGAAAAATGATCATTTTATCAATTTTATGATAGTACAAGCCTTTAATCAGGGGTCTATCATCACACTAATCAAATGGAGCTTAAAATCTCAACACCTCAGGCTGCAGAGATGTTTTTGTTCTTGACGTTATAGCCCTATTAGCTATGTAAAAATGAGAAGGACAAGAGGGAACAATATATCCCTTGAAATAATTTTTCATTACCTTTTATTTATTTTAAAATCCAAGAATCTTAATTTTGAATTTTAGATTCAATGGATAACCAATTAACAAAAAATGATTAGTCTCCTTTATCCTTTGTTGTTGTTGTTCTTATCCCCTTGTGTAAAGATTACACGAATTCCATGAGTTCATGCTCCTCGAGCTGTTTTATGATGAGCAGCGGCCTCTCCCAAAGGTCCTGTTTAGTGCATCTAATGCAAGCCAAAATGTGTTCTGGAGCTGCAGGTACCAAACTACATTTTGGGCAAGTTGGTTAAATTTTGTTATTATTTTCTATATTCAATGGCTTGAGATGGCCTGTTCTAAATCTTGTTAGTGTTGTTTGATGCTGTCTATTTCTGATGTTCAGAGCTCCTCCTGGGTTCACTCAACTGTACCAGGGGAGTGGAGTGGAGGGGAGTGGAGTGAAGAGGCGTCTCTGCGTGTTTGCCTTACGTCGGAGTGCCACTGGCCGGAGTTGGTGAAGCTGTAAGCTAGCTTCGGCCCTTGGTTAGCTGGCGTGAGACGCACGAGTCTTGAAACTCTTGGGTCTTCGCTCTGTGTGTGCGTCATTGGGAGCGTCCTTGCCGTGCGCACCATGAAAAACCAAGGGGTGCACACAGTAGTACCACCCCCCCGCGTTCACGGCGTTCCCTGCGTAAACCTCAGTACCTCAGAGGTCCTTGATCGACGGCAAATTCAGAGAGTACTGGATAAGGGTTCGAGGGCCAAAGGGGGGGAATCCTATTGGAGCGTAGGACGGGTTTAACTAAGTCCGAACGAGAGGGCTCGGTCAGCAACCTTGCCAATGAACTCTCGGAGACGCCTGTGGGTGAATGGTCAACCCCATGGAGCCAGACCATAATGGCGGGCGCGAGGGGCCTACCAACGGCCGCTCGGTGCATGGAGAATGCATCATTCTTTTTGGCTGTGTGACCTGGTGGCAGCAAAGGTATTCGGTTTATGGACCTTCAAGGTCTGGGGAACTATTGCTCCTAGAATGTACCAGGGGCCACTGATGGCTGGTGAAGCTGTAACCACCCTCGAACTCGCTCTAGAGGGGAGTGGAGTGAAGAGGCGTCTCTGCGTGTTTGCCTTGCGTCGGAGTACCACTGGTTGACCCTCAGTGAAGCTGTAAGCTGGTGATCCGCCCTTGGAGTGATCCGCCGCGGGGCGCACGAGTCTTGAAACTCTTGGGTCTTCGCTCTGTGTGTGCGCCATTGAGAGCGTCCTTGCCGTGCGCGAAAATTGCAAACCAGGTCTAGGCCTGGCTGCTGGAAAACCAAGGGGTGCACACAGCAGTACCACCCCCCAGCCTTCACGAGGTTCCCTGCGTCAACCTCAGAACCTCAGAGGTCCTTGATTCGACGGCAGATTCAGGGAGTACTGTGATCAAAGGTTCGAGGGCCAAAGGGGGGGAGTCCTATTGGAGCGTAGGACGGGTTTAACTAAGTCCGAACGAGAGGGCTCGGTCAGCAACCTTGTCAATGAACTCTCGAAGACGCCTGTGGGTTTGATTGGTCGACCCCATGGAGCCAGACCATAATGGCGGGCACGAGGGGCCAAACAATGGCCGCTCGGTGCATGGAGAATGCATCATTCCCTTTTGGCTGTGTGACCTGGATTTCAGCAATGGGTATGCCTTCGCATGCCGGTTTATGGACCGAAAGGTCCGGGTGGCCACTGCTCCAAAGATGTACCAACTGTGCGTGGGGAAGAAGTTTTCCCACCCTCTACAATCACTCTAGAGGGGAGTGGAGTGGAGAGGCGACTCTGCGTGTTTGCCTTACGTCGGAGTGCCACTGGCCGGAGTTGGTGAAGCTGTAAGCTGGCTTCGGCCCTTGGTTAGCTGGCGTGAGACGCACGAGTCTTGAAACTCTTGGGTCTTCGCTCTGTGTGTGCGTCATTGGGAGCGTCCTTGCCGTGCGCACCATGAAAAACCAAGGGGTGCACACAGTAGTACCACCCCCCCCGCCTTCACGTGGCTCCCTGCGTAAACCTCAGTACCTCAGAGGTCCTTGATTCGACGGCAGATTCAGGGAGTACTGGATAAGGGTTCGAAGGCCAAATGGGGGAGTCCTATTGGAGCGTAGGACGGGTTTAACTAAGTCCAAACGAGAGGGCTCGGACAGCAACCTTGCCAATGAACTCTCGGAGACGCCTGTGGGTGAATGGTCAACCCCATGGAGCCAGACCATAATGGCGGGCGCGAGGGGCCTACCAATGGCCGCTCGATGCATGGAGAATGCATCATTCTTTTTGGCTGTGTGACCTGGATGGCAGCAAAGGTATTCGGTTTATGGACCTTCGAGGTCTGGGGAACTATTGCTCCTAGAATGTACCAACTGTGCTTAGGTGGGATCCTCCAGTTCTTGTTTATTTTTGTTTTGGCTATTGTTTCTATTTCTTTAAAAGTAAGTTTATTTTTCTGTGGCAAGGGTTCTTTTGTGCCTTTTTTTCGCTAGCACATCAGCAGCTTCAATGCCAACGTGTGAGGGTATCCATTGAAGGTGAATTTTTGAGGTTTTTGAGAGTTTTTGGAGATAACCTATTATGTTCCTGCTTACTTTGTCTCTGAGTTCCCCTGTGTGACTCAAGTGTTGTATGGCACTTCTACTATCAGTAAGAATCCAGATATCTTGATAATTAGTATTTCTGATGGATTTTAAGGCTTCATAGATGGCTATAAGTTCTGATCTGAAGACTGAGCAAAAATCTGGGTTTCTTCTGTTCATTTTCTCAATGCCATTTGTGGTTTTGATGAGACAGCCACTGCCAGTGTGTCCTAGCTCGTCTCTGCTACCATCGGTATAGATAGTTATTGCATTTTTAGGAATGTTATTAATTATTTCTAATGATATAGACTATATAGAATCAAGAATAATCAAATTTGATCTAGCTCAACTGTCCATTGAGGATCTAATTACTTACGAACCCCATGCTCCAAGTATAGTCAAATCATTCTTACACGCAAAAATGAATGAACATTTTGAGAACACTAATGAAATTTTCAGAAGCTTTTTCGTATTTGAAATTCCAAGATTTTTCCATCCAAATTTTTATAATATCCAATTCATTACAGATCATGGCAATTTTGGGAAATTTCTGGCAACTATCGGCGCCGTGAAAGAACCAGGATGCTTCTGCGGAGGTGAAATTCAAGACGCGAGACATCTACTTCTGGAGTGCCCAATTTTCCGGGATTTTGGGGAAAATAGATTTGGTCGTATTGGACAGCTTGATGAATTTGTAGACAAAAAAGAAAAGTATAAAAATTTTGATCAATTTTGTAAATACATATACAACTTTCTCTTGAATTGGAAAAAAGAGAAGGAATCTTAGAAAAAAAAAAGAATTGCGATGCTTGCTCTGTGTGTTTTGCTTTGTTGTTTGTTTTTCTCTTTGGACAATTTTCTTTAGTTAATTTATGTAAAATAATGAATTGAACAGGATTGTATATAGCCGAATTGCTGTAATGCAGTGAAAGGTATTGACACAAATATCCCTGAGTTTGGGATATCACGTTTCATGTTAATAAAGTATAATGATAATTGTTTTAAGTATTCTGGATTTTGATATTGTTTGTTGGTGGGTTCATTTTAAGTGGCATTAAAAATAACATTTTGTAGTGGTTTGCATGGAGAAATTTTTTCTGCTAAATAATTTTTTTCCACTTTATATTTTAAAAATCCATTTCTTTTGGCCAGATGGAGAGGGCCTTCTTTTTTGAGTCTTATATTGGATTCCCAATTAAGTATGTAATTGGAAGTTCTGTGTTTGTTTCCATAACTCTTGATTTTGTTTATATATTTTGGCAGATTGTAGCTTCTTCTATCCTTTAAGGGCATAATGTCTGCCTCGTAAAGTACAATATCATTAGGGCAGGTATTTCGAAGACCTGTAATAATTCTAGCTGCACTTATTTGTATCCTTTCCAGTGATTTTAGATTTGTTTCAGATGCTGTACCATAGATTTGATATCCATATTCCAGGATAGGTCTAATTAGAGATGTGTAAGTTAATTTTAGTGTGGTTGCATCGGCTCCCCACTCTCTTCCTGAAATATATTTCAGGATTTTTAGTCGGTCTCTTCCTTTTCTAATAACTTCTTCAATATGTTTACTGGAGTTAATTTCTGGATCCAGGGTGTAGCCAAGATATTTAGGATGTTTATTATATTGCAATTGTTGTTCTTTCAGAATAATTTTTGGTCTTATTTTGTATAGTTTCTTATCGGTAGTAAAAAGACAGGTTTCAGATTTTTGGGGGTTAAATTCTAATTTATGTTTATTAGCAAATTTTTCTAGGTGGAAAAGTCTTGTTCAAATCTCTTTCAGCTTTTTTCCAGTTAGTATTGCTGCTCCATAGAATAATGTAATCAGCGAAAAGTCCAATATTGGTTTTATGTGAAATTTTTTCTTCTATGCCTGCAATAAATAGGGTGAAGAGAGTTGAGCTAAGGACTGATCCTTGTGGTAATCCTTGGTACAATTTGAAAGTTTTAGATAGAGTTGCATTATATTTGACCCTGATGTATCTATTTTTAAGGAAATCATTTATCCAAGTGATAGCTTTTCCATCAATTTTGAAATGTTTGTATAATTTTGTAATTAACTTGTTTTTCCATACTTTATCAAAAGCTTGTGTAAGGTCTAAAAAAGCGCTATGGTGTGGCTAGTTGGTTTTCTGTTTTGTGCATCTTTTACCTTTTGTGTGAAAAATAAGAGTTGGTCTATTGTCCCATATCCATTCCTAAATCCATATTGTTCTTCTGGTAAGAGATTTCTTGTGTCGAGGTGGTAGGTGAGTCATCTGAGTATAATTTTTTCCATTAATTTGCAGCAAATACTTGTGAGGGAGATAGGTTGGTAGTTTTTTGGGTCATCAGCAGATTTGTCAAGTTTTTTAATAGGAATTATTGTTGCAGTTTTCCAGTCTTGAGGCAATTTTCCAGTTTTCCAGGAGTTATTGAAAATATCAAGAAGTCTTTCTTTTCCATTTTTTCCCAAGTTTGAAATCATTTGGCCATGGATTCCATCTGGCCCAGGAGTCTTGTTCAGTTCAGTGTTTTCTAATGCATAATCTAGCTCTTTCATATTGATTTTTTCATGGAAAATATTATGAGTGCTAGTGACGTTTTTACAGTCATGGATAATCTTTCGGGCCTTTTTTTCAACTTTCTCATCTTTTATTTCAAATTTGATTTTACTACTTATTTGATATGAATTACCTAAAAGATTTGCAGCATTGTCGTTAGTTGCTGGAGTACCATCTGTATTCTTAATCATATTTGTGTTTTCAATTTGTGGCTGGGCTCTGTCAATTTGTTTTGCCAAATGCCAAAGTTTTGAATTTGGGTTTCTTGGGTTCAGGTTTTCACAAGTTTGTTTCCGTTTTTCCCTTTTCATACTTACGTATAATCTTTTTATTTTTGCATTCACAATGTTCAGTTCAGTTCTACAATTTGTTTGGTTTTGGGTGCACTTTTTTTGTAGTTCATTTCTTTTAGTTATAAGCGTTTGAATATCTTTTGCCTGGTGTGTATAATTTGGAATCCATTTCTTAATATTACCTCTTGGTATTGAAACTTTGGCTGCTTTAATAATGGTGTTTTTGAAAGATATCCAATTTTGTTCCAGATCTTTTATTCTAGTGGGTGCTCTTCCAAAGTCTTCATTGGTGTTTTTCTGGTAAAGATTCCAATTAGCCTTTTTGAAATTCAAGAATTTTTCTTTAATTGAGCTGGTTTTGGTCTTGGTGCTAATTATATCAAAATAGGCAAAAGATCACTTCCAATACTTTTTAATATTTGCCATTTGCATTTGTGGAAAATGTCAGGACTGGAGAAACTTATATCAAGGGCTTGTGCGGTATTATAACTGTAGGAATGGTGGGTAGGATTCCCATCATTTAAGCACATGAAGGCATTGTCGTCAAATAAGTTTGAAAGTATTTTGCCTCTTGGGTTTGGCGTGGAACATCCCCATATTTGATGTTTGGCATTAAGGTCACCTACAATAATAGTGTTGTCTGTCAGAAATTGAGCCATTGTTCCATCGTCAATAAGTTTATTGTTTGGTGGGTGATACATATTGAATATGTTGATGGTTTTGTTTTGATTGAGGTAGACTTTGATACCTTGGGCTTCGAGGTCTGATGTGTTTGGAATATTAATGGCTATGTCTTCATAGTACAAATTCTTGATTAAAAATGCAAGGCCACCCCCTTCTTTATTTCTGTCTTTTCTGAGGATATTGTAGTTTTTATATTTGAGTTTGTACTTTTCATTTAATTTGGTTTCCTGTAGGGCTATAATTTGTATCTTTTGTTTTTCAGCTATTTCCATTATTTCTTCTAATTTTATTTTTGTTGCTGTTGAGCACAATCCATTTATGTTGCACTGCAGAATGCTCAATTGCTTGGAAGCTGCAAAGTGTGAAGTGTGTGGAGACTGTATTATACTTATCGGACAGAACCCTCAACCTAAGTCCTGAACGCGCCCCTGTTTATTCTGCGTGACGGGCGATGCAGCATGCAAATCAACATCTGATCTCATGGAATGGGGTGTAGGGGTGCAGCTTTCGTTGATCATGGCACCATGATCCAGGCACACTTTGGTGAAAGTCTGAATTTGCCTGTAGTTTAAGGTCGTTCCTAACATGGAAGCAGACGCCTTTGCTGCCGACTCTAACATGAGTACAGACGCAGCTCCTCCGTATCCCTGGAGTGGGACCCTTGCTGAGGTCCATCAACCGGGTTAGTTGAAGTCAGGATTTTTAAAGAGGTCTACTCCTCTTCTAACAATGCTGCTGTTGGTTTGCGACTGCTTATTTGTCAGAGTTATTCTGCTTGTTTCGCAGCTGGCCTTCATATCTGAAGGTCGTTCCCCTATCCGCCACCTGGGGACGCGCCCTATAGCAGTCAGCTCTGCCAAGTGATTGATATCTAACAATACATTGTGAATATAATGGAATATTTGGGTTTAGTTTATAAAGGCTTGCATCAATATAGAAGATAGAATGCATGAAAGTTTTTTCTTGCCACAAAGTATCATATTGTTAGGATGTGAAGAATCCCCAAAGTGAAATCGCCTAATCGTAGATAGTTGTATCTACAATTGTTTATCACATGATAGGAAATCTTGCCACAGAGCAGGTGAAAAGCTTATTCAGGAATGGCCAATGCCATTTGTCAGGTGATGTTGGTAACTGACAGATAACACATGAAGAGATGATTGGTCTAACAAGGTGTGCCCAATGAGTATGGATGGTTGCAACCATCTCTAGACATAAACCTCAAGCCTACCTACAGCTAAGCGCATGCCCTCTTCTTCCTAGGACATTGACAACTATATAGATTACATTGGTTGATTTGACTTCCTGTGGCCTTTATACACATGTGGTAGAAATCAGAAGCATCCCATTCCCTCAAGCAGCCAATATATGCAACAGGTACATAAGGACAGTGAAGTTTAATCTGAAGAGGAAGATGGGAGTATTTCTTGGATGAAATAAAAAATAGTTAGTGGCAAATAGGATCCCAAAGCAGGTCACTGGTCCAACAACTACCAGTAAAAGAGTATGAGAAACTACATGCAGTGTCATGAAATAGTGATCTCAGAAAGTAGAGGAAGTCCTAAAGGTACCCTTCCAAAAAATAAAGTTTGTGCAAGGATACACGATGAAGAGCTGAGGTCAAACAAGATATAAAAAATTTGGATTCACCTTGTCTACTACTGACAGCTACGTGTAACAGCACAAAGTCACCATAGTAGATGAACTTCGCCAAGGCAGGAAAATTTCTTGACAAGATTAATGTGTTGGACAACAGACGGAATCGATACCACTACAGTGATAGTGGCAGAAGTTGTGAGGGATATCAATTGGCCAATGAGACCTAGGCAGCAAAGTGAGACTCGGGCTGAAAAGACAAGATGTTCATACTATCAGATGGGACTCCAAGATGCTTCACATGTCATCAGAAGAGGTGGCCATGTGAACCCACCCAAACAACCTCAAGAGTGAGTGAGCCAGCTGGGGCCTTAAAAGGAATGAAGCCCTGGACCAGGCCTGCAAGTAACTATACTGTGACACAGTAGGGACAACAAGTCCCAGAGAAAAATCCTGCCTCCATCTCATTACTTTCTTCCACAAAAATATGGTAAGCAATAAAAGGTGAGATCTATAAAATTTAAGTCATCTCTCCTGGCAAAACAGATGCAAACCTGTGAACCTTCTCTTGACTGTCTGAAAACTATCAGATTCAGTTTGGTTATAAAGCTACAATACCAGCTTTGATCAATTCAGAACGGCTACCTTGATATCATTGGATCCATATCAGATTCATGAAATTTTCTGAATTTCCCAAGAGGAGTTTATTTGGAAAACGGTTAAGCCTATTCTATGGCCCAAGTTTTAGTGTCTATATTTATTTATAGGAGAGTTGACATTTTTTTTAATAGATCATTCCCAAAAAAAATTATCTGCAATTTTTCTCAATCAATTAATCAATTTTCTACCTCTTTTAAAATAAAATGAATCTATTGGGCAAACACTATTATTTAAATAGTGTGGTTATTATTAATCAAGTTAAAAATTTTCATCCATCTATACATTTGGCTAAACTTTCAATTTTTAAGTGATAATGTACAAGTCTAGATTTTGTTTAGATTCTTAGTTTTATATTTATTTTACTATAATGCTGTGAAAATTAGTAGAAAATGATTTAATCAATTTTTTGGGTATCTTCAAAAACATAATTCATCTGTATCTAATTTAAATATCTCTATTAGCTTATAGTATAACATAGCACACATTGTGTCAATATTATTAAAATTTATCCTAATATAATAATAAATATTTAAAAAAAAAAAATGGCCAAAATTAAAAAACTTACCTTAAAAGCAAGGTCTCCTTTCTCACCTTCCAGGAAATCGTAAAGAGCAACTACTCTTTTTTGGTCTGAAAAAAAGGTGAGACTATGCAAAACTATAATACATAATTAGACACACAATTATATGTAAGATTAAAATAATTATAAGGCATTAAAATGAAAACTTCATTTTTATATATATTAAAAATATATTTTTTAAATAATGTGTTTGAACTTCACTACAATCGTCAATCATTTTGGAGGTGTTAATATTTCTCAGAAAAAAATGAATATATAACTATATATAAATAAGCTTCAAAATGATAAATGGGTTTACAAAATACCAAGAGAGTGATAACTATAAAAAAGTAACAAAAATCCTATTATCTCTCTCTCTCCTAGTATTCTTTCTTCTCTCTCAATTATAATCTTGATTAACAGAAGATAGAGAATTAGCCCCAATATTAAATGACTGCCTTTCATAACTTTGTATATAGGTACTGTTCATCCTGTGTCTTTGGACCAGGAACACTTACAGTTTAATATTAGCAATGCTATCTGAACCCAGTTTTTTTTAGTGAGCTTGTTGCTGTTTCTGATCATCTATTGCATTGAGTCTTGGAACCTTTAACTTTATCATGAGTGGTGGTGACAAACAAACCATGACATGAAGGACTCCCAAATATCTTCATCGTAGTGATAATGTACTCAACAACAACAAAACAGCTTTATTAGGGCATCTTGCCCTGTACAGATTCGCCTTTGAATTACTGACAATATTCAACACAAGAGAAAAAGGAGAGATGGAGTATTTACAATTAAAGTATGGCAAATATTTTTATTGTGCCCCTGTTCTTCTCTCTTCCACGAGTGCAATTTTATTTACAACCGATTTTTGGTAGTTGAACAGTTCTATTGCCCAACTTTTCTTATCTGAAACAGTTTTTATTGTCTTTAATGAGTTCAAATGTGGTCTAGGAAGACTTTTCAGGATCTTTTTTCTCTCACCTTCCAGATCTCCGCACTCGGCAGTAAAATGGTATATCTCATCGGTTATCTGACCTCCGCATAACTTACAGTACAAATCTTCTTTCTTAATTACGTAGATATGATTTTCTTTGATCAATGTTGATATTATCCTGATCTGTGCAATAAAACTCACTAAAGCTGAGGACAGATTGCATGAAAAATAATGTTCTGGAATGAATGAATCATAAAGTAACCTATAGTTTGAGTATGTTTTCGTAAGAGATAATTTTGCCAGATCTTGCTGCAATAGCTGTTCAATTTTTATTTTTAGTATATTCGGTAGTTCGATCTGTATGTCATCATAATTTAACCCAAGGTTTAGCCGTGTGAGTCCACAATGATTGATGATATCCATGATATTTTTACAGAATCCTATAGGTTTTTTTGTCATTAAGGAAATTTCCTTCAATCTATTCCAGCATAGCTTAGGTAGTCTATTTTCTTCCATTTCCTGTAATCTAATGAAATATTTCATAATTAGTTTGATCGTTGTAAAAGTCAGAGATAATCTGCCTGTTTCCAACCTTACAATATACCCCGGTATATATCTTGGCAGATTCAGAAAGTTTTTGATAAACGCATTCTGTATTTGGTCTATAATATCGGTATTGTCCCAAGCCCACACAGGGGCCGCATAGAGTAGTATTGATTTAATAACTGAGTCAAATAAATTCAGTGCAACTTTTAATGAATTAATTTTTTCCCTTTTTATCAGTCTAATAGTTGTATTTATTGCCGTATTTGCTTTGGCTTTATAAAAGAGGGCTACCTTTTTGCTATTATTAGTGGTAGTGAATGGAAATCCCAAATACATAATATTGGACGCAACAGTCAGTGGGATGTCCCCCCAGTACCAGTTTTCGTGTCTTGCCGGTCTTCCTCCATTTCTAAATACCATCACCTTTGACTTATTTTCATTTAAAACTAATTTGTTATTGTCCAGATAAGACTTTAGTAAATTGATTTTAGTTTGTAGGTTAATTTTAGATTCTCCAATTATGGCTATGTCACCGCATACATAAGTAGGTGTAAAACGCCAAAATCAGGGAGATGAAATCCTGTAAGTGCTGAGTTATTATAAAGTTCTATTAGGTCGGCCATATATAATATAACTAAAAGTGGGGAAAGTGATTCTCCCTGCAACACTCCAGAATTAATTTTCACATTACTTGAATATTGCCCTTTCCATCGGATAGTAATCTGTGATAATGTACTCTTAAATTTGTAGACACCGCTATCTCTGGACACATGATTGTGGGTCTAGCCAGTCATCTAATAGGATCTCAGTATGTCCTGGAATTGAACATGGAGGAAATGGTAGCTAACAACCTGAGAGGAGAGATTAAGCAGTGACTGATCAATGAGTTGGAAATGTCTGACATCTGTAAAGAGCTATTAATCTTAGTTATTCCAGTGGAATCCAGGGAGTATTATATGATGCACAAACTGGCCAGTGTTAAGGCCACCAATCTTGACACCGCCTCAACCAGAATGCCCTGCCAATATATTTTCTTTCTTAAACTATAATGAATATACCTATCCTCAAATCAAGTGTAATTTTCAAATCAAATGTCAACACTCAATCATAACCCTTTTTACGACCTAATGAAAAATTCTTGATATTATGAGGTCTGGTTTTGGTTGCTGGTTTCATCTTCTGCAGTATCTCCAGCTCTTTTAAAATAATACATTTGACAGTTTCAATTGCCAATTTGACAGGCCCTTGTTAACTGGGTTCCCTTAGTAGTTAGTCATCACTGGTTATTATTAGTTTGACAGTTCTCATAATGAAAATATGACCAAAATATATGATTATTTCTAGTATTGATTTTATGCAACTTTTTTGATCTCTTGAGTTTACTCATTATTTCTTGGATTGTTCTCTTGAGCTCCTTCAAATTATGTCATCTGAATATCCTTATTGTTATGAAATCTGCCCTGTGAAACTGCAGTCTTTCATAATATTTTTAATGTAGTAAAATAATATTGAGAGAGAGAGAGAGAAAAGGAAATCCAGCAGAACTTCATTATCTGACTTTTTCAAGGTTAATCAGTTCTCATTGTTCCAATTGATTCTTGTTACATTTATCTATTTAAAATGCTAATGAGAAGAATTTCAATCAATATAAAATTGTAATATAAAATAAAAGGATTTATAAGCGCGAATGTTTCTTTTATAATAATACAAACTTCTACTATCCTTACTGTGATGAAAAATATATTGGGAGGGCTTGGCTAATCAGTGGTGAACCCTCCCAGCGGTTTCGCCAATTTAATCCACCAGACCGCTTCTCAGAGCTCTAATGCTGTATTGGATCATTCTGCTTTTATATGCTACACTGAAGGATGGAATCTTAGGAATGGTTTAAATCCTTTTATTTTATATGTATAGATGGCGCGTTATTGCTTTGTGTTAATTTATTCCTAATGGTCTTGTCTTTATAGTTTGCTGAAGAGCATTGCTCGAAGCAAATATTTGAATGTAATTCTACTGTCCTATAAGCTTATGTCCATAGTTTACTTGAAAACCATTCCTAAGATTCCATCCTTCAGTGTAGCATATAAAAGCAGAATGATCCAATACAGCATTAGAGCTCTGAGAAGCGGTCTGGTGGATTAAATTGGCGAAACCGCTGGGAGGGTTCACCACTGATGAGCCAAGCCCTCCCAATATATTTTCATCGCAGTAAGGACAGTAGAAGTTCGGTTAGTGTATAAAAGAAACATTCGCGCTTTTAAATCCTTTTATTTTATATGTATAGATGGCGCGTTATTGCTTTGTGTTAATATAAATATATCTTGCATTAAAAATTCTTTTAACCATAAAAGAATCAGAATATTCATGAAGATTGCTCAAATTAAAATAGGGGAATAAGTGACAAAAACAGATTTGGAAAATTCAAACTGATATTAGTTGTATTAATACATTTATTTTTTAAAAGAGAGGTAATTTTAGGTAATGAATACCATTCTCGATCATTTTATAGTAGCAGAATTTGATGCTTATAACCACCAAAAAAAGATAAAAGTTAGAGGAACTATATATGTGTTGTTTCAAATACTGGCTTAAATTAGATGTATTTCTATACTATGCTCAAAGCTGAAAATATTTGTAATTTCTTCAAACACAGAAGAAAATATATATATAATATATATCTCAAAAGAATCTCTATAGTTAAATATATTCTTCTTCTTTCTTATGTACACTCAATCATATTAGGGTATCGAGTAGGTAGTGCTTGAGACTTTTAATGGAGTCTACTGGGGATTAGTAAAGCTCATCAAAGGATGAGCTAATACAGTCTATGATGTGGTTTGGGGTTGCAGGTTAAGAATTGCACTTAGTCCACTTCATGATTAAGCCATGATAGTTAAATACCAATTAATTGATTGAAAACAAAATTGAAGAAGCATAATACCTTGTAGCTTAAATTGGAAAATTTCTGGGAGGGTTCACCACATATGCGTCAGGTCTCCTGACAATTAATCCTTCATTTCAGTGTTTGAAGGAATTTACCTTTCATAAAATACTATAAAATGATAAGTTCAAATGAAAAATGTCAATATATTTTACGATAAGGCCTATTATATTAATTACCTTGTAATGGGGAAGGGCTGGCTTCAATATTATCATTAATAAATGATTCCTGCACACAAAAAAGATAATACAATAATTCCAGATTGAAAGTAGAAAGAGATCCCAAACAGAAGTTCTGCAAGCAAGGATTGATTCTCGTCTTAGCATTATTTTTAAGGGCAGCTAATTAGCCTTATGTGGTCAAAATCTTCAAGGAGATAAAAAGGCTTCCAAATGACTTGACGTGGAGGCTTGCCCTGTTAATGACGAATAGGTTCAGGATGAGGGCAGTGTTGTTGTGACTTAGAAAGACAAGTCAAGCAAGCTTAAAGCATATGCATGCCAGAGAGAGCTGCCCAATCTGAATGTGCAAGGTGATGCCAGTATTCTTTCCTTTTTAACTGCATAATTAGACTGTGTGTTTCTCCTTGTTTGTGTTTACTCGCTTTTTATTCTCCGTAATGAGCTAAGATAAATTAAAGCAGTTGAACAGAGATCTTTAGTGATCCAGTATGTTTCATTTAGGGCCATGCTACACACCTTAGAGATAGTGCAGCACCATTACAAAAATATATATATATGGGGAATTGTAATCAGTCAAAGTGGTAGTGGCAAAGACCCCACAGAAGGCGAGCAAGAACTCATGAGAAGTAGGCTAGAGTGGAAAGAGAAAGTCCAACATCCACAAAGAGTAGGAGTATCATGGAGATAATGCCAGAGAGTTCATTCCCCCAAGATCATTGAATTGAGGGGATTTTGTACTTTTCCCGAAGCAGAACAAGGCAGTAACCAAGTTCTCAGAATTTAACAGCCATTATATAAAAAAGCAAGTCAAAATGGTTGACTAGACCTAATCTTCCTAAGCAACTTTCTATTTCTCTCTTTTTTACTTATAGATTATTTTATTCAAAACATCTTCATAGGGTAAATTTTCTACATATAACTTTATTATATTACATGTACCATATAATTTATGATATCAAACAATGAAGCAAAATGTAGTTAGGACACTACTTACACTGGAATCATCAGCCACAAATTTTGAAGGAAATTGACCTCGTTTTCCATTTATCTCTCCATACCACCAATCTTTATTTATTTCATGTAGAAAAATAATTCTATCTCCAGCCTAAAACACAAAATATATAGATTAAATTTTGATTTAGAAAGTTAGAGGTCATGTGGTTTTCACCCTAAAAATTAAATACAGTAGAACCTTCACAAGAGGACACTCACACTAGAAAACACTTTTCTGGAAAGGACAGTTTTCACTGCCAAAATTACCATTTTTATAATTAACAACTCTGGTAAGTGGATATCTTTCTTTCAAGGAAACTTTGGCTCTAAATCTAGGCATCCTTTATAAAGAGGTTCTATTGTAAAAACATATGTTTATTATCCTCTCAATGAAAAATCCATTTCACTGCTGAACTCGTTAAGAGGCTAGCCTAGCTGTTATCATAGAGGTAGACTAGACACAGATCTCAACATTATTTTCCGACCCAAGTTTATGAAATGAATAACATAACCTATATTCAAAGTAATTGATAGTGAGTCATTTCACTTAAGGAACATATACTGACCTGAATACTTAAAAATACAGCCAAAATGTGCTTTAGGCATCTGAGTAAAGTTTAAATTTGGGTGCTGGATTATGATTGAGTGCTCAATATTATGCAAAGGTGTGTGATTGGTATTCAAATAGTTGGAAAAAATGAGAAATTGAACAAACACATATTTAGAAACTCAAATATTTCAGTTTATGGGTTTGATCATGCTGCCACATATTTCTATATGATGACAAAAGATGACACAATGCAAAGCAATGCCTGTCGTTGAGAATCCATCATTGGCCATGTTGCATTTAGCATAATCAGATTATTAAACCAAAAAATATTGTGATATTGTTGGAAAGAATATTTTGAATATACAGTAGAACCTCCTTGTAAAAGACACCAAATTGAAGAGCCAAAGTGTCCTTTAGGGAGAGGTGTCCTGCTATCAGAGTTTCTAAAAGTTATTGTTTCTTATCCCCTTGTGTAAAGATTATACAAATCCCATGAGGTCATGTTCCTCAAGCTGTTATATAATAAGCAGCCGCCTCTCCCAAAGGTCCTGTTTAGTGCATCTAATGCAAGCCAAAATGTGTTCTGGAGGTGCAGGTGCCAAGATACATTTTGGGCAAGTGGGATAGATTTTGTTATTTTCTATCTTCAATGGCTTGAGATGGCCTATTCTAAATCTTTTAGTGTTGTTTAATGCTATCTAATTCTGATGTTCAGAGCTCCTCCTGGGTTCACTCCACTGTACCAGGGGCCACTGATGGCTGGTGAAGCTGTAAGCTGGCCATCAGCCCTTGGTTAGCTGGCGCGAGGCGCACGAGTCTTGAAACTCTTGGGTCTTCGCTCTGTGTGTGCGCCATTGGGAGCATCCTTGCCGTGCGCACCATGAAAAACCAAGGGGTGCACACAGCAGTACCACCCTCCCGCCTTCGCGTTGGTTCCCCGCGTAAACCTCAGAGGTCCTTGATTCGTCGGCAGATTCAGGGAGTACTGTGAACAAAGGGTTTGAGGGCCAAAGGGGGGGGAGTCCTATTGGAGCGTAGGACAGGTTTAACTAAGTCCGAACGAGAGGGCTCGGTCAGCAACCTTGCCATGAACTCTCGGAGATGCTTGTGGGTTTGATTGGTCGACCCCATGGAGCCAGACCATAATGGCGGGCGCGAGGGGCCAAACAATGGCCGCTCGGTGCATGGAAAATGCACCATTCCCTTTTAGCTGGGTGACCTGGATGTCAGCAATGGGTATGCTATCGCATGCTCTGGTTTATGGACCGAAAGGTCTGGGTGGCCACTGCTCCAAGGATGTACCAGGGCTTGTGGACCTTTGAGGTCTGAGTGGCCACTACTCCTAGGATGTACCAACTCTGCCGGCTTGTGAACCTTCGAAGTCTGGGTAGCCATTACTGCTCCAGGGATGTACCAACTGTGCACGGGGAAAGAAGCCCTGTCTTGGCACCCGCCTTAGGGCTGGGAAAAGGGCAGGGACGACCACCCCTCACTCACCCTTGAGGATAGGGGAGTGGAGAGGCGACTCTGCATGTTTGTCCTTGCGTCGGGGTGCCACTGGCTGATCGCCAGTGAAGCTGTAAGTTGGCCATCTGCCCTTGGTTGGCTGGTGCGAGGCGCACGTGTCTTGAAACTCTTGGGTCTTCGCTTTGTGTGTGCGCCATTGGGAGCGTCCTTGCCGTGCGCGCCATGAAAAACAAGGGGTACACACAGTAGTACCACCCTCCTGCCTTCGCGCGGTTCCCTGTGTCAACCTCGGAACCTCAGAGGTCCTTGATTCGTTGGCAGATTCATGGAGTACTGTGAACAAAGGGTACGAAGGCCAAAGGGGGGGGAGTCCTATTGGAGTGTAGGACGGGTTAAGCCAAGTCCGAACGGAAGAGCTCGGTCAGCAACTTTGCCATGAACTCTCGAAAACGCCTGTGGGTTGAATGGTCATCCCCATGGAGCCAGACCATAATGGCGGGCATGAGGGGCCAAACAATGGCCGCTCGGTGCATGGAGAATGCATCATTCCTTTGGTACGATGGCCATATTAGCAGCATAGGTGCATGCTACGCATGCAGGTTTGTGGAGCTTTGAGGTCTGGGTGGCCACTACTCCTAGGATGTACCAACTGTGCTTAGGTGGAATCCTCTAGGACTTGTTTATTTTTGTTCCAGATATTTTATTCTTGTGGGTGCTATTTTGAGTTCTTCATTGGTGCTTTGCTGGTAAAGATTCAATTAGCCTTTTTGAAGTTCCAGAATTTTTCCTTAATTGAGCTGGTTTTGGTCTTGGTGCTAATTTATATCAAAATAGGCAAATGATCACTTCCAATACTTTTTAATATTTGCCATTTGCATTTGTGGAAAATGTCAGGACTGGAGAAGCTTATATCAAGGGATTGTGCAGTATTATAGCTGTAGGAATGGTGGGTAGGATTCCCATCATTTAAGCACATGAAGGCATTGTCGTTAAATAAGTTTGATAGTATCTTGCCTCTTGGGTTTGGTGTAGAACATCCCCATAGTTGATGTTTGGCATTAGGGTCTAAGAAATTGAGCTATTGTTCCATCGTCAATAAAAGTTTATTGTTTGGAGGGTGATACATATTGTATATTTTGATGATTTTGTTTTGATTGAGGTAGACTTTGATACCTTGGGCTTCGTGGTCTGATTTTGAATATTCATGGCTATGTCCTCATAGTACAAATTTTTGATTAAAAATGCTAGGCCACTCCCTTCTTTATTTCTATATTTTCTGAGGATATTGTAGTTTTATATACGAGTTTGTATTTTCATTTAATTTGGTTTCCTGTAGGGCTATAATTTGTATCTTTTGTTTTTCAGCTATTTTCATTATTTCTTCCAATTTTATTTTTGTTGTTGTTGAGCACATTCAATTTATGTTGCACTGCAAAATGCTCATTTGCTTGGAAGCTGCAAAGTTTGAAGTTTGTGGAGACTGTATTATACTTATCGGACAGAACCCTTTACCTAAGTCCTGAACTCGCCCTTTTTATTCTTCGCAACGGGCGATTCAGCATGCAAATTAACATCTGATCTCATGGAATGGGGTGTAGGGGTGCAGCTTTTGTTGATCATGGCACCATGATCCAGGCACATTTTGGTGAAAGTCTGACTTTGCCTGTAGTTTGAGGTCGTTCCTAACATAGAAGCAGACGCCTTTTCTGCCGACTAACATGAGTACAGACGCAGCTTCTCCATTTCCCTGAAGTGGGACCCTTGCTGAGGTCTATCAACTGGGTCAGTTGAAGCACGAAGTTGGAGCCGGCGATCCAACTGAAAAGGGCAGAGAATTGGAAGCTCCATGGAGGTCTGATGACTGTATCTTTGACCAGGAAGTTCCATGTAATGTGTCAGTGCCACAGTCTGCACTCCAGGCTGAAGACATAAGCCACCAATTTTTGCCCGCTACCATTGCTCCTTTGTACAAAAGGTTGCAAGCCCAAAAGTCTTTGGGAGATTGTTGAAGTAAATATGTTCTGGATAGCCAAACAATGGGGATATAAATAAGAAGACACTTCCACACTGAAGAAAGAAAACCTACAGTGCCACTGCGGGCAGAAATAACAGGAGCTCAATATCAAAGTTCCTAACATTATGGAAATGACAACTGCGGCTTCAGGATGTGCACAAGGGAAAAACCAAGCCACAGATGACATCATCAAAAGGAGTTATCAAGGGTGGCTATTATGTGGAGAACCACAGCCTTGTGATAGGCTGGTCACTTGACAGCAAGACCACAGCAAGGCATTGACATTGATTAAGAGTGGAAAGAGATCAGAGTGAAATTGTGCAACAAACAGGGTATGATGCTAATCCTGGCATTATATTTTAGGATTACTGACAAGACTCGTTAGTCAGACACGAGGAGGAGAGCAGTGTTGTGACAATGTGCGAAGGAGGCTTAAAACTGTCAAAATCACATGTGAACTAGGGGGGGGGGGGCAGACAGACCAATAAGGAAGAAAGAAACTCATCTGGCCAGAGTGAAATCATGCTCCCTATTGTTGATGGCGGCCGTTGGATCATTCTATCTGAATAATACTTATTTTGCTCTCCAAAATTCACGAAGGTAAATAAAGGAGAGCCAAACAGAGAACCTTACTAATCCCGTGTATTCATTTGACCATCCTTGACAGAGAGGCGGTGCAACAATATTATAAAAATAATTAATATAACAATATGGGATAGAGTAGAACCTCTCTAATGACACCTATTTTCAGAGCTGAAGTGTCCTTTAAGGAAAGGTGTCCTCTTACCAGGGAGAGTTGCTTGACAGTAAGATTATAATTTTGGTGATGAAAACTGTCCTTTGTAGAGAGGTTCCTCTTATGATTTTTCTACTGTAGAAAATAAAATAATTACCTTTAAATTAAGGTCCTCTTCCATTTCTCCCGGGAAATCATAGAGAGCAGTAAGAAACCTTCCTAGAAACAAAAGTAAATTCGAAATTTGTAATGGATAACAAATATATTAAGTCATAATTTTATAATGTTAATTACTTTAATTGCCTCATTAAAAATTTTCAGGAATAAAGGATAAATTATAATAGTGTAACAGATTGGCAAAAGGATCATACACAGGTCATGAGATTAAAAAAGAATTCATTGTAGAATTAGCATGATAATTACAAAGCACAACAGACCTCCTCCCCCCTTTCACATACAAAAATGTGCTATATAATGAATAAACCCCCCTAACCCACTAATAGATAGGCAAGAAGGTATGGAACAAGATCCCTGTAGACGCACATTCGCGTCAGCTGCCAGCGATTTTATTTTCCTATTTAGAAATCAGGGATGCAAATTTGCGTCCTTCGGGCTTGATGCCCGAGTAGGTAAGGACACAAATTTGCATCCATCAGGTATAAAGTGTTAACAGATACATTCTATACAAATTTCACTCATATTGAAGAACTTTCTAGACTACAGAGCTATCTAATTGGGACAATTATGCCAAACCGACAAGGAATGCTACTGGATCTAAAAAAAATAACTTTCAATGGGGCAAACTCGTGCCTTCAAAAAGAAAAATGCATTCACACTCTGTTGGAAGGACAAACATGTGGTCCATCTGGCCTATTCATTTCACACAGCTTCAACTCAGCTTAGAGTCACCAGGAACACTAGACATGGTTCAGAAGCCAACTGCCATTATAGACTACACTTTGAATATGGGAGGTGTGGATGATGCTGACCACTATAGTACAACATACAACTTTCTCAGAAAAACTGAAATGGTGGAGAAAATTAATTTTCTGGGGCGTAGAAGTGGCTACTGTCAACTCATAAACACCTAGAACATGAAAAAAAATGGACTAGGCCAATCAGAGATGAAAAATATCGCAAGTATTTAGTGGAAGAGCTTGTGGAACCATGGCAGAGTGAATGACCAAAACGTATGACAGCTTCAACTTCAAGAAGCTTGGAAAGGATGGAAAATCGGTTCCACAATGCTAACATGCAGACTTCAAAGACTTCCCAATCTACACCTGGTGCATAGAAAATAACAGGTTTTTATTGTGAAACCTGCTTGTAACAAACCAGCTCTTCATTTTGGGGATTGTTTCTGGAAATAACATACTTTATTGTAATATAAAATAAAAGGATTTATAAGCGCGAATGTTTCTTTTATAATAATACAAACTTCTACTGTCCTTACTGTGATGAAAAATATATTGGGAGGGCTTGGCTCATCAGTGGTGAACCCTCCCAGCGGTTTCGCCAATTTAATCCACCAGACCGCTTCTCAGAGCTCTAATACTGTATTGGATCATTCTGCTTTTATATGCTACACTGAAGGATGGAATCTTAGAAATGGTTTTCAAGTAAACTATGGACATAAGCTTATAGGACAGTAGAATTACATTTAAATATTTGCATCGAGCGATGCTCTTTCGCAAACTATAAAGACAAGGCCAGTTAGGCATATAGTTTGCGGAAGAGCATTGCTCGATGCAAATATTTAAATGTAATTCTACTGTCCTATAAGCTTATGTCCATAGTTTACTTGAAAACCATTTCTAAGATTCCATCCTTCAGTGTAGCATATAAAAGCAGAATGATCCAATACAGTATTAGAGCTCTGAGAAGCGGTCTGGTGGATTAAATTGGCGAAACCGCTGGGAGGGTTCACCACTGATGAGCCAAGCCCTCCCAATATATTTTTCATCGCAGTAAGGACAGTAGAAGTTTGTATTATTATAAAAGAAACATTCGCGCTTATAAATCCTTTTATTTTATATGTATAGATGGCGCGTTATTGCTTTGTATTACTTTATTGTAATATAAATTGAAATATCTATTATCTTTTGTTCTTTTTTATATTATTGTAATCACTAATAAATATATTTTCACTTGTTAAAAATGGTTTTCCATCATATTTGATAATATGGGAAATTAAGGTAAGGCGTGCAAGCATATCGTATTACATGCGCAATAGATGGCAGCCTCTACACTTACTTAAACAAAGGCACCGTGGACCCGAAGGGTTAATAAATGCATGAAACATGACATATTTCATCTGGGCTAAGTAAAAGAAAAAGCATTTTATAATATGGTTGTTGCTATCAAATCAATGTGCTATAAAGGTAGTGCAGCTAGATTACAGAAAAATGTTGCATATTCTATAACTCAATGCATACATAAATATCAAATATTTAAGCAATATGTATTGATCAAATTTAATTATATCAGATATATTCAATTTTGCTTACTTTTTAAAGAAGTGGCACTTTTAGTAGAGCATTCCATTTTTGAAAAAGAACTACTGCTACTTTGTGAAATTTTTCTTGGTGACTGAAACAAAAAGTACAAATCATTCTAATATTTACATGTGAATTTTTGAAAATAGAATATTTTAAAAACATATCTTATGAAGATCAATTTAGACTGAAAAAATATTTTACCAATCTTGACAAATAGGGTTCTTAATCACAATGGAATTTTTTGACTAAAGGGAACTTTTCACAAAAGTAATAATAAAATGTATTTTAGAGTGTAAAGATAGCACAGATAATTTGGTCATGAAGGAAATTAAATTTCAAAATAATTTTTTTATCCCTAGTACACATGGTACAGACTGATAATCATGGACGGTAGAAGTTGGCGACTGCGTTTACAAATCTGCCATATCTCATTTGATTACTTGCAATCGTTGGTGGGGTTGGACTTTTGCAAGAATCTAGCGCCATTGGAGCATTTATTTTAATTAGAAAAAAAGTGCACAAATAAGGATTCGATCCCGGATCGTAGCGGTCTAAAACCAATGTATTAGACCACCCTTCCACCCTATAAATAAAGTAAAACAATATACCCTCTGTATGGATCTGTGTACAAATTTACAATTGAATACCATTCCTAGACTAAAAATCTGATTCAGACCAAAGCTTGATAAGACTTGTACTTTAGGGGTATTTAGATCACAAAAGAAATAGAACCAAATATTAAACTTAATATTTTGCTTAAAAAACTGCTAAACAGAAGGTGACTGGTTACCCCCATTCTTATGCTTCAACACCAACAAAGCAAAATTCACGCTTAAATCCATACTTCCCTACCTTCCAGTTGAGATCTTTGATAGTTATTTTGGATAACTTGTGACCAGTGTTGAGGAAGCCCATCACTAAATGTAGGTATGTAAATTCAATAGCATATGGTAGTATGCCATATGGTTACCTATGGAAGTGAATCTTCGGACCCTTGCCAAGTCATTAAAGAAGTATTTAATGCCATGAGGATACTCAGTCATGTGGATTTTAATGATTTAGAAGATAGCTAAAAAGTGATTACATAACTTCAAGCCAGAGATATTATAGTAATATCCTTAGAAAAGATGAGAAATTCTTGAAGTAGACCATTATTAAAGGCATTGTTTAGAAGAAATGAAGAGAAGAAAAAACCAGGAGAAGACAAATTGACCAAAAATAGCTGGTTACACAATGGGTAGAGTAATCAATGAAGTCAAGGAAAATTGAAGATATCATTGAGGTCAAGTGGCTGAAGATTTACTTGGTCCTTTGAGCCACGCTTTTAGGCAATATCAGACTTAAAGAAAAAAGGGTGAGAGAACTAAAACTCTTTTAAAACATGTGATAAGTCATAAAGATATATATATATATATATATACGCTCTAAGCCTTGCAAGAACAAATATATATATATATATATATATTTTTTTTTTTTTCAAATAAAACAGGGTTGCTGTTTTCTCAGGGGAAAAATAAAATTGAGAATAAATCCTTCTGGGATGTTGGCTGTTGTGCCTATCCAAGCACACATGCAATAGAACTGCTGTTGTTGGAGTGATTGTAAACATTGTAATACTGCCTAGAGAGAGGACAAGGAGTTTTTAAAAGTTTAAAAAATTATTTAAGAGAATTTATTGATTAAAATAAATATGCTACTTCAAAATATACATCTAATAATAACCATGAATATTGCTCAGCACAGATAATTTTGTAAGAATATTATGTTAACAGGTCCACCTGGTCTTCAGGATCATGGTAGTTTTTACCTGTTCGGGGATTTTCTTTTCTTTAGTTTCACAAAAAACACTGAAACAACAAATGTGTAAAATTAGAATATGTACTTTAAGAAAAAGGTACATCTACATATGTCATACACAGTAGAATGTCCCTCTAAAGTACACCTAGATGCAAAGCCAGAATGTTCTTTAGTGAGTGTCCTCTTATGAAAGTTTTACTGAATAGGTTTTATGTATGTGATTTTTATATGAAAAAAAAACAAAAAAACTTGTGCAATAGTGAACTCAAATTTTGTTCACATATTAATGCTCAGTTTATTTTTATTTCAAAAGAAGGCACTAGCATTAAACACATTCAATTTCAATGATCATATTTTTTCTTAATTTTAACAAAATGTGTCAATATGTTTCCCATTTGTTCTATTTGAATTTTATATGAAGTGAAAAAAGTAAAAAAATATATATATTTAAAATATACCAACCTTGGATTTGCCTGCAAGTTTGTAACATTTGTTGGTAGCAAAGTAATTGGTTTTGGTCCCAATGCTTCAAGAAGTGGCACATGTGGTACTTCTTCAATATTATCCTCATCTAATAGTGATTTTGAGGGATGTGTCGTAGGAATATTATTAATATTTGAAAAAATATTTGGAGAATCAAGATCAATTAGACAATGATTCATTTGATTTTTTGGAGTTCCAACTTTTTTGGAAAAGGCATTTAATTTGATATCTTTGTCAGATGAATGTTTATGGATGTGTTGGACATCAAAATTTGGAGTAACCTAAAACAAAACCAAAAATATAGATAAAAGGTATCAGACATGGTCAAATATTTTGTTAATATAAAATTTAGTTTCATAAAGTTTAACAACCCTTTTATTCCACTATATAAATATTGAGTCAAATTTTTTTTAGCGAAATTATTTATAATAAAGCTCTATTTTTCCTCAGATACAGTATATCCTCATTAATTTGACACACGCTAATTCGACCATATTTTCATGCCCTGACCTCCAGCCTATCAAAAACAAACATTTATTTGACCAAATTATAATTGAATACTATAGATAATTTGACTGATTTTTTAAATCAAATTTTGAAAATATTAGATAATTCTTATAAAAATACAAATTTATTGCTAAAAATAGCATACTTTGGCATGCAGAACACAGCAACCATAGTGTATGCGCACTGTGCTTAAGTGTTACAATGCATCACAAATATAGAGGCTGATGTTCGCATGTGATTGCTTACTCGGCAATTTAGGCATAAATTAAAGGCTAAAAGTTACGGTGTCTTAAAGAGTAAAATAAATTCTTTGTCCTTTTCTTTACAATAGAACCTCCCTGAAAAGAACAACTAATTGCAGAGCCAAAGTGTACCTTAGGGAGAGGTGTCCTCTTACGGGAGAGTTGCTAAATAGTTAAAATGGTAATTTTATAAATGAAAACTGTCCTTTATAGAGAGGTGTCCTCTCATGGAGGTTTTACTGTCTTTTATAAATTTACTAGCGGACGTACCCGGCTTCGCCCGGGTTTTACCCGAGTAAAGGTTTGTCTAACGAATCTCTCGATAAAGTGAACATTTTTCCTGGTCCCTTGAAAAATACTCGATAAGTTGAATAAAATAAATATTAATTGGTTCCCTCGGTAATTGGAAGTTAAAGGAATAGTATCTAGCCTTGGAATTGTATCATTATTCTTGTCTCAAATAAATTGCCGTGTCATCCTGAATTTTGTCTTTCCTAATTTTCTACATTACAAAATCATCATATCATCATGATAATATTTAGAGGAGATTGTTGAATTATAACAGATAAATTAGAATATTTATCTTGATTATTTTTAGGCGAAAAGTTATTTCAAAAATTTTATTTGCTAGAAACCTTCCCAGTACTATACTAAATAACTTCCCAGTTTCATGGCGTTCCAATGAGTGGTTTGGTCAGGCATAAAGGACACATACATTCATTTATATATATATATAGATAGATTGGTTTTCTTCCCATTGCATTTATTCACTTAAATTAAATATAGTATTTGTAATCTTTCCTTTGTTCCAAAATGTATACAAGGTGTGTCCAATAAATAATGAGACTGGTCAAAAATAAAGGAAAATAGAATGATTAAAAAAAAATGTATTAGTATTTTTCAAAATAGTCCCCTCCCGCATCTATACATAATTTCCATCTCTTCTCCCATGATTTAAAACATTTAGAAAAGGCATCTTTCGGGATGTTCTTCAAGACCTTTTTTGAATCCGCTATGATGGACTCTCTAGTGTCAAATCTCCTTCCTTTTAGAGCCATTTTGAGTTTTGGAAAGAGGAAAAATCATTTGGAGCTAGGTCTGGGGAATAGGGAGGTTGTGTTGAAGTCTTTGGATGCCGTGTTTAGCCAAATAGTCAGTACAGATGTAGCAGTGTGTGGTGGTGCATTATCATGATGGATAATCCAATTTTTGGAACTCCACATTTCACTTCTTTTCAGACGAATTGATTCACGTACACGTCCCATAATGTTTAAATAAGACTCCTTATTGATTGTTTGACCTTCCTCTAGATATTCATAATGCACAATTCCCTTTATGTCAAAAAACGTGTGACCAATAAGACTTTGTTTTTTGACTTGCAAAGTCGGGATTTCTTCGTTCTTGGTTAATCTTTTCCTTTCCACTCCATGGATTGGCGTTTTGTTTCAGGGTCATACCTGTAAACCCATGTCTCTTCTCCACTACTACTTCCAATTAGGGTTTTCTTCCAACATTTCAAGCATTTTTTTGGCAACTTCAACGCGATTCTCCTTTTGTTGGATTGTCAGCATTTTAGGAACAAATTTTGAAGGTGTCTTCTTTAACGGCAAGTCTTCTTTAATTATCGATCCAACTAATGATTTTGATATCCCTGTTTCTTCCTCAATGTCCTGTAACCCTATTCGTGGATTTTCTTTTATCAAATTTGAAATTTGGCTCACCTTTTCAGGGTTCCTGTGCAGAATTGGACATCCAACACGCTTTTCATCTTTTACCGATTCCATTCCATTTTTAAATCGTGAAAACCATTTAAATGTGGTGGGCTTATTTACATTTTCATTTCCAAATGCCAATTTCAACAAATCTAGTTTCTGAAGCAGATTTCCCAATTTTGTAGCAAAATTTAATACAAATTCGTTGTTCGAATTTTCTATCCATTTACAAATTAGAAGTTGTTATGCAAGGCGTTCTTTTTACAAGCTTACAATTTATCGACTGCGCGTGCAATCACGTGATGTGATATACCGCAGTGTAGCTGAAGCTTTCTATTTTTTAATAGTCTTTAAAAAAAAATTATCATTTCATTTTTTTTTTGACCGGTCTCATTATTTATTGGACACACCTTGTAAGTGAAATTTTATCCATCGCTAAAAGTTGAACATGAAATATTCTGGAAAATAAAAATCCCAATGGTTACATAATTAATTAAAATATATATATATATATATATATATTTTTTTACAATATACAATATATTAAAATATATTTTTCTAAAATTATTTTAATTTTATATTTGTGGCTATCATATATATAAAATTATCCACTAGAAATGAAAGTTGTGATGAAATCATATAATTTACTTTAATTCAATCGAAAGTTCAGATCCCTCGGTGTGTCAAATTAAAGAGGTTAGACTACATATATATATAATTTAAATTTATAAACATAAAAATACTTAAACCTAAAAATTTTAAATGGAAAATGTATTATTGTGGAAAGGGATAAATATAATGCAAGATCATCTAAAATTTCTGAAGAAATCAAAAATCAAATTCATAAGTAACACAGGGGCTATCTTTTAACATAATTTATCCTAAAAGACCTACTTTGGACATATATTGAAAGAAAATGATTTAGAAAATTTGTTGATGAGAAAAATTGTTGGAGAAGAAGGAAAAGATCAAGTCCAGAGCTGGCCAGAAGGGGTCATGAAAACTCTTGGAAGGTCACTAGATGAGATGCGAGTGATAATCACTAACAGATCAAAGTGGAGAATATTTGTTCATATAGTCACCAAAATTTGAACTGGACTTCATGGACACTAACAACTTGATAGAAATCAAGAATGGAATAATAAAAAAAAAGGATCAGAAGATGATACAAAATCATAGAAAAGGTTGCTATTAAATATTTATATTATTATTAATTAATTGCTATGTTCAAAGAAAATAGAGTTCATTTAAAAAATCCTGATATGCTAATTAAGTGGTTAACACAAGACAGCTTCCAAAACAGGCAGCCACTAAAAGTGTGTGCTAGACAATGCTCTTCTACACAAAACACATTTGTCTTGATAAAATTTGGGATTAGGAAGAAATTACAAATTTTACACCATCCAGCTTATTCTCCAGTACTTGTTCCATTGCACAACCACTTTTCAGATCAATGGCACATTTCATTCGAGGGAAACACTTTGAAAAACTAACAAGATGGAAAATGTAGCTATAGTTTTTGATTCTGACCTTGAGAAATGGTCAAAATATAGAATTCAAAATTTGACTGAAAGATGGGTAAAGACCAGAGAGAGAAAATGTCATGGTTTATATTTCAAAAATAGATATTTTTGTTTATATTCTATTAGCATATTAACTCTTGGTTATAAAACATTGAATACCTTTTACCCTCTCTGTGAATAGCTTAACTAAAAAACTCATACTTACATAATCTTTTTGAACAAAATTTAGATGACTTAGAAGATCAGGTTTCGGTTGATATTTCTTGGGTGGCGCTTAATTAAAACACAAAAAGTGCATGAGACAAATTAAGTATTAAAAGTTTTCAAAATACCTTTAAACAAATTTCTTGAATTTATGCCTATTTTAACCTAGCCCACAAAATAAGGAAGTCAAAGAATTCTATCACAACTTCATTAGAGTAAACTATAACTATAGTGAACCCAAGGAGATAGGAATTTTGGCTAACTATATAGCCATTATTTGGTTATTTTTAATGATAAGGTGCAATTTGGATTATAGATTAGAAACATAAGGTAATAACAGCAAATCCAAATTAATAAATTGTATGACAATTTGATAACAACATTGTTAGCATCATCATTCAGTACTTGTGTCTGATGATGGTAATAATGCTGTTACCAAAATGTCACACAATTTATTAATTTGGATTCTGTCTTGTTATCATAACTTTTAAAATATATTATTTAATTAAAGGACAGTCTCTCACACATAAAAAAAAAGACCATCTCTTAATAACAACAGTCACACAATTCCCTATGTGATGTAATTCCCTGAGATGTTGTATATCAAAATGAAAGTCCCAAAAAATCTTGGAAAAATGCTCTTTGATGATATATATTGTCACGTATATGGGCCTGAAAACACCTACAACCTCCGCCAATAGATGGTGTTTTTGCGTATTTCCGATCTGGAAATAATGTTGAAATCGCCAACTGCCGTGGTTTTGTTTTCTGGGGCTAATGAATGTAAATATCCGTTGATATCCGCCCTAAGAGGTAATGTAATGTAAATACCCATTAATTGTTATTCTAGTTATATGTAATGTGTAGTAGAAATGACAATAAAAAAGAGGAGTGTTAAAAGTCTTGATGCCAGTTGCTGTTACGACTCTCTTGCCAACACCACAGTAGCTACTCTTCTGGTAAGTTTCTTGTGTCCCCCCAGGGGGTCTGCAGGGTATAGATGCAGAGGAGAGCAACGGGAGCCCAGGGTTAGGTGATCCACGAGGAAGGAAGTGGCAGCGTCGTCACAAAGAACCGGAGGGGTCACGCACAACAATATTATTCTTATCATTTAATTAGCAAATGTACCTTTATGTATGAGAAATCAAGTCCTAGTCAAAGCTTTATTAATTATATATTAACTCATTAAGCACCAGCCAAGATAATTGTCGGCTTTAGTAGGGTGTCACTTGGCACCAGGTAAGCAATCATCAGCTCTGTGTAATGTAAAACTCCCTCTTCCAATTACAGCGCCTCTTCATCAGTTATGTTATAATTCCTCTTAAAGCTGGTAAATATTTTCCTACCCTTCTGTTTGATAATGACAAATAAATTGAAAATTATATTTATATTATATTTTCTTTATTTTGACTATTTCTCATGTTCTGATCTGTAGCCTATCAAATAACCATTTATTTGACTGACCTTTAGTTGATATACTGATAACGTGACCATTTATATATATTGTTACGTGACACCAGCAAGAAATATTAGGCAATTTTAGCAGATGACCATTGAGAGCATGTACGCACCAGAAATGGTTCAAGGGAGGCACACATGGAAGGAAATAAATAGTCTGGTGAGAGTAAATTGACAGTGAGAAGTTCTCAGGAAGGTACCAAAAAACAGTCTGGTGGATAGCAGCTGTTAGCCTGACTGTGGAGGTACCCTCAAGTTGACCAGTTCTACTGAACTGTTTGGCATGAATAGTGGCAGCAAATCAGTCGGTGTTGCCCAGGCCAGACATGAACTGTGTGTGAAGCGGGGATGCTTCACAAGAGTTACATCCATGGCACGAAGGTTGAAGGCAATTCATTATATCATATTCCTTCCAGTTTGTACTACTATAATAAAGTCCTAATTTAGCTGCATCCCTTCACAAACTCATGTGTCATCTTTGTATCATTCTGATCAGACAAAGAACATGAATGCCATTTGAGTAGTATGCAACAATACGAGGTGTATTCAATAAGTATCGCGACTTTTGTGTTTTTTCAAAAATTATTTATTTATTCATGAATACCTATTTTGTCCCCTTCAAAGTAATCCCCATGAGATATTATACACTTGTGCCAACGGTTTTTCCAATCTTCGAAGCACTTCAAAAAATCATTTTTTAAAATCTTTTTCAGCTCCTCCTTCGATGCCCTCTTTATCTTGTCAAGCGTAGCGTAGTCCTTTCATGGGCCTCTTCAGTTTAGGGAACAAGAAAAAGTCACAGGGGGCCAGACCTGGGGAATACGGTGGCTGCAGCATCATTAGTGTGTTGTTTTTGGCCAAAAAGTCATGCACAAGCAACGATGTGTGATCAGGGGCGTTATCGTAGTACAAAAGCCAATTTTTGTTCTTCCACAAATCCGGGCGTTTCTGGCGGATTGCTTCACGCAAATTGCGCATAACTTGCAGGTATTATTCCTTATTGACCGTTCTACCCTGTGGCAAGAACTCATGATGCACCACGCCCCTGCAATCGAAGAAAACTGTCAGCAAAACTTTCACATTCGACCGAACTTGGCGCGCTTTTTTCGGTCTTGGTTCGTGCGGCAGCTTCCATTGAGATGATTGAGCTTTGGTTTCCACGTCATAACCATAAACCCACGCTTCGTCACCCGTTATGACCCTCTGGAGCAAATTTGGGTTGTCGCGGACAGAGTCCAACATCTCATTAGCAATGTTCATGCGATGCTGTTTTTGGTCGCAATTGAGCAATTTTGGTACGAATTTCACGGCGACCCGTCTCATGCCCAAATCATTGATAAAAATCGAATGGCACGAGCCAATCGATATGTTTAGGTCCTCAGCAACTTCTCTAACGGTGATTCGACGATTGGCCAATATCATTTTCTCCACTTGATTAATTTTTTCGTCTGTTGTTGAAGTGCTTGGTCGTCCGGCACGCTCTTCATCGTTCACATCTTCTCGGCCTTCAGAGAACATTTTGTACCACCGATAAACGTTGCTTCGGTCCAAGGTAGCTTCTCCGTATGCCACAGTCAACATTTGGAATGCATCCGCGCACTTAATTTCGTTTTTCACACAAAATTTGATACAGGTTCTTTGATCCATTTTTTTTTAATAGGTAAAAATCAAAGACGATCTAAAACACCTGCAAGCAAAGCAGCTGTCAACAATTAAGTGAACATTCAAAATGGCCGAGCTTGTCGGCATAAGTGAGAGACATGAGTACCAACATAAAGCCACAAAAAGATCGAAATTCGAATATACGTAACCCGCGAAAATTCAAAAGTCGCGATACCTTTTGAACACACCTCGTATATATATATTGTGGCAAAGAAATATTTTATTATTTAATTTAATATTATTCAAAGAAATTATTCAACAGATTATAAAAATATATATTACTCTGTATTTGTGAAATCATCTTTAAAATATTTCTTTGCTTGCTTGCTTAAGATTCCCTAGCTGTAGATAGTTTGGCTGACTTGTTAATAATTGTCGACTCGTCGCTGTGACGTCATCAATAAATACTTTTACATCTTAGGATATTTCAAGGCTTGATTTCTACGCTACAACTGGGGGAGTGACTGGACCGATACTCATTAAGAAATAAAAGAAAAATTGATTCTGTTGGACCAGAAGAAACTTCTATGAATGTAAAGAAGGAAGGTACTCAGGTAAGCAACTATGTTGTTCAACATCTGCCAAGGAACCCTTCCATTTTCTCCGGGGAGGATGGTGAAGATCTCCAAAAATGGTTAAAAGGGTGTGCATGTGTGGCAAAGTACAACCATTGGGACGAAACCCTTTGTCTTGCTAAAGTTTATTTTTATCTGTCTGGAACTGCTCTCAAATTATAAAATTTCTCTCCCTGCCTCTCTTTTATGAAAATAAGGGTGAATTGTATTGATTAAAATAAATTGTCTTTCCATTCTTACGTTGGTCTTTCCTAATTTCCCTATGTGACACCATTTTTCAGATTATTAATTTAGAATGAATTTTATATTAGTTTTTTATTGATTTGTCAGTTAAGGATCAAATAATGAATAAAATTACATACCAGGTCTTGGAGGAGGAGCTTTCTTCTTAATGGGGCGTATTATTGTGGGAAGAGAAACGGTTGGTCTCTAAAAATATATTTTATTAAATGATATTTTCACTTGGAATTTTGGTACTTACCTTTTGGACATTGTTATTCAAATTACTTGAGCTTTTTTCTTGTTTCCTAAAACAAAAATGCCTTCACTCTTTAGTTGGGGTTAAATCAAAATAAGCTCATATATATTTAAAAGTAACCATTTAGAAGCTGAAATTTTTTCAACTACATCTGAAATTGGGAGTGATTAAAATGCTTACAATGGCCAAAAATAATTGAAGCATTGAATTGAAAGACAGTGAAAATAATATTGCCCTATAAGATGTTATATATCTACATAATTTTATTTATTTAAAATACTTAAATATATATAAAGAGAAAATCTGATTATCATTAGACCCATAATTTACTACTTTTTATTGATTCTCCTCAAGTTTTCTTAAAATATTGTTGTGTCAACAAGTAGCCAACCAGATGGTGCACATGGTCGGAAAAAAATTGTTGTTAATTATTTTATTATTATTTATTTTAGATTAATCAGAAAGGGCACCACAGAGATGACAAGTATTTTATTTGACTGTTGTCCACCTTTTTATCGAAAAAAAGTTAGAGATAATGCACCCATTATCTTTAGTCCCTCAATCAGAATACATTTTGATGGAAAATTTTAACATGTCCTTCCTCAGCTACAACCCCTCCTACAACCAGCCCGATTAGACCCAGAAGTCAACGACCTTCCTGGACCGGACCACAAACCCAGCTTTGGACCAGGCCTTAGTGATTGTGACCCACTCAGATGATAAGAGCACTTGCCCAAATAAACCCATTGAGCCTTACACCCCGCCTCTGTGTCATCACTAATTAACATACTTTTTTAAAGTTATGTATCCAGGTCTTTGAATAGGCGATTCAAAATGAATTTCATCATAAAATATGGGCAGTAGAATTTTTTAAATTATCTGAATATTTGTCCAACAAATTGTACCACCAGAAAAAGGAAAACACTATATCTTTAAAGTAGCACAGTGCTGCTTTCAGCACACAAGAAACAAATATTAATACTAGTAGCTGCAATAACATCTCTAGCATAATAGTGTTTTGTGATGTGGTCTTTGGAAATTGTACCATCAATGGATCTTCCATTATTTTATCTAGATGCAGATCCTTTGATTTATCAATATAAAATAGGCCTATTTTTAGGTGTTTGGACAGTTATTAGCATGTTACATTTTACTAAAATAGGTCTGAATTTGCCAAGGATATCTAGTATCATAATCCTCCTGGAATCTCTGTTCCTCACATTTATTCATATGGTATATGAATTTATGTATTTACCATCCAGACATTGTGGTACCAGCTTGAAGACTTAAAATCTATAGGTGTCTATGGAATAAAGACGTCTCAGAGAGAAAAGCCAATGAGTGACACTGCTGTGAAGCCACATGTTAACCCCTTTTGACCCCACAAGGAACCCTGCTGTCTGACTTCAATTAGCTTGCCTTTGACATGTCACTGCCTTGTGTCAAAGAAATCTTCCCAGCTCTTCATCCTTATCAACTTTGACACCATGAAGCCCTCTTCCCCAACTGAAGGAATGGTAGTTAACCCTACCTACAAAGGAATAAGTTCCACAGAGATGGCTAACATTGATAGGTCACTACTGATCAGCATTTTCCTAGGCAATATCAATATGGCGCAAGTTTTACAAGGGCTTAATCATGCCAGCTGCTCCTCAAATTCCCAGATTTGACAAAGTGTATAATGCTGTGAATTGGAGATAGGTTAGAATTCCCACAACTATATCTCAATTATAATAAAGTGTTAATGATCAATAATTTGCAGGGAAACCCATTATACCTATTTTGTGCCCTGCAACTGAGGTTTCAGAGCTACTTTTACATCAAGCATTTGCTGAAGTACATAGAACCTTAATGAAATGGCGCCTCATAAAAGGAGAGTAAGCTGAGTGTTGACCACTAGGACCTAGATTATTATTACAGAGAGAGGGTAGCAGTGGGAACCAAGCTGGCTCTATGCACCATCACCATAAAAGCTCTCATTGATATGGTTTATAAATTCAAAACATAACTTGATAGAAATAGTCCACGACCTCTTCAGCATGGTTTGAAAATGGTGCACTGAATTAGATGCCTTAAAGGCAGTGTGATCCGCACACGATACCTTTCCCATCATTTGTAGGCCATCTTCACTCAAAGCATCTTCTCACTCCCCAGAATACTTTTAAACAATTGGTTCTATATGTCCACTTGACAACTGCTAATAAATCTCATAAAATAAAAAATAATAAAAAAAAACTATATATGTAAAGTTCAATATGAAAGGTCAATAGTCTATAGAGAACAGGTTATAGCTCTCATTAGTGCACAGCCTTTGGGAGGAGTTATAAAATAGGCAAAATGGAAAAAATGTGATTCAGCTGTCAAAGTGGTAATGCTGACTTTTGTTTAAATACATTTTGATTTTTTAAGATGCATTTATGGTGTATTTCTTCAATGCTTTCCACTTTGACAAGTACAAAGCTTAATCTATGGCTACCAAGCCAGGCATTAAAAAATGTCATAAAACAGTTCTCTAAAAGAACTGGAGAGTTTTGAGAAATGCCATTTGTTCCCAATCCCAATGAATGGAAAATACATATTTGTTCCTCCTAATGCAAGTACAACTTCGGTAGAGGGCAGGCAACATCCTAATTGGATGGCTAACACAAAAGAAGACAGAATCAGAGCCAGGATAAGCTTTCGACTTTATTCTTGTAATTATGAAGGACACTCTTGTCCTTGGGGGAAGAAATCACCCCAAAAGGTGGGAGAGGCAAATTTATTTGGCCAACAGCATAGATGGAAAAGGCACTGGCAAACCACTTCTGTATCAAGCACTTATGATAAAACTATATGAACCAAATATCTAAGTATGAAAACCTGTGACATTAATGGGATCTTAATCAACCCAGGTAACAATATTACAGTAGGATGAACAGAAGTACTGGTAGGATACAATTCTGCCACATCAAATTCTGATACACGCTGGTCCTCCTTTTCTACCAAACATAGCAAGATCTTTTAATAAAAATGTAGATGTTATTTCTATATGGTAAATCTGCTTTAAGATATGACCTTAGACTAGATGATATTACTTCTAGCCAATTTGTATAGTAGTGGTGAAATCCTAATTTATTTGCATATTTAAACATGTTGAACCTTTCATATAAATTCTATGTTGTGTACTTTTTCCATGGTGTAATAATTTTAAAAAAACAGCAGTGTTAGTTTATCCAGATTTTTGTTTTATTTATTTTTATATTCAATAGTTTATTTTAACATTTTCTATTTATTATAATGTTAATATTATATTTACTATTCATAAAAAAAGCTTTATATTTTAATAATTCACCCATTTGATCTTTTTATTGTTGCATTATATATTATATACCTGAGAAAATAGGTCGATTTGAACTAAGCTTTATCATATAAATAGTAAGGTAATATAAAAAATTCATTTTACATTTCATGAATTAATGCAAATGACTATTTATAGGTATTTATATTTTATATTTAATAATAATATAAACACATTTTTAATGGTCTCATTCAATGTGAACATATGACAAAGAATCTATTCCCTGCATTTCACCTCTTAAGTGGAAGCTTCACCTAAAATACTTTGCAGTCATAGAAGTATAACCATTCTTAAATCTAAATCAGCTAATAGTTTAGATAAAATCCCATTTATATATCTTTATAATACAGTGGGACCTTGTTATAACAGAAACTTGGTTATATCATTAAATGTTATGCCATAATTGTTGTTATAAAAAGTAAAGCGAAAGAAAAATTATTCAAATACAGTCCAACTTTTTAAATTCGACACGTAATAGGTTGATTGGTAAGTGAAATATTGTTTGAATAAAATAAAGCATTAATTCTAGTTGGTTGAATTAAAGAGGTTATACTGTAATTTAAAGCAAGATTTTTAAAGTTTATTTTAATGAGAGAGCTTTCAAGTCTTATGTTTCTCCTCCCAAAGTTGTAATGAAATAAATGATAACAATAAGGTAAAAACAAATAAAAGATATCTTGAAATATATCTTTAATATTATTTGACCACATTACATAATTCATTTCAATGCAACTTGTAACAGGTTAAGAATGGGGAGGACTTTATAGAGCGCCTCTGGTAAAAAAACATATTCATTTAAAATATTTCAGTCATTATTTAAACATTTAAAATTCTTACAACATAAATTGTAATAGTAATTATCAGTTTTAAAATTTAAAAATCACACCAAGGTGAAAAAAAAAAAGAGAGAGAATGTGTTACAATCTAGAAGCAAATTTATTTTGTAAAACCAAATTTGAACTCTTTTAGGTGAGAGCATTGAACACCCACAGGGTTCATTTCTTTGGAACAATATTTTAACATGTATAGCCTTATTTTGTCCTAGAAAACCTATCATTTTATATCATCAACTCATTTTGGTGCCTTTTAGGTACTCTAAACATAATAAAGAAACATTTTATGATCAGGAACACAAAGTTAATTTAAAATAATAATATTTGGAATAACATTCTAATATTTATATTTTTTAAATGTTTTGAGAAGCACATATATCATTAAAATATTTTCGATCTTTGTATATTAAAATTATATGTACTTACTTATTTGGCTTTATATTGTTATTAGAAGCCTCACGGGGTGGTGGAGGGGGCGCGGCACGAATTGGATGTAAAGGCATTTTAAAATTGTGTTAAAAGTTACAATTCTATAACTAATCTTGAAAACAATCTTGAGGTACGCGTCGTAATACTTTATATAACACTATCCAAAACACTAAAATATTATGGGTATTTAATATCAATTCCCGTATATATTATATATAAATATTTATATGTATAGACAATTTTTAAAATAAAAATTAAAAGTGTATAAAAAAACGTTATATAGAATATTTAAAGACAATAATATAAAACTTCAATGTAGCCGAATATATAGCTGTGTTGTTTTTTTTTTGTTTTTTAATTATTTTTTCAAGACTAACTTGTTTTTGCTTTAAATATATATATTAAGTTCTTATTCCGTCATAGCTTTATTTAAAAAATACTGTAATAACTATAAATAAGACCTAAAAGCATAAAATGTGAAGAACCAAAAAGACCAAATATATACAATATGTTTGAGATTGCAGCATTGCTTCAATTATTGCAGACGATAGTGTCATAGTGATAACGGTAAAAATAATGCAAATAATAGTATTTTTACATTTTCATTTATACTTAAGTTTCAGGCATCTTTATTAAATTATAAAGTAAGCGATTAGCTGTAAGAGATGAAAATATAAGGCCAAAAGATCGAGAGAGAGACATTGAAAGCAAATTATTTGAAATTAAAAATCGTAAGTTTTTTAAATAGGGATAGAATATTTATTTTAGTTAATCCATGAAAGCTTTTTTTGTTTTTGTTTGTGTGCTGATTGCAGAGGGAGAAAAATTTAGAACACAGTTTCCTGAAGCGCAGCAAGGACTAAGGTTAAGCGCTTTCAATCGCGTCCTGAGTGGATTGCTAAGCTAAATTGTTGACGAGAAATTTCAATGCTAAAGTCAGTATGAGAGGCTGGTCATAAATTTAGGATTGAGGCGAGTCAGTCCAAGAAGGATAGTTCATTGCACCATATGTCTCAAGAAAGCTGGATAGTTGAAGAGGGGGTGATCAACTGTCTGTGGTTCTTCTGAACTGTGAAAGTAGATTGGGTATGTTTTGGACTGCCCCTGAGTGCAAGGTCCGCCAGGACATGGCCTTGGCCCGTTTAAGTGATTTCTGCTCCACTAGATGGCGCTCTGCCATCTAAAAGTACATGTGAATGTGGTCGGGATATGGCTTTTTTTATTTTAATAACAACACCTTTGACCTTTTTATTATTTTATTTTCTTATAATTTTTTCACACACATAATAATAGAGAGAGAAAAGGGGGCATTACCTGATCGTGCAACTAAAAGTTGCTGATGGCTTGCGCTATCTGTCGAAAAGAAAATGCCCCCCCCCCTTTTTTTTTCTCAATTTATATACCTGATC
>CP092886.1:36186816-36293493 GCA_030710605.1 Cordylochernes scorpioides | reverse complement strand
TAGTATAAAAGTAAAATCCTTCTTCACAAAAGTTATTATTATTCTAAAATGGCTATGAATGATGCTTCTAGTATGAAGTGCTGGCTGTATAAGCGACCATCACATTAAGGCTAACTGCAATATTCATAAAATTAATATAGATTAAGTAGGACTTTATTAAAAATGAAACAATCTGAATAATCACTGCATGTAAAATGTCATATTTATCATTTAATTGTCACCATCCTATTATTTTGCAAGCAAGGGGGGAAGAGAATATTGAGAACATACACACTTCCCATCAGTTCAAAATGCATTAGATAAATGGCAAGTAAAATGGTCTTAAGAATGTCTGCCATGAGCTAAGTTATTAAGGATCTAGTCCACTTTAAAGAGTTCGGATTCCTCTCCTTTCTGCATACCCAAGAACAAGACCCCAAGATTCTTTGCGGTACCTAATAAGGAAGGTCACAGCATCCTCTGAATTTCCTTCCATTTAAGTTTAAAAAATCTATTTATTTACTCACAGTAGTTGCTTAGGCAACTAAGCAATATGGAATGTTACTAAATGACAATGCATTTAGTAATATGTCGCATAGTGTTCAGGCTAAACATTTCTGAATGGGCATTCAATTGTATCATAGGCACACAACTGCCCTGAAAAGAATGTTTCCAATTTCATCAGACAGAAAATCCATGTGAAATTAGATAGCTCTTCTTAACTTACTAATTTTCCCATTATGTATGGGGCAAATGGCTATTAATTTTTGAAAACGAGCTGTATCATGTCATCACCTTAAGTGCTTTGTGATGTTTTAAATATGTGTAATGATTTAGTATATTTCTTACATTGAAGGATGTCCTTAAGGGCTTTTAAAGGGAGAGGTGCCACTTTTGGTACATGAATGCCATCTTCCCACTATTTTATTTTATAAATGTATATATATAGAATTTGGGCAGAGGATATTGATATATAAAATAAAGTTTGCCACTCTTGTCAAAAAAAAAAAGTTAAAACAGCACCATTTACTCACTATCTCCACAAACTAGCGACTCAGGTCGATGACAAAGCTACAACACCAGCTTTGGCAAACTGAGAAGCATCCATATGGAGACAATGGTTTCTGGCTAATGGCCCTGTCAGTCCAGGGCAGGCTTTGATTTCATGATCCACAAGGGATCAAATGAAATCTTTGGATTTGACAAAGAGGTTTTTATCTGTTAAAGCATATGGAAATTATGCTGGAAGGATATTGATTTATAAAATAAAGGTTACCTCTCCCATCAAAATAAATATTAAAACACCGCAATCACCATTGATAATCTCCACAAACTAGCAGACTTGGGTCAGTGGCAAAGTTACAACCCTAAGTTTGGAAAATTGAAAAGCAGCTACCTGGAAACCATGTTTTGGGTTAATATCTCTATCAGCCCAGGGATGCTTTAAATTTCATGGTGGTGTTAATGCCATAGATGGCACCATTTTAGCATTTATTATAACATTTTATATAACATACACTCTATAAAAAAAATTCACCAAGTTGTTCGATTTGTATGAAAATATGTATATAAAGATGCTTCGACCAAACATGCAAATTATTGAAATTTGGTGGCTGATTTATGCAAAGCAAGAGCTCCAGCGCATCTGAACCTTGCATCTAACAAGTATTCTAGGCTCAATATTCAGCAGGGAACAAGCTTATTATAAAAATGTATTTAATTTTTTTTGCAGTAAGCCTATTTCTCTACTGTATCAATGCCTCAATGAAAGATTCATGCTCAATACGTTAGAGTTTGAAAGAGGTCAAGCAATTGAATTGAAAGAGGCTAGTTGGTCAAATCAACTAATCGCGCAACATCTGTGTTAAAGTGCTCCAGCTAATTGATGATGTTGGCAAGAGTAGGTCAACAACGAAAGAAAGCTATGTCAGCAGTCGACCAAGATACACATCATAACGAGAGATCAGAGCAATTGCCAAAATGGCAGTCACAGCACCGGATTAGTTGTTATCTACCATCTCTATATTTTTTGAAGGGATATATGTACTTTACTATTAAGGGTTAATTTCCACCAGGAAAAATTCTAATCTATATTTAAAAAGAAACAAACAGTAATAAAGAAAAGGTTAGGAGTTGAAATGAATTATAAAACATGCCTTGATATTCTCAAATGAGCTTTTTAGATGGCAATGTGCTATCTTCCAGCAATAAATATAAACTTTTATTTTGAAGTTTTTCTACTTTATTAGCCACACAACCCATTTATCAGCTCTAATACAATGGTTGGCCATCATTGAACATCAGTTCTTCCCAATTTGAGCATTTCCCCATATATATTCTAAAGAATTCTAGGTGTCTATTAGATTATTGAACTAACACTTCCTTGGTATACCTTTCTATTCATTCTTCAAGGTGTATCACTCCAGTATGGTCAATAGACGATCTCCCGATGATCCCCGGAAAACATGTCCTGGAAACTTCTATATCATTTCCTTTTGATTACTTCACTTAGAAGGCAACACTCTCCATCAAATATTTTTCAAACTTCATTGCTTGTCACCTTATCTGTCCATTTGATATTGAGAATTCTTCTAGGCACCAGATGTCAAAAGAGTTCATTTCCACTTAAGTTATTTGGTCAATGTCGAAGTTTCACAAGCATACAGGAAAATTAACCAAACAGAATAATTTAGTTCTACTTCAAATCCTTCGAAGCCCTTTATTTCTCCAAAAAGCATTTTTTGCCTTAGCAAAATTCTGACCTTCTTTCTTGCAGCTTCTATCCTCATTTGTGAAATTTCCAAGAAAAGTAAATGATTTTACCAATTTTGCTATTAAAAGAGCCTTGTTTAAGCCCATGCATTTTCTTATTGATATTGAATCTTACTCCATACATGTCTCCCAAGCTTTTAATCCTGTTCAAGGCTTTTTTATATCTTTTCTCTTCCTTGTAATAAATGTAAAGTCATCTGCATACATAATATTGTTAAAATTATTTCAACAAAAAACATTATATATGTTATTAGAAAATTATGCATTTAATTCCAAAATGTTTTTTAGTTATAAATTTCATGATTCACCATTTCATCAACTCACCTCATATAGCTCTTTGCCTTAATTATATTAATCTGAAAAGGTCTATATTTAGTTTGAGGATCCTCAGTGATTAAAGAAGTTTTATCTAAATGCCAAAATCTAAATTTGAACAATCACAGGAGTTATTATATAGGGCTATGCATTGAGATCTTCCTTGTCTTAAGTGGCAAATTAATGAGCCAATCCCAAGTAGATGATGCCCTACTTCACGAAGGAGTTTTCAAAAGGGGAATACCTAGCTATAAGTTTAGAAAAATGTTCCCTAGATATTCTATGGCATAGTCATGATCTGTAGATTCCTTGCAACTCTTCTCCATTTAACATGTGTGGGCCCAGGTGAATTGCTCCCAGTGGAAACTATTTTAGTATTTAAAATGCATTAGTCAAGAATTATGATTTATATTTTTATCAGACACTCACTATAGTTTAATCCTTTGCAAAAGTGTTTTTCTTACCTTTATTCTGTCAGGAGGAGCAAATTTTTTTCATAAAAATGTGCATATATTTTTTATTTATAACTCATTTTATTCATTTTCTAAATTGAAATAAACTTGAGATAATGTGAGTGGAAAACAAATTAAAATTGTTCATATAATAAAAGGAATAAACTATTAAAATTATTTTCAACTTTCATACTTCTTTGAACAAATGAATAGATTTCACAGGTTTTAGTACTTTTTAAATATTTGGGACCAAATATGAAAACTGTTATCCAGCAGCTTCCCATTATCTAGGCTAGAAATAGCCTTTTTTCTGGAATATAAACAATTCTTAAGAGTTCCAAATAACTTTTGTCTTATAATATGCTCCCCCCCCCCAACTCATTAATTAACGTTGATATTATTTTTGTAAAGTAAATGTGTATTTATGACCGCAAAATCAAGATATAATTAATTAAAAAGTATGCATTACAGGTCAATAAAGTTTCAACACATTTTAAAACCTGGCACCATTTTTCAACTACAGAAGAAAATATATTATTTTTTTTACCCCTAGAAAAATCACTTTCTTTTGCAAACTGTTGAATAAATGTCACACTAGGACATGCGATTTTCTAACTCCATTAGCAACACTATAAGTATTGTCAGAATATGAGTCATGTACAAAAAAGGAAGATCTATTTAGGTGGAGAAGAGAATGAGGGATGTCACCCGTAATTAGAAGCAAAGCTGTCAAAATTTGGTGTAGTTGAATGCTAATTATATCTGATACTGGCCCTTATAACCTAATATTGATGTTGGATGCTGTCCAATACTGGTCCACAAAGGGTTAATAATAAAAGCCCTTGAAAAGGTTTGAATAAGTTATAACAAAAAAGCAAAATTGATATCATTATATAGGTAACTGGTAGTCAAGATCAAATTGCTATAATACCTGCCTTAAGGAGAAACCTGTTGTTTGTAACTCAAACCATGTTTCCCCATGGTTACCTGGTACATATACTTGAACCTGTGTCAAAAGGCAAACTAAGCTATAATCATTTTGCCATTGCATTTTGTGCGACTGCTTAAGGCAAATCTTTTAGTACATTTTGGAAATAGAGAAAGAGTTCAATTTGGAGTAAAACAAAATACGGGTTGAAATTCAAACTCACCTGATGAAGAATATCGACAATCTTCATGGTGAGTATCAGCTGGCAGAGGTCAGCTAAGACTCGGTCTGGAAACCACAGAAACTGTGTGTAGTTGTGTGGAAGAGCAGAAGAAATATATGCAAGATACTTACAACAGAGGTAAAACAATCTGCCTCAAAATAGATTTGAAATCATAAATTAAAATTGTTCCTGCAACAGGAAAATAACTGACCCTCTTCTAAATTTAATTTTTGGCCAAATTATTGCATTTAGTGATTTAGGTATAATTTATATTATAGATAAATATAACAAAGTTCAAAGCCCACATCCAAATAATAAATTTATATGCAACATTTTGGTAAGAGCATTCTTATCATCTTCAGAAAACAATATGAAGGAAGTTTTGTACTTCAGAACTTTTAGCAGAATCTAAAGAGAACCAACAGTTACCATAACTTCCCATATAAATTACTTATATGTTTGTGTCCTGAAGATAGATGTTGCCATTCGGTCATTTAAAGTTTAATGAGGAGCGTCTGTACTTCATGTTAAGGGCGGCTGCACATGGTGTCTAATCTTCATGTTAGGGATGGCCATTTTCATATTGGTGCTAATTTAGACTGCTACTGAGTGGTACCCCCAGTCTTAATGACAGACGTGGTCGCATTCTACTTCACCCAATCATGATAGTCTATCCACAAGTCAGACAAGCCTGAGAACTACCCAACCAGCTACAGACCTATCTCTTTAACCCCTATCCCCTGCAAAATCATGGAACATATATTTCTCAATAGATTAACTTTTTATCTCAACCTCAACAACCTACTAGACCCTCATTAGAGAGCTTCTAAAGAAATCAAAACTCTGAGAACTCAATCTTTTACTTTGTTCAACAAATCCAGAACAATTTTCATCATAAACCAACGCACTCCACTTTAGCAGCCTTCATCTACCCTGTCCCAAGTCCTTGACAGTCTGGAGGGAAAAATTAATTCTTAAACTCGACAAACGTGGGACAGAGGGAAGCATGCTGAGTTGGATCAGTAACTTTCTATCTTAACACACCATACAGGTTAATTTCAATAGCAATATGATATATACACCTTCATTAAACCACCATCTAAAATTTCCCATTATGCAGATGACAATCATCTGGGTCTCTAAAAACAACCTCTCCCATACAGAACGCTCTCTGAATAAGGCTATGAAAAATCTGCAAAAGGTAACCCAGAAACTGAAATTATCTATTAACACCAGAAAATATTAAATTGGCATCTTCACCATTAATAATCACCTTTCCACTGGACTCCAAATATTTTTCTGCATAACTCATTAATCAAATATTCAGATTCCACCCAAGATATCTTAGTATCACACTGGACCCTGCTCTCACCTTAAAAAAAAAAAAAACATATTGACACCATAATACAAAAAGCTAAAAATAGGTTCCCAATTCTAAAAATTCAGGCTTAAACTGGTGTGCAAATGCCAATATCTTAGGCCCAACATATCCCACACTCATAAGGCCCATTTTTGAATATGCTGCACCAGCCTGGATCAATGCAAGTAAATGCAATTTATCCAAAATAGAATTTAAGCCAGAGCACTTAAAAATCATCAGCAGGCTTTGAGGATCTCTTGCCCAAATCACATTACTGAACTCGAATATAACCTTCTTCCTCTACACCTCAGGAGAAAAATCTGTTTCTCAAAATTAATATTTAAAAAGATTAATTCTTCCAAAGAACACATTACAGGAAATTTTATTAGAAATTGGGATACCCAAGTCAAAGACTCAAATGCCCCACTCCTCTCAACTGGCCACAATTATCATCTTTTATATATCCTAATCAATCCTAAACACAAAACTTTCTACCCCACACAGAACTTGCAATAAAATCACCTGTATAATCTCATCTCCCACCAATAAAACTTGGCCAGAATTACTCAAAGCTCTTGGCCTCCAAATCATTGAAGAAAATCTCTCTCTTTGACATCACAATTTACACTGATGGTAACCAACCTAAAACTGGAGTGTCTGGCAGTAGTATTGCTATTTACAAAGATAAAATCCTTTTGAAAATATCCCTTTTCCACCTTAGACACCTTTGGGTTTATAAAGCAAAACTCTCTGCAATAGATACTTCTCTAAAAAATACAACACAATTCACTAAGTAAAATAATAATCTATTCCTACTCAAGAGCAGCCATTTTTACCCTTCAAACCTGTTTTTATAGCCAAGAACTTCTTTTCAAAAGCATTGCTAATTCTCTGTAAACTAACCCAAGCCAACAGCTCTGTCACAGCACAATGGGTTCGAGTTCATGTTAGAATTCCAGGAAATATACTGGCAGACTGACAAAATCTGGAGCTATTGGCCACCCTGAGGCCATAAAATCAACTACCTTACTAGACAAAAAAACCTCCACCATACCATCAAGGCCCAATGCCAGCATGAATGGAAATCTGCTGCTTGCACATGACTGGTACAGAGCAGGAGGAACAAGCGTCAATTCTGTTCTCCCAAAGGAACAGCAGTCCTTGATTTCCAGCCTTAAGTCTGGACATCTACAGACAATTCAAAGAAAAACAGGGTAACGTGGTAAGATTCTTTTAATAGAACACGACGAGCTTTCAGGCAGCAACTGCCCTTCTTCAGGTCTAATACAAGTGTAGACAAAGAAGTGCCATATTTATAAGCGAAAATATTTACATATATACGCGCAAAGAATAAGGAATTTTACATACTGGAGATTGGAAAGGGAATTTGCATATTTACAAATAAAAATAAAACAAACTCTGTGTGAGAAATAGAGGCAAAAACGGAGATAATTTTTATCTCCGTTTTTGCCTCTATTTCTCACACAGAGTTTGTTTTATTTTTATTTGTAAATATGCAAATTCCCTTTCCAATCTCCAGTATGTAAAATTCCTTATTCTTTGCGCGTATATATGTAAATATTTTCGCTTATAAATATGGCACTTCTTTGTCTACACTTGTATTAGACCTGAAGAAGGGCAGTTGCTGCCTGAAAGCTCGTCGTGTTCTATTAAAAGAATCTTACCACGTTGCCCTGTTTTTCTTTGAATATTACAGCGTGGCGATATGTCTGATCTACAGACAATGACTTTTCAGAATGGTTGCAAGGTTTTCCCACTATGTATTAAGTACAATTCTTAAATTGAAGCCCCAAACTACATCATTGATGAGCTCTATTTTGCATCCCCACACAATCAAAAATCTCAAGCAATACAGACTTGATACCCTAATAAATTTGAGTGGGGATAAGAAAGAAGACTATATCTCTAAAGTTAAAATGTACATCAAACAGAGATATTCTATTTCATAAATGTATATGCATGATGATAATTGAAATATAATTCAATTAAAAGTTTCATGATATATATTTTCTTATCAAATCAGCATTTTTGAAAATTGTCCATTCAATTAAAAATATGTATAATTACTTGATGTGTATCAAAGCTTATTTTAAAACAATAATGGTTGAATTTTAAGGCTTTTAAAATATATTAATTAATTAACAACTTATTATAAAAATAGAAAGAAAATATATGTATGATGATTTTCAAAACATTAATATTATCAGATAAATTAATGTTTTTATTAAATTTTGACAATTTTTGATGTTACCCTAGGAGATTGTGAAATTGACACCTGAATTTTAAAATTTTTATCTACTTTGAGTTCTCAAAATAGTGCTTAAAAATAAATCAGTTATAATAAATCATTCTGAGATTAAAAAAGAATATGTATCACATGCATACATTTTTACATTGTTTTTAAGTTAATTAATTCATTTACTTTGTATTCATTTGATTGTACATTAATTTATATGGATTTTACACAACTTGGGGAGGTGGTTAATTGGTTATTTTACTTTATTTAGCTAAGAAGAGATAAAATTTATATTTTGTAAATTTACCAAAAGATATATTCCTCTATTTTATAATCAAATATAATGTGACACCTGACATGATTCAATCTCTAATGAGAAGATTTCATGACCCCAAAAGTATCAATTCTTTTAGGCAGTCTTTCATAGAGAGAACTATTTTGTTTTGTAAAAATTAATGGTCCATAAATGTATAAAGAATTTTTGTACATGAATTGTGGTCTCTCATTTATGTTTAAAAAGTTTTTATATAAAAATAATTTCACATCTCAAAATTCAACTAAGTAAACAAGATTTTGAAAATAAAATGATTTTAAAAAATAATAAATATATTTGGTAGAATTAATCAGTGCAAGATATTTGATTAAAATGAAAACATTTTGATGCTGTTTTAAGATTTTTTTTACTATGCTTAGTTTTCAAAATATATATTATAAATTTAAAAAGGAACACCAAAATATTTTAATTTTAATAAAGAATATATTTTTTGGATAATATTAAGTTTGCTAAACACACAAAATGAAAAAAATCTCACAAAAAACCTTGTGTGCATATCTAAATAGTGAAAAAAAAAAACTTACCTCATTTTGATGCTTTAAAATCTCGTCAAGTTCTCCTGGAGCAAAACATTCTTCCATCATGACTTGAGGATGGATATTTCTGCAAGCTTTAAAATCCAAAAGGGGGACTTTATAAACTTCATCTTCCATATGCAAATCAATTCTGATTTTCTGTAATTCAGGATAAAATTCTTCATTTTCCCATTGCTTTGGATCAAAATTTTGGCAAAACTTTAATTGATCAAAAGACATTTTAAAATAGGAATCTCCATTTGGTACATTTACTTGCAAATCTCTCAAATCATGATCCATGTTTGCATCATCTTGCTTTTCTCTCAAAATATCATTTAAAATTACCTTTGAATCAAAATGTATTTCTAATTCCAATGCTGGCTCATTTGTTGAATCACCATTAAAGGGAAGATGAGACACATCACTCAATATAATCCTGTTGGATGAATCTCTGTCTACTTTTACAATTTGCTTGCCTTCTAGATAGGCTTGAAATGAAGAATATTGAGATGCAGTTAAAAGAAAAAGACATGCATTGTGAGAGAGATTTAGTCTTGATGTGGTTGCACCATTAGAGTTGTCTTTTTTGGTAGCTGCTTTGCCAAGTGTTTCATCTTGATAAAAATTGTTTAAGCTGACCAAATTAATATTCAATGGTAGGTTATTTTGAATTTGCATTTGAAAAAATGTTCGCAGAAAATTATCTAGAAATCCATGCACAGGATTCATATTGGTTGAAGAAATCCTTTGATGATTAATATGAAGCTGCACATCTGTTCGTGAAAAAAGGGCCTTTTCTAAAAAATATATATTGTTTGAATTAATGTGATTAATTTGCGAAAAATTATAAAACGGTATTTGGATCGTTCGATCATTTAAAGTGAGAGAATAAAAGTAAAAAGGTCGCGAAATCATTATGGGTAATTTACTAAAATCTAAATATATCGTTGATACTAAACAATTTGGCTATTATTAAAAGTACACAGGGTAAATGTTGGACTTTTAAGCCATAAAAAGTGTCTTTAAAGTGCTTGTTTGTATTGATTTAAATGTAATGGAGGCGAGTTTAAAATTTACCAATTACAAAAACCAACAAAATTAGTCACTTTATGTTAAATTTATTCATAGAATTTAGTATTATATATTTATTTAGAGAGATATATATATTTATAACCCAGGTTCCTGGATCGCAATATTTATTTAAAATAATATATATATTGTTTAAAAATAAGACTAAAGAATTTCGAAAAAAATGTTAATTCAATTAAATAAATGCATAAACATTTTATTTACTGAAATTATTTTTGTTAATGTTTTTTTTCTGATATTTCACACACCTAGAATATTTTTACAAATATATAGGTTTTATAAAAAAAAAAATGAAGGTCGCCTCTCTTGTCAAAATAGACCCTAAAATAAAGCGTCATCTATTGGCCGTTTCCGCATACTAGCGGACTCAGGTAGTGACAAAGTCACAATACCAGCTTTGGCAAAGTGAGAACTGTTCACCTATGATGGGTTCCCGGTTTGGATAGATCAAAAGGGAGGATACACGATATGACTTATTAAAGTCTCCTTACTTAAGTATATATATATATATAGCAATTTAGGCCAACAATCCCATGTATATAACCCACAGCAAGACCTTAATGTTGTATAATAGCAGCACAGCTGTCAGTGATGCACTATCGGCATATGTCTTTACATCATCACATGTAATACAATTTGTGCAAACAGGATAAATAAAATAAATAAAAAAGAAAAGGGGGAAAAAACTCTGTAATTGATTAAGAGTTGAGCTAAAGCAAGGATTGAGCATATAATATTGTCAGAACAATGGTCTAAAGATGGAAACAGCCGCGACACTATTATACAATTTCATCAGACAACCCACGAAATCGTTATTAAATTGGGCAATCTATAAAACACTGAAACACAGACACTCGCGGCAATGTATGTGGCCGGTAATTTATGGGAGACTTGATTATTAGTAACATTCCCTTCAAATAGGTAATAAACATACAACATTTCATTTAAACAGTGGGAATAGCACCATAAGGCAAATTATGTATGAAATAGGTAACAGAGGAAACAAGAAAATTTCTCTAGATATTTATTTAAATATCTTAAAATTTGGGAACATGTCTATACTGACGAGATATGCTATTTACATAGTAAAATTTAGATAGAGGTGACCTGAAGTTACTTTATAGCCCTTTAGGGCCCATGCGAAATCTAGGTTGGCTACTACACAAAAAGGGGGGGGGGGAAGGCGCTAAGTCATAATGACAAATGGCTTACCTTTTCTCGAAAGTGCCTGCAAAGGTCTGATCTCCCGTCTGAAGACTGTCCTCTCACTGAGCGACTCCGATCGAATCCTGCCTTTTGGCAGGGAACCTTCTTTTATATCATCTCTCTCTCCATTTTCATTCCCCGAAAAAAACACCAATCAAAATGGCCAACGCTCCAGTATCAATTTCATAGACGCCCCAGGCCTCATCAAAATAGAACATATAGTATTACCAAAACAAAAAAAATCTAAAGAGAGCAACAACTGCGGCGATAGTGTAAAATTTCAGACCCCAGGCCCCCCCCCTTTTCCACATGGGTTGAAATACAATCCTCCCTTTTTCTCGGGATGGTATATATATCGCCCCCCCGTCTTGGCTAAAATTGACCCAGGCCCTTTTTACCTGGACTGTAATGTGATGCTTTCCTTTCTCTGGAAGGATATTTTATAAGGTTCAGTCTTTAGAGATCTTCCTTCTCCATTTTTCTCTTTTTTTTTTTTTTTCTGGTCACCTTTACCTAAATTTTTGGTGAGGGGAATATATGTACATATGAAACAACAGTTTCCAGCTCGGATGTCTCTGGATGTCTTCTTCTTTACCAGGCATCAGCTTTCGGCATGGAAGTCTGGTGTCACCAAGTGTCTAAGTTTCTGGGCAAAAAAATGGTCTGTAAGTCTATGTGGGAGGGAAGCCATGTATCCATTTGATTTGATTATACATACGCCTTCTGTTGGGGTATGGTTACAAAAACGTGCCCCAACAATCCTCCCCCTGCCAAGTAATGGACAAATGCGTTTGTGCTATTCATTATTCATCTGCCTTTCATCAGTTACTATGAAAGCAGGCCCATTTCTAGCAAAATGCATTTTCCATTACTAGGTGAAGTCAGGTGTACCGAAACCTATAGGGAAGATAAGGCTAATCAAAATGATGGTATGCTATTCTAGATGTTTATTATTCCGAACATTAGTGGGCATTGTGCATCCTGGCAAAGGGGTTTTTATGTGTTATTATTCTGTCAGCACACTGTTATCAACATAGGTTATGGGGGACAGTCATATCATATGTATGGAAGTAAGCAAGGTCATCTGTCTTACCATTCATGGGTATATATACCACCCTTCCACTTTCTTCTTTGGCCTTGAGGAGTAGGCCCTCCTTGTGGTAAGTCCTCTCAACCCCATCCTTGCCTCTTGTGGTGCTGGATTCATTGCTACCTTCTTTCTGCTAACAATACAGTTAGAGCATTTCCCTATTACATATTATATATAAAAATTTGGGCGCCAAGAAGTCGTTTAGAAATAACTGACTAGTCCAACTCCTAAAACATGCCAGCATCTTTATTTAAGTACCAATCAAGACATTCGTGTGGTATAGTTATACATATACAATCAAAGGAAAGGATAATTATAGTTAGCTGAAAGAAATATCTTGATACATAATGATTAGCCTATGACATGATGACTTTTGCTAAATAAAAAAAAAGGTTTACAGAAAACAAATTGTGAAAGTAATTATTAAATAAGGCACGAAATATGTAATGATAAAATGAATCCTTCCATGTTATATGATGGGTATAATATATATATATTGAAGAAAACACGTATCATGCAGATAGTGATTAAATATGATAAAAAATCATCCCATGATAGATGATAAAGAAAACTACTACAAAATTATATATATGATGACAAAATATATATACTTATACAAGTAAGGCGGATAAAAGACAATAAGGATAAAATAGATCATGCCTTGAGGGAAGAATAAGCCATGACAACATGTTAAAAAAAAAATCGCAACATGGCCGGTAAATATTACTAATATCATGAATATCAAAGGAAATAAAATTGTTGAAATGAATAGCATATGATTATAATATAATATATATGATATAAAATAATAACATATTCAATTAGAAAATGAAAACACATTATATATATTTGTGCGCTGAAGGTTCAAGGTTTAGTATCTCAGTTAAGTTTTTCAATCTTATTCAGTCTGGAATCACGAGTTGGTCACTGGGTAATATTCGTCTATCCCGATCCTACTGGAGGGTGTGTTTTCTCTTATGTGTTAGATTCCTCAAATTACTATACTCTCTCAACCCAGATGGGTACGTCATTTAGAATCTTGGTCAAATGGAACATAGCCCAGACCTCTATTAAACTACACAGTCCATTTAAATCTAGGGTGACAACCGTATGAAGAAAGCTCTCTGTTTGACAGAGAAACTAATCAACTTCTCCCATTTTGTTTGTGACTCCATTTACCTTGTCTCTGGGGTGTGTACAGTTCAGCTACCTCCCCCTTCCAAGAAATTCATATTACTTTCATCTACCAATATACTCCCTATTCATTGATCTGAACCCTATAAATCTACATCTTATAAATTTGAATTTTATTAATCTGAAATTTTGGTTCTTTTACAAATTCCTTCAGAATTCTACTCCCTGTATAACTGCTCTTAATTCTACTGTCCTCAATACAACACTTCTAAAACTTTGACTCATTGGCTCGTTCTGGCATCTCGTTCGCGGTCCTTATAGTTAACTAATACTTTAAGATCTTATCCTATCATGAAACGAGTTTAAACTCGTTGAAGGTCCTAATAATTACTTATTCTGCCTCTCGAATCGGTCTTATACTCGAATTCATTCCAACAAAACGTATGGCAGGGCGAATCCTTTATTAGAAGAAACTTCCGCTAGCTATGGGGGATCAAACTGGTACCAAAAAAAAATTCAATAGACGGAAACTACTTCGTCTAGAATAACTGGGCAATCTCTGCCTACATGCCAATCTTACAGGACCTCCCGTCTGGAATACCCTCGCTCCAGCCACGCTAAAAGCGTCGAAACTACGGTGTCAGATCGGTTACCCAAGGTCGCGCCGTTATACCCCAGGTTATACGGCATGGCTAAAACAAATCCCCCATCCTGCATAAAATTCAATCTATACCTCTTCGTTTCCTCTAATGAGGAGAAGTTTTGTGGGTTTTCTGGTCTGATCATAACCTCCCACAACCTTCCAGTCTGAGAATCGAGATATGATCATTATCTACGACTCTTAAAATTCAAGTTGATATAAATAACAAAGAGTACTTTATTACCCTAGTAATAGAAATTAAAAAAATTTATACTCCTCCAAAAGGAGACCTAACAAAAATGGAGCGAATATTTTCCTAACAATAGATAGAGTTGTAGTTGTCCTGTTTGAGGCTTCTCGGTCCTAACAAAATTCGAAATAAAAAATAAAATAAAATAAAAATCGATCCTATTGAAGTCCTTAACCCTATTCTAATGTATTTTGGGCTCACAATATAATAGTTTTTAACCTTCTTACACATTCATTACACCAATTCATTCATACACCCTCCCCCCTATCATTCACGGTGTGCATACAAACTAAAGTTAAAAGCTGCTACAAAGGCCAAAATACTCATTTATCAATATCAATAGATCCTAACAAATAATAACATATTTCAGGACACAATGTGAAATCAAATAAAATAATAAAATTAAAACAAATTGGGAACTAAAGCCCTATGTTACTCAAAAGAAATGCCTCTGTACAAGCTCTATATATACTAATACTTTATACTCAATAAATGATTGTTAACAATAATTGTTAACAATTCTAAATAATCTGGAAGCTAACCTATCTTTAAAAAATGTAATTTCAAAACTGCCCTTGCCTCGACACTAAGCGACTTTTTACGACAATTCTATAAAGACATACACAAATATAAGGGCGAATAAAGAACCATTAAACGTGACACCTCATAAAAGCGGATTGAGTCATTCCCCTAGCCACCGTGGGTGAAGTCACTTTCTTCTTACTTCCTCGTGCGTCTGCCCCCTTTGCAGTAGTCCGACCTCAGCACTCTATTGAAAGATGGATTTATAGGGTTTATGATTCACTACCCAACACTAACATTCTCAAGTGCTTTCCGAGGATCGACTACGATCTGGGCCTACTTAACTTCTACCCCTGGCTTAGGGTCCCTATACTTCACAACTTTACTCTGAAAGATTGACCTTTCATGTCCTCATTAGAAACCTATTTCAAAGCTACTACCTGAAGGCCAGGGATTATAGGGTTTCTGAATTACCCAACACAAGCCATAGGATGCCTATTAGGTTCGTTGTTTTAGACATAGCCCCCCCTCTAAGTTGTGATTTCCTACACCTTCCTTCACCTATTACTCCTGGTAATAACTAAAATTTCAGATTTACACTAAATAGTTAATTCACAATGGTATACATTATTCTCATTGGTCTTTGAAACTCGGGTTTTAACAAGAAATAGTTTGTATAGAAAAAAAAAGGAATCCTAATGAAGTTCTACTTAAAAAAAAAAAGGTTTTTAAATGAAAAAAAAAAAAAGGCTGAAATCTCTAAACTTCTCATTCTATCGAGCTGATTCTCCGTACACACTCCAAAATCCTAGTTAGTGGCGACAGTCTAAGCAGAATTTACACTGTGTGGGCCTTTTCACCCTTGTAGACCTGCGTAAGGTTAAACTGTTCACACTAACTCTGTCAACTTCCCCTCGTCTCATTACTTCTGAGTTCGCTCTGGTTGTCACCCCTTGTGGAACCACTACATTAACGGACCTATTAGGGAGATAAGCTGGACCTGTAAGATGAATCCAATGATCTTCATCACTGGAACCTTGACTTGAATTACCATCACTAGTTTCCTCCTCCTCTGTGGGGAAAATCCTAATTGGTATATGGTATAGTTTTAACCTATCTATATGGTATTTATCCAAATTCCCAGTTTCTAGATTCTTCAAGAGATATACAGTATCACCAGCTCTTTTTAGTACCTCATATGGACCCCCATACCTTGGCTCAAATTTGTGACGCCCCTTCGTCTCATGCATTCTCTCCACTAGGACTAAATCCCCATTATTAAAAGTTCTCAGCCTTTTGTTTTCAAACTTAGTCCTAGCTTCTTCCTGTTCACTCAAGTAGGTTTGCCTTACCACCTCTCTTATCTTCTCGACCTCCTCTGTTAGTTCCCGCTCGTAGAAGGCTGCCGTTTGAGCAATCAAATCTTCGCTTACAGGACTTTGTCCCGCTTCCTGAAAGGGTTGTGGGAGCCTCAGCTCATGTCCGAAGACGAGTTTCGCTGGCGTAAATCCTGTACTAGAATGTTCAGTGGTCCTGATAGCTAAAGCTACCATGGGTAGGATGTCATCCCAATTAGAACCTGCTTCACACCTACGCAAAGATTCAATTACTGTTCTGTTGAGCCTTTCTACAGCGCCATTACTTTGAGGTCTCCAAGCAGTGGTGTTCACTGCACTTACCCCCATGGCCTTGCAAATCCCTTTAAAAATACAGCTAATGAATGCCGAACCCCGGTCCGAAAGTATAGTTTTCGGTACTCCAAAGATAGTAATTACGCTTTCCAACAGCGCTTTAACCACTGTACTGGCACACTGGTCTCTTGTAGGTATTAAAATAGGGAATTTGGTAAATAAATCGACTATGGTCAGGATGCTAGAATGTCCTTTGGAAGTCTTCTCTAAGGGTCCTATGAAGTCTAGAGCAAGATGCTCAAATGGTTTTCCAGGCCTGAAGTGGGGAGCATTACCAGCCTTGGTTACACCTTGATTTGAGAGCTGGCAACCCTCGCATCTGTATATATAGTTTCGGACCTGTGTCCTCATACCCGGCCAATAATAATCGTCCTTCAGCCTTCTCATTACCTTCTTGACCCCAAAATGACCTCCCGTCGGAACGTCGTGGTGATATTTAATCACCATCTCCCTAATGTCTGACGGAACCACCTTCACCCAGATACCCCCACTGTTCTTAGACACAAGGTAACCCTCGTGCATTTTATAATCCTTATTTTTATAAGTTACAGTCTCGGTAGACCGTCTGTCACCTATTAGTTTCAATAAGGGGGCCCATTTCTTGTCCTTAAGCAAACCTTCCCACGTCCGATCACTATCTATCAAGGGGGGCCCACGATTTTTAATTACTGCGGCCACAACTCTCTTATCTCGTGATGGTTCGGGATCATCCTCACACGGGAACCTACTGAGGAAGTCGGCTACCGTGTTTTCTTTCCCCGGGACATACACAAATGTCACATTGAAGTCTTGGATGATCTCTGCCCATCTAGACAATCGAGCGTTCTTATAATCAGACCCCTTGTTATAAGTGATCGGTTTGTGATCGGTATGCACCTCAACCTTACTGCCCGCCAGGAGGTGTTTAAAGTGCTGCAGAGACAACACTACGGCATAAGCCTCCTTTTCGATTGTGGAGTAGCGAGTTTCGGGGCCTATCAACCGTTTGCTATAGTAAGCTATTGGCTTGACAACCCCGTCTATCTCCTGTTGGAGACAAGCGCCAACCGCTATTCCACTGGCGTCTGTATTGAGGATAAATGGTCGCCCTATCATTGGATGAGCCAGTAAAGGCTCACTGGTTAGTACTTGTTTTATGGTCTCAAAGGCTGTCTGCTCTATTGTACCCCAAGTGAATCTTCGCCCCTTTCTCAATAAGTTACTTAGTGGAGCTAGGAGTTCACCTGCGTTGGGTATGAAGCGCCTGTAGTAGTTTACAGTACCCAAAAGACTTCTGACCCCCCTGATGTTGTGGGGACGTTTCAAATCCCTGAGAGCCGCGACATTATCCCACATGGGTTTTATCCCATCCTGATCAATTACATGACCGAGGTAATCTACAGAGCCCTTGAAGAAATAACTCTTCCCACGCCTAGCCTTTAGATTAAAGCGACTCAGGCGTTCGAGTACAGCGGCAAGGTCCGCCACATGCTGCTCATGAGATTCGCTGTAGACGATGACATCATCGATGTACAAACGAACGCATTTATACAACAAATCCCCTAGGACCAAATTCATGGCCCATTGGAAGATCTGAGCTGAGTTCTTCGCTCCTTGTGGTAGACGTGTGAAACGATATCTCCCCCAGGGCAGAGAGAAAGTGAAATAATCTCTATCACCCTCCGGGATGCGAATCTGGAAAAATCCAGAGGTCAAGTCCAATGTGCTGAAGACCTTTGCGCCTGCAAAAGCACGCAGGTTGTCTTCAACACGAGGTATTGGGAACGGGAAGAATTCTGTCACCTCATTAATTAATCGCAGGTCCATTGTAATGCGGACGCTGCCGTCTGTTTTAGCAACAGGGAATAGGGGAGAATTCCATAAGGATGTACTCCCCTCGATAATTCCAGCTTCTTCCAATTCGTCTACTAAGGCCTTCACCTTTGAGACCAGCTTATTTGGGATCGGATACTGACGTCTATAGACTGGCTTTCCAGTCAGTATCTTTAACTTAGGGGCAATGATGGTTGACCCATCGCCCATATCGGAGATGTCGTCACAGAAACAGTGACTATATGCCCTAAGGACGTCTTCCCCTGTCCTGATTTTATGTAGAGGTATACTGGGTGGTCTGACAGGCACCTCACTGGCCTGTAACGAGGACAGGAAGGCCGACTTAGTCGGTTCTTCGTCCTGCTCAAAGTCTGATCTGACGCTTCCATCATGGTTGAGAGTGAGTCTTAGAGCCTTGAATCCTGGCATACCTAGGATTCCATCAAAGCCTAGCCCACCTAGATGGCAGTATTCAAATGTTGTTTTTACTTCCCTGATGGGTTTTCCCCTGATATAGGCCCTAACCTCTATTAACTCACTCCCCAGTGACCTTAATTCACTCCCACTAATCCCCTTAAGGAAGGTGGGTTTACCCAAACCTTCAGCGCTAATATCCAAGGAATCTATATTTACAATGTTGGCCTCTGAGCCTGTATCGATAATTAGTCTGATAGTCCTATTACTCAGAGACCAACCTTTATCTACAAATGTACAAGTGATTACAGGTAGGCCGGCTAGAGTTCCCCCATTCCCTGCTTTGAGGCAAGCCGGACCTATTTTTTTGTCATGGCTGTGCAAATTCTTGCCATGTGGCCTGTCTCCCCGCATCTGAAGCACCTGATGGGTGTCCGCGTTGCTTCGGGGCCCTCATACCCCCTTGGCGCTCCTCCCTTGGTTGTTGCTGGAGGGCCTTCCTTGCGCTGTTCTTGTGGGGCTCTACCGTTGGGGTTCTGTTGGGGTCTCTCCTGCCTGGTCCCTTGTATAGTGGGCTGGTTGTTCTGAGCGGAACCTCCTCTCCGCTGGAAACCTCTGGCCTGGTTGGTGTCCCACCTGTTTCCCATATTCATCCTGGGTTGCTCCCTGTGGGTCCTCCTCAGGTCCTGGTTTTCCGTCTCCAGGTTCTTTAACTTGGATTCCAGCCGGGCCATCTGGCTCGTCAACTCCCTCAACTTCCTGGCACTCCCCTCTTCATCTTCCATTTGGCATCTGGAGTACTCGTCATCCCTTTCTTCGATCTGGTGGAGACTGCTCACAATTACCTCCCATGACTCATTCTGGAGTTGGTGGGCTCTCTGCCACAGGTTTGGACAGAGTCCAGTGAAGAAGATATCAGCGACCTCAGTGATGTCGATCCTCAGGCCATCTGACTCGGCTTCTGAGGCAAGGCTCCGCACTCTGTTCGCGTATTCCTTAACCTTTTCTCCGGGCCTTTGTCTACAGGAGAAGAACTTCTTCCTGGCTTCTCTCTTGGGGGCCCTCCTGGAGAATCTCTGTTCCAGGTTTTCCTTTAATTCGTTGTATCCCAGTTTGATCTGGGAGGCCTGGAGGGCGAACTCTCTCGCAGCTCCTCGAAGGTGATTGTCCAGGAGGATCCTCCTCCTAGAATCATCCAGGGCTTTCACATCGTAGACCAATTCGAAGTCCCGGATGAACTTGTCGAATGGTATGAGCCCATTTCCCTCAAACTTCTCCAAATGGTATAGCGCAGACGGCAACGGCGTCTGGCTGGGTGAGGGGTCATCTCCAGGGTGCATGGTTCTCTCTCAGTCTGCTGTCTGAAATATTCCAGATTAGTAGTGGGGATTGGAGAAGAGAATCTCATGTATTAATGGGGGCAGGGAACCGAGGGGTGAAAGATGGGTTCATGGCCCAAAAGGGAAAGGAAATGGGAGAGGTACATGTTCATCCATGTGGGTGGATAGTAATCTTAGATCAATGCTCTTTCTGGGTGTATTGAAACTAACTAGCCATGATGGTAGAGGCGCTGTTCTCACTGTCTCTACTGTACATCAGAATGAACTATAATTATTACTAGTGTATTATTATTCCAATAGCCTATGACCTTTAAACCTTTATACCTTCATATACACTCGACGGGGTAGTCACCTTGTTAAAAAAAAATCTATAATGTCATAGATCAGCTAGAGGGAGAACATAACAAAATTGTGCGAATAGTCTGTTTCAACTACTGATTGTAAGCCTATTAAACTCGTTCTCTATAGGTTGGCTCGCTCATTAATCTTCAATCTACGTTCAATAGTCATATTGAGTTCACATGGATGCTAGATGTAAACTGTATCAAAATAGTGTAGTTTTCTAGTTTCCGAATTATATGACAGTTAGAAAAAGAAACAAACATTTTGGAAATATCTCGCACTGGCTACTATAAAAAAAAATTGAATGGGGTACAGCTCTGATCTTACAGGATACCTCATGGCTCATAGAATTGAATCGCTCATTTCTCACTAAAATATTCACACAGGGTATGGAGGTCTCCAGCGGTTCTATAGCTATTGGTCAACTAAATTAATTAATGGCAGGAATTGAAGTTAGTTTAAATGCTCATGTGCTGTTTTGTCATGCGTCTTTATGCCATCTGCAAAGGAAAGTGTCGCCTCAAAGGACCTAATTCTGGGACTAACATCCGCTGCACATTTCAGGAAGGAGTGGTCGTCCATACAATAGCAAGATATCATTTTGCTGCCAATGTACAATGTTGAGCATTTTCCATGTCGTCATTTTGTCGATCCCCAATCTTCTAGGGTGTTTCTTTAAGCATTTCTCGATGTCATTTAATGCTCCATGCGATCCCGCCCGGCATTCAATAAGTAAGTATTTGATCGTACCACCTCCAGGAGACCATCCCATTGCGGCCGAATCATTTCCACCCAACTTATAACGCCGTCCATATCGCGTAATTGAAATTAGTGTAAAACTCAAAGAATAAGACCTTAATCTCTTAATTCTTTACTAATTTCAGTTGGCTCAACATAAATCTTCTCAATTATTAATTTAGTACAGTGGCGTGACATGTCACACTTCTTCTAGTTCTTTCGCAAGCTCGATTAATCCCAGTGAAAGCCAGTTCAGGCGTCAATCCCGTGCTAACCCGTCATGCATGACTTCAAATTTGGAAATTATTAGACCTGAATATTTGCAGTGGCATCTGCTCCCACTGAAAGTATTTAAGACACAAGGCTGCCTCTTTAAATCACTGTCTTTACTCCCACATGCCTGTGTAAACTTTAACCATGACCTTATCAATTCTCAAAATTCTGCCTATCGAGTATCCTGAGAATCAATGTTCTTCTTGTCTACGGCGGATTAACACAATAATTGTTCCTTAGAGTTATCTGCGTCGAGTGGTCAGTCTGTACTACTAATTCTCCACTCTAACTCCAGGATTCCTTTATCTACTCAGGCTGTTCAAAATTTTTCAAGACAGTTGTTCAAATCCCCAATGATAATCTGCTAAATTTCGATAATTATTGAAATTCTCATTAAACAGACTAACTACACCTTCCTGACACAGAAGTGTCCAGCATCAAGATATGGCGTACTGCCCATTTCTTCATTTGATGACTGTGTCAAATTACAGCTGAAGAAACATACTAAGCATATAACTGGTTTAAATTTCATGTAATCTCATCATGCCTTCTGCTGGCAAATGTATACTGCAGATTTAATACTATCAAGATGGTTTTATTTGTCCTCATCCAAAAAAAATGTTTCAGAAATAGAATCTTGGAAATCTCTACTAAAGACAAAAATTATACATTTGTCAATTCAGGATAACCTTCCCTTGTCAGAGTGTATACAGGATATTTAAGATCATATGCAGTTGGAGGCATCATGAGAAAAAGAAAAAAGTGGGTTGCCTGACGCGTCTTTTTATGGTGATCAAATTTCTCTCTTCACGGGTACGCTAACTGGATCTTCAATTCTATTTTCACCTTAAGGCTCATATATCTGGATGCACAGGCTAGTATGATTTGATAGAAAGCGCTATTAAAATGAAGTTAAGATATTTGTATCCAGCAATAATTATCAGAACTCACCTCTGCTGTGAGAAAATTATATCAGAGCTATGATGAAAAAAAAATGCTAAGTCAAGTACGTGGTGGAGACAGGAAGGAGAGACATCAATAGAATATATGAACATAGACGCAACGTTATTAATCAAGACAATAGATCTCTAATTCTTCCTACACTGCAAAGAAACAGGTCACACTTTCGCATTAGGAGAACCTAGGATACATTACAATAACATAAACAGCAAATATCAAAGGCTTATAATTGATTCTCTATTATTCAGAAAACACAATAGCATTAATAGAAAATAGATTTGCCCGAAACATATAACACAATATATCCTAGTACCAGCTAATAATATCAACAATAATATAAGTAACTTATATGTAATAGCCAATAACTATTATAAAACTACTTAAATAATAGAATTTCTAACCTATAAGATAATTCATAGAATATAGCAAACAATAGTAGAATATGTGTAATACCTTAATCAAAAAAATATGTCTTAAGAAAACAAATAATATGCAAAACTTTCTATTGTATATATATATATATGTACATAGAATCATAATAGTTTTAGCATCAGGCGACGTTATATTTTCTTGATATATTGTATATGTTTCTCCTGTAGAAGGGCGGACAAGCTCGAAAGCTCGAGAAGACCAGAATAAAAGATACTCATCCCCATAGACGTTTTACTTTGATATCAGAAATCAATGATAATATTAAGGTTTTGCCACAAACAATGTGAATCGTAAAAGACAGCGGCGAGAGATGCGGTATACACCGCCTCAACATAACTTTCATTGCCTGATAAAATGCCAGTGAAACGGAAAGCATAAATTAAAATTCACGATTTATAATAGACTGTTAATCTCAGGATGCGTGGACTACTTCACCAATACTTAAAATAGTATGGCTTTTCATTAGGTATATATTTCTAAAGTATAGGGGAAGAAACATATACTAAATTCGAGCCCCGCGGCGGGCGACATTGATGGGTTCCCGGTTTGGATAGATGAAAAGGGAGGATACACGATATGACTTATTAAAGTCTCCTTACTTAAGTATATATATATATATATATATATATATATATATATATAGCAATTTAGGCCAACAATCCCATGTATATAACCCACAGCAAGACCTTAATGTTGTATAATAGCAGCACAGCTGTCAGTGATGCACTATCGGCATATGTCTTTACATCATCACATGTAATACAATTTGTGCAAACAGGATAAATAAAATAAATAAAAAAGAAAAGGGGGAAAAAACTCTGTAATTGATTAAGAGTTGAGCTAAAGCAAGGATTGAGCATATAATATTGTCAGAACAATGGTCTAAAGATGGAAACAGCCGCGACACTATTATACAATTTCATCAGACAACCCACGAAATCGTTATTAAATTGGGCAATCTATAAAACACTGAAACACAGACACTCGCGGCAATGTATGTGGCCGGTAATTTATGGGAGACTTGATTATTAGTAACATTCCCTTCAAATAGGTAATAAACATACAACATTTCATTTAAACAGTGGGAATAGCACCATAAGGCAAATTATGTATGAAATAGGTAACAGAGGAAACAAGAAAATTTCTCTAGATATTTATTTAAATATCTTAAAATTTGGGAACATGTCTATACTGACGAGATATGCTATTTACATAGTAAAATTTAGATAGAGGTGACCTGAAGTTACTTTATAGCCCTTTAGGGCCCATGCGAAATCTAGGTTGGCTACTACACAAAAAGGGGGGGGGGGGGAAGGCGCTAAGTCATAATGACAAATGGCTTACCTTTTCTCGAAAGTGCCTGCAAAGGTCTGATCTCCCGTCTGAAGACTGTCCTCTCACTGAGCGACTCCGATCGAATCCTGCCTTTTGGCAGGGAACCTTCTTTTATATCATCTCTCTCTCCATTTTCATTCGCCGAAAAAAACACCAATCAAAATGGCCAACGCTCCAGTATCAATTTCATAGACGCCCCAGGCCTCATCAAAATAGAACATATAGTATTACCAAAAGAAAAAAAATCTAAAGAGAGCAACAACTGCGGCGATAGTGTAAAATTTCAGACCCCAGGCCCCCCCCCCTTTTCCACATGGGTTGAAATACAATCCTCCCTTTTTCTCGGGATGGTATATATATCGCCCCCCCGTCTTGGCTAAAATTGACCCAGGCCCTTTTTACCTGGACTGTAATGTGATGCTTTCCTTTCTCTGGAAGGATATTTTATAAGGTTCAGTCTTTAGAGATCTTCCTTCTCCATTTTTCTCTTTTTTTTTTTTTTCTGGTCACCTTTACCTAAATTTTTGGTGAGGGGAATATATGTACATATGAAACAACAGTTTCCAGCTCGGATGTCTCTGGATGTCTTCTTCTTTACCAGGCATCAGCTTTCGGCATGGAAGTCTGGTGTCACCAAGTGTCTAAGTTTCTGGGCAAAAAAATGGTCTGTAAGTCTATGTGGGAGGGAAGCCATGTATCCATTTGATTTGATTATACATACGCCTTCTGTTGGGGTATGGTTACAAAAACGTGCCCCAACACCTAGTGATACGTTTCTATTAAATGTTGAATATTAATGGTGAAAATTACTTTATAAGAAATTGCACTTTATATATATTTAAAGATAAATGAAAGATACACCTTTTTTTATATTATTTTTTATTTCATCTCAATTTGCAGGTGTTACATTAGCGCACCCCTCGAGAGTCACCTTGTCCAGATTATTTACACATGGCGAGTTGTAATGCTGGAGTGCCCCCCCCCCCCCCCCCGGGAGGGCAGTTGTTGGGTGTTTGGCTGTCAGCTAGCCGTCGGATTCGGTGGCTGAGGTCACCTTGATTTTGAACAATTTCTTGTATAGTTGGATTTGATGATTTTTGAAATTGCGAGAATAGTCTTGTCGCAGAGTCTTGATAAATCTCTTCTAGATTAGGCTGGTTGAGATCTTCTTTGAGAATTTTGTTTGAAAGATTGAATGGGGCTCCTATAGTGGTTCGTAAGCAAATCCTCATGAAGGCATCTATTCTTTTTTTATCCGTAGGTGTGATATATTTGCCCCAGACTGGTAGTGCGTACGTGATGATGGGTAGAATACAGGTTTTGTACAACGTGAATTTATGCTTTGTTGTTAAATTACTTTTAAAATTGAGCAGGCTTGATAGAGATATTTTGGCTATCTTTGCCTTTCTTATGGTGTTTTGGACATGTAGGTTAAATTTTAATTTCGAATCCAAAGTGACACCAAGATACTTGGCATGGTCGGCCCAACTAATAGTGCTTGAGTTTACTGTCAAGTTGGTTTGTGGCTTGAATTTTTTGTTATCTCTTGGGGGAAAAAGTATTGCTTGAGTCTTAGTTGGGTTAATGTCTAGTTTCCACTCATCGCACCATTTGATTATGTCATTTAGGTAATTCTGAAGCTGAGTAACCAATAGGTTGACTGATTTAGAGTTAAATAAAATTGCTGTGTCATCTGCGAAGAGCTTAAGTTTACATTTAGAGTGCAGTGGGATGTCATTAATGTAAATATTGAAAAGGTAGGGTCCGAGGATAGAGCCTTGAGGTACTCCAGTCTGGATTGGCTTTGGTTCAGTTATAAAATTTCCTTGCTTGACTGAAAAAGTCCTGCCCTGTAGATAATTCTGCATAAAATTGATAATGTCACTTGGAAACTGGTGTTTTGTGAGTTTCTTTATAAGGCCATTATGCCAAACTTTATCAAATGCTTTCGCAAATCTAGAAAGACAGCACTTACCACTTCCTTGTGGGATCTTCTTATCTGGATGTAGTCCAGAACTGCAATGATTTGGTGAGTTGTTGAATGCCCCCTTCTAAATCCGAATTGCTGCGGGATGATGAAGTTAGAGTTGTCCAAGTACATCTGAAGTCTACGTAAAATAATTATTTCGTAAATTTTGCCGATGGTGGGGAGGAGGCTGATAGGTCTTAGATCTTCAGGGGATTTAGCGGATTTTTTTGGAATTGGAATTATGATAGCATGCTTCCAGACTTTGGGGTAGTAACACAAGTGCAGTGCGGCGTTGAATACTCCAGCTAGAAATACAATCCATTTGATGGGAAGATTCTGGCCATTTGCGGAGTGATATTGTCATGGCCAGGAGCTTTGTGGTTAGCTAAGTATTTAATCACTTCTTTGACTTCATTTGGTGTCGTCATTGTGAGCATTTTTTCTTGTTGGTGATTATAAGTTATATTTGGTTGGTCTTCTTTTTCCTTGGAGAACTGGTTGGAGAAGTGTTCTGCAAGTTCATTTCGATTTCTTTGTCGGTCAATAAGGTTTTGCCGTTCGTTACTAAGCTTGAGATCCTTTCCGTTTTTTTCCTAATGGGTTTTGTTTTTCTCCAGAAGTCCTTTGGGCTTGATTCAATCTTGTGTATGAATTGATTCCAGTTCTCGGTGGAGTCGGATTTGAGAGCTTTGTTAACTTTTCCCTGTAGGTTTAAATAAATGGCTCTATGGGCTGGATCCCAGGTTGCTTGCCATCTCTTACGAGCTTTATTCTTTTCTTTTATCAAGGCCTTGGTCGAGGGGTTCTGTTTTGATGAAGAGGATGATATAACTGTGTTTTCGAGTAGCTGTTGTAGATTTTATCATTTAGTATGGTCACTGCTGAGTCAATATTGGCTTTCGTTTTCAAGGGTACTCTAGGGGGCGTACTGGAAATTAAGTCTTGTTGGAAGTGTACCCAGTTAGTGAGTCGGCAAGCCCTAGTCGTGAATTCATCCTTCGGGCAGGTCAGCTCTAGGATTACTGGGAGGTGATCTGAAGATAAGGCATCCAGGGTCTTAATCCTCGAAGTCCAGGGGATGTTTCTAAGAATTGCGATGTCTAGAAAGTCTGGATTACCCAAAGGACTGTAGTGCGTGGGTGAAGAAGGTGCGACAATGTCCAGGTTTTCTTTTTCGGAAAAATTATGAAGCACGGTTCCACTATTATTGGAGGTTCTTGAGCCCCAAAGAGGGTGCTTGGAGTTCCAGTCTCCTGCAGCGATTACTGATTGATTATTCTCTAACAAGAGATTCAGATCTTCCTCCAGGAGTGGTAGATCGGGTTTCTTATAGATTGACGATATCTGCACTACTGCCCTTCCATCTGGTTTCATTAGAATTGTGGTGTTTTCCATGTTAGATGTTTGAATCAGCACTTTTTTATATTTAAGATAGTTTTTTAGAATTATTGCCGTTCCACCGCCCCTTCCAACGATTCTATCGTCTCTTATTGTCTGATAGTTTCTGAGTTTGAGGTCGACAGATGGTTTTAAGTGTGTTTCACTGAGCAGTGCCATGTCTATTGAGTTTTCTTCTAAAAAATGTAGAAATTCTTCTTTTTTGAGTTTGATTCCGTTGCAATTCCAGAAAACGATTTTTAAAGGTAATTTGCCTTTCATTGTAAGTAAGTTTTGATAATTTCTAATAACTTTTCGCACAGTTCCCTGGTGTCAGAACGAGTAGTTTTCTTTTTTGCAGTTTCAGCGTAACTTGCCTTTTGTTTTTCAACAGTTGCTTCTTCTGTTTTAGTGGAGCTTGCTTGAGGTATGGTGTTAGGGGAGTTTTGTCTGGGAGGCTTTAGCTGCTGTTGTTGTGGCTTCGGAAAATTTTGGCATCCGCGGTAATTGGCTGTTTGCGCCTCTCCACAGTTAGCGCACTTTGGTGGGAGCTGTTTCGACTTTCTTGGACAATCCTTCGAATGGTGTTCTTCAGCACACTTGACGCATTTGGGCTTCAAAAAACAGTTTAGCTGGCCATGCCCAAAGCCCTGGCAGTTAAAGCATTGGGTCACTCGTTTTGTAGTCCTGAATGATTCCACGACTATTTTTTGGTAAAGTATTTCGGTTATTCCATAGATTCGTTTATTTTGTTCATTTTTCGGTAGCTCTACTAGGACTATATTCATCGGTATTTTGGTCGATTGTCTATGGAGTCTTTTGACAATGACCTCAGTGAAGCCCATTGAGACCAGTTCAGTTACGACGTCTTCTTCTTTGAAGGCTGTTGTTACCCCCTTCAATACCACTTTCAGTGGTTTTTCCTCCTGTAGTCTGTAGGAATATCCTCCATTATTTTTTTGTACATACTCCCTGATTTTTTTTAAGTCGCCTATGTTTTTCGATTTAATTATGTGCTTTTTGCCAGAAATCGTGACTTGGAATGGTTCCGTGCACAAGCCTTTTAGTTCTTGGCAAAGAAGCTTCCAATCTGCTACATTTTCTGCAATAACAGGAGGAATTCTCGGTTTTTTCACGTTAGTGACTGTGGTCCATGGGCCATCGTTGTCGTTATTTTCTTCATCGTCTTGCGGTGGGTGAGCTGTGTTCATTTGTTGAGAAATTCCAGTGGCGGGACTTTGTTCATCGATGTCCATTCTAGGCGTCTTCAGATTACGCTCGCTCCTAGTTGGCGATCTTGAGTCATCTGATTGGGAGCCGCGAGTTCTCTCCTTTGATTGAACCGTTTCCTCAAGCTTATACTCGATTCCACATTTGTCTAGGATCTTCGTTATTAAGGAGGCTTCGATTATGCATAGTTTCTCGCCGGTTGGTCCGATCGTCGATTTAATTACAATCGGTGGCATATTATTTTTTTTTTATTTGCAAAAAGTAAATTGTTTATTTTTATAGTCAAAACTACTCTTGTTGCTGTTACACCATTTTTATGCTACTATAATTATTTTATTCTTTTTACAATTCTTACACACGTGCTCATTATATATCGAACATTTTGTTGTCTACAAGATGATGATAAAAACAAGATGATCAAAACAGAGTAAATTAATAATATATCACTGATATATTATCTTTAAACAAAACAGATCATTCCTCCTTCCTTATATTGTACATAGTTGGAGAAAACCGGCAAGGAGGGCATCGAGGTCGGGGTAGATCTCCTAGGCGGAGGTGACGTGGAAATTTGAGGGTCTTGTTCCAGTCGGTGAGGTCCTGCTCCAGCGTTGTCCAAGGTCCAATCAGAATCTTCAGCATATTTGGTATCTGAACCTGTCCTCAACTGATTGACATGCACTTTAAATGTGCCTTTTAGGTTCTTTACTAGATAAACATTGTAACCTAGTCGTCGTATCACCTGGGCCTTGAACCATTTGCGCCTATTTTGTATTACTCTTGTAAACAGCACTTTATCCCCAACTTGAAAATGTCGCCTTCCACACTCATTCCTCCCAAAAGTCCTCTGGATAAATTCAGAGTTCAAGCAATTTACAAATGTTCTAGGCACATAACTTAGGAGACGTTCTACAGGAGGCTTATCTAAAGAGGTAGGCGTATTTCTATAATTAAACAGAACATTTTGTAAAATACAGTCCATATTTGAGTTTGGAGATTCCTCTAACGACTTTTCCAGAGATTTTTTTATTATTCTTACCGAAACTTCAGCAATTCCGTTAGACGAGGGATTATATGCTGGCGAGGTTAAGTGGTATACATTATTTTTCCGTAAGAACTCCTTAAATTCAAGCGAATTGAAGGGGGGGCCATTGTCAGACACTAAGCATTGCGGTAATCCATACCTGGCGAAACACTCCCGTAGAAGCTTAATATTTTCTTGCGAAGTAGTACCTCTAACTGGGAATACTTCAATCCAATTTGAATTTGCATCTACTACCAATAAATAACAATCACCTCTGAAATAGAAATGGTCAACATGAACTCGCTGCCACGGTTGGTTAGTCCTGGGCCAAGGTGTGTTCTCAGCAGGAGGAGCTGTCTGATGATGCATACAGGGAGAACATTGCTTCACAAACTCTTCAATTTGACTATCCATTTTTGGCCACCAAACCGAAGATCTGGCTAGAGATTTCATGCGATTGATTCCTATATGACCTTGATGAAGTAACTTCAACATTTGATCTTGACAGGTTCTTGGAATCACTGCCCTAGAATCAACAAAAATGCATCCCTGCAGTATAGAACAATTTTCCAATTTTGAAAGGAATGGTTTCATTGTTTCATCCTTTTTTGCTAACTGAGGGTCTTCTAATAGATATTCCTTGAGCTTATTTAAAACCGGATCTTTATTGGTTTCTTCTTCAATAATGAGGTGATCCAATGGAGTTACATTTTAAAATGATATATCATGTGTCACCAAATCAATGTTGTCTTCCCTTGAATTTATTTCCTCAAGTGGAAGTCTTGAAAATGCATCCGCACAGAGCATGGTATCTTTATTTGTATATCTAATATCGAAATCGAAATTTGACAACTCTAAAGCCCACCTATGCAAGCGATTTGCAATTAATGGCGGAAGAAGTCTTTTGTTTCCAAAAACAGTCGTTAAAGCTTTATGATCACTCTTTAACACAAATTTTCTCCCAAACAAGTATTGTCTCAGTTTGGAAGTTGCAAACACTATAGCAAGTGCTTCTTTCTCAGTCTGAGAGTATTTGGCTTCTGCACTTGACAATGTTCTGGAAACAAAGGTGATTGGCTTCTCTTCCCCTTCCACAATATGACACAAGACCCCACTTATGCCATAGGCAGATGCATCGCAGGTTAAAGTTAATGGAAGCTTCATTGAATAGTGAATAAGCGCCTGGGAATTTAATAGAGCTAACTTCAAATTCAGAAATGCCTTTTCGCATTGGCTAGACCATTTCCAACGATTGTCCTTCTTTAGGAGTTGATAAAGAGGACCAGCCAAGGTTGACATATTAGGTATGTATTTTGAATAGAAGCTCAACATCCCTAGAAAACTCTTCAATGTTTTGTCGAAAGGCTTTTTACACCTTTCTAATGCTTCCAATTTCTTTGAATCTGGTCTAACACCATCTTCATTTATAATATGACCTAGAAAACAAATGCCTTTTTTTTAAAATAAGCATTTTTCTTTATTAAGGGTGAAATTTAGCTCTTTCAATTTATCGAAGATCATTTTTAAAATTCTGTAATGTTCTTGTTCATCTTTAGAACCAATGAAAATATCATCTAAGTATATCACCGTGTTGGGAACATCATGAAAAAGGCTGTCCATACACCTCTGGAAAATGGCTGAAGCTGGACTGATGCCAAAAGGCAATCTATTATATCGGTAAAGTCCTCTATGGATAGATACCACTAGCAGATTTTTTTTATGCTTCATCCATTTCATTTGATGATATGCGGAGGAGAGATCCAATTTGGTAAAAATCTTGTTTCCTCCTAGATTTCCCAACATAGTTTCTATAGTAGGTAATGGATATTTCTCATCTTCAATGCAATTATTCAAAGTATTTTTAAAATCACCACACAAACGTAGTTCTCCATTTGACTTTATTACCGTTACTAAAGGCGTGGACCAATCACTAGCATTAACCTTTTCAATTATTTGACTTTGTTCAAGTCTGTCTAGTTCTTTGTCTATCTTCTCTTTAATGGAAAAGGGTACTGGTCTAAATTTAAAAAGTTTGGGCTTTGCATTTGGCCTCAATGATATTGAACCTTTAATGCCCTGAATTGGTAAATCTTTATTTTCAAATACTCTTTTATATGCTTCTAAAAACAGTTCTAAATTTGACATTACATTTATATTATTACAGATATCAAAAACGCAATTGGGCCAATCAGCTTTTAAAATTCTTATCCAATTTCTGCCCAGTAACGGCGTTTGGTTATTAAACTGGCCTGTCACAATTACAGGTAGTTTTTCCTGATAGTTTTTGTAACTAACATTTACCAAGCATTTTCCAAAAACTGGAATCAAATTTCCCGAAAAACTTTTCAAATGTCCACTGTATTTCTCTAGAGTGACATTTTTGAGATTTGTAAGAAAAAATTTCCTTGAAACTACAGACACGTCTGCACCAGTGTCAACCTCCATTATAGTGTCTGCATCTTCAATTTTAACGTTTACCAATATTTTTGGTGCGTTTTCTAATGTGTTGCACTGAATAGTATTCAATTTATTCAGATTGGGTTTATTCATTCCAGAATTTTGGGCTGATTTTTTATTCCAACATACTGGAGCAATGTGCCCTTTCTTATTGCAAATATAACATTGAGCATTTTTAAATTTGCATAACTTCGTATCGTGGTTAGACTTTCCACAAATTTTGCAAGGATTATTGTATTTACATGGGAATTTAAAATTATTAGATCTGGCTTTCAACTTATCAATATCATGACCAGGATTTTTCATCAAATTTACTTGTGACTTCGCTGCCTCTACAGAATTTGCAATATTTATTGCACTATCAAACGTTAAAAAAGGTTCACTTAGCAGCCTTTTAAGCGTAGCTTCATCGTAGCAACCACTTACAAATTGGTCACACAAATTTTCATTTATGTCAGTAAATTTGCACTTGCCTGCCTGAGATTTAAGCCTCAAAACAAATTTTTCCCACAGACTCATTTTCTTTTTGTACAATCTTGTGAAATAAATATCTTTCATAGTGCTTATTTTTTATTGGATATAAATGGTTGGTTAAAACCTCTACTAAATCTTTATATTTAAGGTCACTTGGCCTACTGGGTACCAACAAATCGCGCAAAGTCTTATAAACATTAACATCAATAGACGTTAATAACACAGATACTTTGTCTGCTTCTAATGTTTTGTTCAATTTAAAACATTCTTCTAATTGTTCCAAATAACAATTTAGATCTTCACCTTCACGAAACCTTGGATAATTTGAATTAGTGGTGCCATACTTACATTAATTCTTCGTCGCCATTTGATACGTTTCTATTAAATGTTGAATATTAATGGTGAAAATTACTTTATAAGAAATTGCACTTTATATATATTTAAAGATAAATGAAAGATACACCATTTTTATGCTACTATAATTATTTTATTCTTTTTACAATTCTTACACACGTGCTCATTATATATGAACATTTTGTTGTCTACAAGATGATGATAAAAACAAGATGATCAAAACAGAGTAAAGTAATAATATATCACTGATATATTATCTTTAAACAAAACAGATCACCTAGAGACCATGGTTTCGAGCTAAATGTCCTCATTAGTCTGGGGCGGAATTTATTTCATGAGACCCACAAGGGGTCAAATGAAATATTTACCATTCACACACATATAAACTCAAGTTTATAAATCACAGTTTTGAAAATGGATGAAGGTTAAGCTGGAAAAAATCTTATAGTAAGTATGTATTGAAAATCTACTTATATTGCTTGATTAAAACTGATATTAAATAGTTAAAATGGACAAACTTCAATTTGAAAGAAGTATTTATATAAAAACTTAAAATAGGATAATTGTTAAAATATTTTTAAATATCGAAAAATTGGTCAAATAGAATATTATTAAAGCTTTTGGAAAAGAAGGAGTTCGAGGCAGCCAATGGGAGGCCAACTACTGGGGGCTACTGGATGCAGTGGCTGGAATGAGGAAAAACGAAAAAAAAAAAAAAAGAACTTGTAAACAATTTAGAAAGGGAGGATTTTCCCTGATCCCCATTGTTATACTGTAAATACTACAATCAAATATATAATTCATTAAATAATCCTTTATTATTTTCTTAATTGATAATAAATGTAATTTTCCCTCCTGTTCTCATTGTATATTTTAAAAGTGGTACAAAGAGCGACACCTCAACTTTGAACCTTCAACCCCACGACCAAGAATAGAGGTGAGTGACTCCCTCTATAGAACTTAAGTCGGTGTCACAACACAGAGTGGCGGTTTAATCACAATAAAAGCATAACATGTTATTATCTATTAAAGTGTAAAGTGTTGTCTTAAAGGTGCAAAACCTATAATTTACTCCATAAACTTTTATACAGATAATATTATTTTTTGATAAATATCTAAAAATATGAAACTCTTTTCTCTCTTTGAATAAAAGGCCACTCCAGAAAAGGAATTGGAAGAAGAACTCTAAACTGTAATGAAATATGAGGAAAATTATATTAGATTAGAAATAAATGAAGAAAAGATTTTGAATCTGTGGTTTAATTAATTATAAATACAAGGTATGTCCCATAAGTTCCAGGACTGGGTCCATAAAAAATAATAATAAATGAAAAATGTAAATAAATTTAACTGTTTATTATAGAAAAAATATCTGGCAACACGGTGGTACCAATATCGAGACGGTAAGTGCGTGCGCGCCAAGGTCATTCTAATTTATTTAAAGGTTACACCTAGCGCTTGCGATTTTACGATGGAACAAAATTTGGAGCAGAGTATTTGCATAAAATTTTGTGCGAAACTTCAAATATCAGCAATCGAAACTTTTGAAATGCTTAATAAAGCATTCCCCAATGACGCCCCAAAGAGAACAACTGTTTTTGAATGACATTCTAGATTTAAAGCTGGCAGAATTTCCATTGAAGATGATCCTCATCAAGGACGCCCAAAATTTCAAAGGACTGATGAAATGTGCAAAAATCACCGAATTTGATAAAAGAAAATCCTCGAACCACTTTGCTGGAGCTAGAGCAAGACACAGGCATCTCTAAAACAACGATTGGAAAGATCAAAGATCGTAACCAAAGATTTGAAGCTCAAAAAGACTCCTGCAAAATTCATCCCAAGATTCCTCACTAATGAGCAAAAACTGTGTCCGCTTGCGCAACCTGTTAGGACATGTTGGAAATGACAAGATAATCACAGGCGACGAGACATGGGTCTATGGCTATGACCCTGAAACCAAGTGTCAATCTGCCTAGTGAAGAGGTCAGGGTGAGCCTAGAACCAAAAAATCCAGGATATTGATATCCAGAAACAAGGTGTTGCTGGTCGCATTTTTGGATAACAAGGGTATTGTTCATCACTAGTATCTTCCTGCAGGCCAAACAGTTATTAAGGAAATGTATTTGGGCATTCTTTGTCATCTAAGGGAAGCGATTCGAAAAAAAAAGGCCAGAAAAATGGACTAATGGTGACTGGATCCTACACCAAGAAAATGTCCGCCCTCACACAGTGCACTTGGTGGCGAGTTTTTTTGGCGAAAAACGGGACACAAATCCTACCTCAACCACCCTATTCCCCAGACATCGCACCAAATGACTTTTTCCTGTTCCCCAAACTTAAAGCAGTTCTAAAAGGAAGACATTTTGACACCAGGGATGACATAATAGAAAAATAGCTGTTGGCATTGAAGAGCATTCCAAAAGAGGCCTATAAAAACTGTTTGACAATTGGGAGAAACGATGGCGCTGGTGCGTTGAAGCAAGGGGGGATTACTTTGAAAAGGGTCAATAATTTTTTTAAAAAATATCTTACTTTTTTTATGGACCCAGTCCTGGAACTTATGGGACATACCTTGTATATTTGAATTAATATATATTACATTTGCAATTATTAATTATGAACCCTTCATCAGGAATCTCCCCAAGTGAATTTTGGCCCAATGTATAATGATCGAAATAAAACACTTTATGGCATATAATAAAAACAGAAATTCAAAGTCAAGAATTCTAAAATATAGTAATGCAATTCAGAATTTGATAACAATATTAGAAATTTGAATAGCTATGAAATAATCATAGCTAACTTCTGAACTGTTAAATGCCATTTTGCTGTGAACACTTGAATCGCCCAGACTAGTCTCCAAAAACAATAACGCACAAAATTTAAGACTTTAATTTATTAACAGTGTTAATTGATATTAAGTGTTATATAGTAAATATTTAAAAAGGTGTTAATTTTGTTATGTCTTACTCAGACGCGTGTTTTGTTATTTGTCTCATCAGGATGGCGCAAAGATAACACACTCATAAAGGATGTAGCAAAGGTTATCGCTTTATTACTCGTCGCACTGAACAGAAGGAGTACAATAAGTAGGGCTTGCCTTCAACTACTCAGTCAGAAGCATTCTTGGCGCCGTGGATGTCACTCGTGTGAAACGTCCCGCTCCACACTGTACCGCCTGGGCTATACCGCCCATGTGACCCCATCTGGACTATCCTCCGTCCCCACCTCCACTGTATACTCTCTTCCTTACTGTCTTGCCCATATCTCTTGACTCTCTTCTTTAACGCGTCACCGCCTTTCTTCTATAATGTTGTTTGCTGTATTGTTTGAATATTCTTAAAATTGTGCAACTAACATTTATCAGTTAGTCTAACATAATTTAAACTATTATAAACGCGTATGATTCTTTAAAAAATTAAACAATATCTACTGCCCTTACTGCAGTGGGAAAATTAATGGGAGGGCCAGACTCATCAGTGGTGAACCCTCCAAGCGGTTTCGCCAGTTTAATCTACCATACCGCTGTTATATTGCATTTTTCGGTTTTCCTTTTATAGTGATACTGATGCTAGACTCTTGGAATGGTATGGTAGATGAAACTAGCAAAACCGCTAGGAGGGTTCACCACTGATGAGCCAGGTTCTCCCATTAATTTTTCCATCGCAGTAAGGGCAGCAGATATTGTTTAATTAAAAAATATGTATAGGTGTCTATAATAGGTACAAATTTTCAAAACAGATGGCGCGCTAATGTGCCATAATAACACATAATCTAATTTACAAAAAAAAAAGATGTAAATCAGAACTATCTAATGATTGTACCAAATTGAGTAGAACGATTCTACGATTCTAGTTCTCAGCAAACAGAATAGCGAGCTCATATAATATGTGTATAATCTCATACACCAAAAAAAGGATAGAGCTCATGCTCTCAAACAAGAGACATAGAGTATATAAATAACGAGTAAATAATTTGCAATTCTTCACAATAACATTAGCTTTGGATATGAATTAAAACTATCTTACATAATACTTCAAGTTGAGCAATTCCAAGTTCTTAAAGTGAATATCATGATAAAACTATCACAACCATATTTAATATTCTTCGCCCTGTATAGCAGACAAGGCGGCAATCCTATGTAAATTATGTGTGTATAAATATTTGGATCAGAATATAAGATATCACCCAAAATTTATTCAAGTAAAATAACCAGCTTCCAATTTCTTGTTTTACATTTACCAAAAACATGTATACCAGCGTATTAGGCCATGGTGCCTTTATCCCAGATATCTATCTATCTACATAAATAAAAATAGCGTGGTTTTCTAGATATGTATATGTTGTGTTGTGCCAAAGATATGAAACAAGAACTGAAGCATCCTCATACGAAGGGCTTCCTTCTCTATTTGAGCATATCCCTGTTCCGTCTTCGTTAGCGTTCGTGATGCAAAGGCCACTGGGCGCCACTCGTTGGCTTCATGCTCTTGCTTGAGGACAGCTCCCAGGCCATACGATGATGCATCAGCTGAGACCATGGTCTTCTTAGAGATGTCAAAGCTTGCCAGAACTCGGTCACTGGCCAGAACGTCTTTGACTTTCTCGAACGCTTTTTTCTGTGGTGAGCCCCAGATGAAACTAACATCTTTCTTTCTTAGGTCGTTTAGTGGCTTTGTGATTTCCGCTAAGTTTGGAACAAAGCGGCCTAAGAAATTGACCATGCCCATAAAACGTTGCACCCCGTGCACGTCAGTTGGCGGTTTCATCTCGGCGATGGCTTTGACTTTCTTTTCGTCCGCCTTGATACCATGTTCGTCGATGTAATGTCCCAGGAATGTGACGTTGCTTACACCGAACTGGCACTTTTCTTTGTTGAGCGTAATTCCTGAGTTCTTTAGGCGTCTCAAAACTTCGCGTAGTGTCTCGTCATGCTCTTCCTTTCTCTTTGCGAAAATGAGGATGTCATCCATGTGACAGATTACCCCATTGACTCCGCGTAGGATAGCAGACATGCGTTTCTGGAAGTGTTCTGGAGCGCTAGAGATCCCAAAGGGAAGCCTTTTGAATTTATATCTGCCAAAGGGCGTAATGAAAGTCGTCAGCGTTTGGCTTTCTTCAGAGAGTTTAATCTGCCAAAATCCGCTGTTAGCATCCAGCCTGGAAAAGATTTTGGCCCCGTTGAGTTGAGCTAGTTCATGTTCAAGGACAGGAAGCGGGTGAAGCTCACGTTCCACACTCAGGTTAAGCCGGGACAAGTCTACACAGATCCTGATTTTCCCGTTTGGCTTTCCAGCTAGGACGATCGGTGCGCACCACTCCGTTGGCTCATCAACTGGTTCGATGACTTCCTGAGCCACCATGGCATCCAGTTGCTCTTTTAACTTCGGCATGAGCGGAAGAGGTACTCGTCTTGGGACTGGTATGGAGAAGGGCTTGGCACCTTCCTTCAACTTGATGTGATATGGCTGTTCAAGAAGCCCCAGTCCTTCAAATAGCTTTGGGAACTCTCGTTCAGGATTGACATCCGTTGTTCCGTTGATGACAAGATCAATTCGTTTGACGAGTTGGAGGTCTTCACAGGCTCCGACACCCAGAAGAGGTTGCTCCAAATGGTGGACCACGTACACGGTTTCCTTCATTTCACGTGTGTTAGCTCGGAGCTTCGCCACGAAGTTCCCAGCATTCTCCAATCTTTGGTTCGCGGCCGCCATCAGTTGACCGTCGGTAGGCGTCAGTTGGACGTTGCTGAAATACCGCTTGTACAGAGAAAATGGTATCAGTGTCACATCCGAGCCCGGATCCAACTTGAAGTGGATTGCAGTGCCGTTGACTCTTACTGTTGACTTCCACCTGCTATTTCTGCTTCCCAGCGTAGGCTCGCGGACAGCATATACATATGAGACCTTCTCCCGCGCTGGGGTTTCCTCCGAGGATATGGCGTTCACTTCATTGTTTTTTCTTCTACAGAGATTAGTGTAATGGCCCTTTTTCCCGCACTTTCCACAGACTTTGTCCTTTGCGGGGCACTTATCTCTGTAACGATAATGATGTTTGGTAGTCCCACAGTTAAAGCAAGTTGGAAATTTTTTTCCTTCGTCTGTTTCCTTGGCACTGTCTGTTTGTCTAGACGTTGATCTGCCATTGTCCTTGCCATGACCTGATGCTTTAGGCTTCTGCTTGGCCACTTTCCACGTTGTGTCGACCTGCGATGTAGAAGGGTTAAGATCCTGTTGTTCACGCATCACAGCTTCCCACTGACGGGCGATCTCGACTGCTTTGGCCAAGGTCAGGTTTTCGTTTAGCATCAGTTTCTCCGACAACTTCCTATCTTTTACTCCAAGCACTAAACGATCACGAATAAGCTCCTCGCGCAGATTAGCGTATTCGCAGTGCTCAGATATTCTGTGCAAAACTGTTACGAATTCCTCGATGGTTTCTTCCGGCCGTTGACTCCTTAATCCGAACAAAGCCCGTTCATACACCACGTTGCGTTTGCCAATAAAGTGGTTGTCGAACGCTTCAATGACTTTTTCGAAGTTCTTTGCGTCATCTTCTGAGAGATTGAACGCAGAGTGGATTTCCTCAGCCCTCTCCCCCATAAGATATATCAATGCTGTGATCTGATATTCTTGTTCCTTGGCGTTCAAGTTGGAGAGAAGTCTGTATCGAGAAAATCGCTGTTTCCAGCTTGGCCAATCCTTGGCGTCGAAACTGAAGTTAGGAGGCGGAAGAAAGGAATTTGATTCCATGTCAGATTTGATTGCACAAGAGTGGAATTAATTAAAAAGGCACTTACTTGGGCTCTTCACGATCCCGGCGCTGCCACCATGTTGTGTTGTGCCCGTTGTTTTGTCAATAATCCACTCTGAGTTGTCGGAGCTCCCTTGGTACCGGTTTTATTATAACCAGTGCCGGAACATAAAGGGAATACCACACACAGCTAGACGCGGAGTTAGTCCTCCCTCCAGCCGACACCAAAACAAACTGGCGAGATCCAGTTTCGGCCGGTTCCCGCCGTCACCTCGGCGCCGCTCGGCGCTTGAGAATTCTTGCCTGAACCCTCAACAGTATACTTGGTCATTATTATAAAATAAAGAGACCTATATATATATAAGTCATAATATATGCTCTTCCAGGAATAATAAAGAAAACCTACAGTCATCCCAGAGAGAGACAGCAGCTAAAGTCCGGTCATTTGAGACACCAGCGACATTCCAGGGGGCGACCACAGAAGCGTTACTTGGAACCTCAGGACTAATTAAGACAGTTGGTGATTGTGTGCGATACAAACGGCCGCCCGGCGGACAGCCGGGCCCGCCATCTCTATCTCTCTCTGGTTGCCTTCCAAATTCCACTTCCAAAATTGTGGTGTGATTATTTCTCTTTCCCCACATTATTATTATTATATTGTCACATTAAAAGTCGACAGGATCTTATCACAGAAGAGTCGACAGGATAAGACCTGGCCGGGAAGCAAATCCCTCATATACCAGAGTATGAAGAAAACAAGAAGCCAAGCCACGATGATCGGCCAATCCCAACTCAACTATAGCCACTTTACTTCGAGCTCTCACCCCCTTCCTCGCCAACCTTTGAACCGTTACCCTGAAGAAGTGATCACCTACGACGGAGATGAAACTGCCGCCCACTTTTCCCAGCACTAGATCTGCCCAAGAACGATCGCCGCGCCAGAGCAGGACACCTTCCACCACCATGGACTCCGCCATACCCCTGCCGCTACTGCGGCCCACAACACTGGCACGTACAGCAGACAGAACCCTCCCTCAATGAACTCAATGAATCTACTTTCTCTCTAAACCAACATAACCTGTAAGTGAAATTGTTTTACCTCTACCATTCATTCTTTAAAGAAGTCATTCCTTGTAAACCCTGATGCCAATATTTTCTATAATTAGTTTAGTTCAATTTATTCTCTCCACGCCTATTAACAATGATTTTACTCTCAATACTATTTATCTAGATATCTGTAACCCATTAAATTTGTACCTTACCAATCGAATTAATAATAGACATTTTAATGAAATATTTTTTATTTTAAAGTCATTCCTTAAAATTGGCATTCTATCTATGCATGTTTTACGATTTTTAATAATAACAACAATCAATTTCATAATAGTGCTCAATCACAATAGGGCTCCAGTACCTAAACATCTTTACCCTTTTGTATATGACCTTCTCTCCTACTTGTAAGCACGGCTCACGAAATATAATTTCTTTCCCTAAACGACTCAAAATTCACTCTGTAATTCAGGCGTCGAAGAATTCCAACCACCACGTGAGCCTTGCTTACAACCAACCCTTGGTGACTCTTATCTATCTTCCCCTTAATGTCCCACTCATCCTTACAACTTTGTTAACCTTATATCAGCTTATGACCTTCTATAGAATTATTGATTAATCAATTATCGATATTGCCATTTCAAAATTCTAATCTTCGCCCTTCATTTATGATAATATATTTTGTAGTTGCTCTCTAGCATATCCACCGACCCACACCATCTAGCCACTGGTGTGTTCGTCACAGGACGCAGATTGACTAACTGCTAGATGTTTATCAACTCCTTTTTGTTCGCACTTGAACAATCTGCATCGAGCGGCACAGTTCGCTCCCTCTTCTCGCGCCACACGTTCGCCACACGGACCCTGTCTTCAAATCTATGTTTGTCCCTTGTCCAAACCAGCATGATATAACCTACCTCCGATATTTCCCACGGAGGTACATTAAACATCGTCGCTGATTCTGTCCGGTCCGTCATCATTTCGCGCAGACATGGGTTTTACGTTCTACCCATCGCGAAATCATCGCCTCGCACAAGCTCCCATGACGGTTCAAACACCTCGTGTCCGAGCAGCTTGTCACTTGTAAAGGACAACGCCGTCCTCGTCCCAATTTTCGGCACTGTGCGCGCACACTTTCCTTCAATTAGCTAAAACTACTAGAGTCTCATAGTATCGAAATAATTAAGGTGGAAAGGCCCAAAGCAAGTTTCCCCTCGCTCTGTTCGCCTATATTCTACCTTTGTATCTCGAACTATTTTATCTTCTCCAATTAACTATAAGTCACTGCGACTTCCTCACCTACACACGGGATTTTCCCCTCGGACTCGCTACACGAGTAACTGCATAGATAAGGTAGAATAGCCCAAAGCAAGTTTCCCCTCGCTCTGTTCGCCAAAATTCTAACACTGTATGTAGTTCTATATTTACCTCAGTCCTGAGCTCACGCAATTTCCAGCCTCAACCTCATTTCTCATACTCTACATCTATAGCATAGAAAACCAATGCCAAGTCCTCCCCTTGCCATGTCCGCTTGAAAACATATCTCAAAATGTAGAGTTCCCCAGTCTTAATGGCTCAATATTTTCATCATGTGTATGTGACTCTTCTTCTCCTTGTTCACACTTCTCAATAGCATTTCCCTTATAATACATTAGAATTTATTGTATATAGCCTTTTTTTATAACCTTGATATTTTCAAAAATTCCCTTAAATATCAAACTCTCCAGTGTTGTAAAACTGCTTGTAAATAATATTTACTTGTGTACTATACAATATTTTATTTCCAAAAACTATGTCACCATAACCTTAATTAATTCCAACTGTAAAATTATTTTCTCTATTCCTGGCTTCACCAGCTTTAAGTGTACTCAAACCATGTTCAGCCTTCTTCAACGGCCATATGTCATAATATATGCTCTTCAAGGAATAATAAAGAAAACCTAGTCAACCCAGAGAGAGACAGCAGCTAAAGTCCGGTCATTTGAGACACCAGCGACATTCCAGGGGGCGACCACAGGGGCGTTACTTGGAACCTCAGGACTAATTAAGACAGTTGGTGATTTTGTGTGTGATACAAACGGCCGCCCTGCCGGGCCCGCCATCTCTATCTCTCTCTGGTTGCCTTCCAAATTCCTCTTCCAAAATTGTGGTGTGATTATTTCTCTTTCCCAACATTATTATTATTATATTGTCACATTAAAAGTCGACAGGATCTTATCACAGAAGAGTCGACAGGATCTTATCACACACATATATATAATACATTAACAGAGTTTTGAGTTGTAAAATTTTAAGCAATCTACTCAGATACCTAACTATACTTAGCGATCAATATACAAAAAATTCTTTATTTTACTTTATTGGCACACTTATTTTTACTCTCTAAAAATATTAGTACAGATATTTATATATATACACATAAATATACATAGCTGTGCTACTATCGCCACAGTTCTCCTAGAAAGTAGTGTTCCCTTTACTGAGGAAAGTTTTGGCCACTATCATTTGACATCTGGATCTGGGATTAGTCTTCATGACCTAATGGCTGTGCTCGGTGACACCTCTAGTTGCCCCCCAAAGCACCACCTCAGATCAGATTAGCATACCATAGCCTTAAGTGACCAGATGACTCCAATCTAGGCCCCCAATAAGTGCTTTAAGAAGGGGTTCATTTATACTAGGTTATATTTAGCGGTAAAGTGGGTAAGGCAAGACTTGTAGGATTTACGCATCCTACAAAACCATGGACCATAAAATAAATTTAGAAAACTTTAAGATGTTGCCTTAAAATTTGTATTACAAATTAATCCGCTTTTGTCTTGAAGGTGCAGCATGCTTCTTGCCAAAACTGAAACCTTTCTGCGACTTATGTTGCCGCAGTGAGACGTTGTTGAGAATGAAATTGTCAAATTAGTAGATACCTCTAATGATATTCCAGATAAAAACCTGAAAATTTTATTTTAAGTTTTCCCATATTCACAACTCTATAACTGTTAAAATTTCGATCAGATTAGTTATGCATTGAGGACGTGCATATATAGCAGACAAGCATACACATACATTGAATTTTATATAGAGAGATAAATATGACTTTATCTATGTTGAAGGAGGCTTTTTTTTCAAAGTTTTGTGGTAGTTCTCATTACTGGTATTACTGATGGATCTATTGTTCCTGTCAGATAAATCTAATTATAAAACCTAATTTTCTAAGTGACAATATTATCCATCCTTATATAGATTTCAAGAAAATTCAATATATTAAAAATAAAATACATTATATGTTTAAAAAAAATTTGAAAAAAAAAAACACCCTTAAAAATTTAAAAATAAATGTATATAGGAATATTTAAAAATAAGAAAAAAATTTTAAACTTTAAAACACAGAATTTGAATTCTTCCATATTCTTATAAATGCATTTAATTATAAATTAATTTTACATCACATTTATATAAATAAAAAAAAATCACAATATTATACAAGAGAAACCGCATAATTTTACCACAGAGAGCCTCTACATCTATAATTTCCGCTTAGCGTTCAAGTATATACTTATTCTTTTTTACAAATATACTCTTATAAAAGTCTTCTTGTATATTTTGATATTAATATTTTTATATCAATATAGTGTTAACTTTGAAACGAACACTCAATTAAAAATGTTAAGCAAATCATTCCAACGGATTTTGAAACTTTCTGTACCGGAAAGTAAAGCATCATATGTAAGTTTTCCCCTTTATATTTTATGATTTATATACCATTTACAATTTTTGGATGGTCTGCCAAATAAAAATTTATTGTAAAATACATATCTCATATTTTTCAAGTAAAAAAAAAGTATTTTATATACAAGGTGAGATGATTAAATTTAAAAGTATTCTAGGTGAAGCATTGATTATAAAATTATTTCCTCAAGTTGAATAATGGTAACTATTTGATTTTAATGGGACTTCACATGAATTTTTGGTGTGTACCTTATTGATTTTAGCTAATATTAAAGAATGGTTAAAAAAAAACAAATATTTATTAAAATTAGAACTTTTTCTTTTTGAGGCTACTTTTCCAAACTATATTTTAAAAAAGAAACAGTAAGAAAAAATGCTATCACCTTAATAATGGTATGTAATAAAGTCTACAAATTTTTAATGAATTTATTATATAAAGGGTTAATTATTTTATAAATAATTATTTGGAAAATATATATAATTGTATATCTATTCTTTTTAAACCTCCTGTTGTTGATGGTTGGCACAATTAACTGCCCACATGTTGCTGAGGTGAAAAGATTTATAGGGTCTCTAATGATATTTGAAATGTATAATAGATATTTAGATCTCTCTAATTTTTTAAAATTTGTGTTCATCCCTGATTGAAAAGGCTTTTCTCTATCAAATGCAAATACAAGCTCATGCATTATTTCAGCATTAAAATTTTAGGAAAATAAAACTAAAGTTAAATTATCAACTGAATAATTTTTTTTTTAATGATAAATAATAAAGGGAATTTCAAAAATAATTTTGAGAAACTATTGTGGTATCAAACTCCCATCACCAGAGCCAAGATTGGGTGGCAGATACAAGAGAGTGCTGCTGGCCACTGGGGAACCGTGGGATTTAAAGACAAGATTCAGCTGAGAGGTAGGGATGGGGGGAGACCAGACAGTCTGGTGTGAGTAGTTCGCAGAAATGAGTTCCGAAAAAGGTGCTGTCGGAGGTCCGGTGAATAGGAGCTGTTGACCTGAAGGTGGTAGGTGCCTGAAATTGGCCAAGTCGGGTTGGTGACTAGACTTTATGGAGTGGACTGCTCTATGGAAGTGGACACCAGAATGAGTGTGTCGGTTGGCTGCAGAGTGACCTACACATCAATGTAGCCTAGGCTGGACGAGACCATTGTGGAGTGGGATGCCTCACAAAAGTGACATCCATAGTGACAAGTATTCTGACAGCGGAGGTTGAAGGCAAGTCCCACCTATTATATTCTACATACCTTTACAAACTTGTGTGCTAACTTTGTACCATCATGATCAGACAAAGAACACAAACAGCGTCTAGGTACAACACTATTTATAAAGCTGTAGGGAGGGAGGTTCTAAGCACTCATCATAGCAGAAAACTTGAACAAAAGCAATATGCTGATACCATGATCTTTTCCTTATGTATGGATTTGGAAGCATAGTCTATTAATACAACAAATTGTTTTACCTTGTGAAATAAGATTTATAAACTTACATTAAGCTGGGTAAATATCAAAGTACAAGTGTACATATTTTCACCTCACAGAAGACAAAAGTTAATGAAAGTAGGTGAAGACTGATGGTTTTAAAATTAATGATGAAGCCCCATTTTAAATTAAGAAACTTTACATTGTGTGAAATTAAATGTGCATTAATAATTGTAAATATAGCAGCTTTTAAATGACACAAAAATATTATTTAAAATTCTTATGAAATTGGCTTATTGACTGGATTTCCCTGTTAATTCTCTGTCTATAATGCTGCACAATGAATTGAGTATTGACAAATGCTGCCTTTCATAGTTTAAAGTGTTAATAATAGGTAAATGTATTAGATTTAACTGATGTAATAATTTAGCCATTCACAGGGTACTTTTAAACCAATCGGTCTGATCAAATAGGATTGCATCACAGCTGCTTACTGCCAAAGCTGGTGTTTTGACAACTTCTTTAATCTGATATTGTTAGTTTTCAAAAAATATTATAAGCATGGTTATAATGCATTGAAAGAGGCTCACATTTCACACGCTGTTTTTGTTCTTTGCCTGATCAGGTGATACAAGGATGGCATGCAAGTTTGTGGAGGGATGCAGCTGAAGTTAAGGCTTTATTAGAGTGGTATGAACTAGAAGGAATACACTATAAGAGATTGCCTCCAACCTCTGCCATCAGAAAGATTCTTGGGCACTATGGATGTCATTCTAGCAAAGCATCCTACTCCAAACACTGTCCATCTGGCCTAAATGACATCAACCTGTAGGCTGATCAGCTGCTGACCAACTTTTGTTCTGATGTCCACTCTTTCTACAGAGCAATATACTACATACAGTCCAGTTGCCAACCCAATTGCCCAATTTCAGGGTACCCTCGCAATCAGGCTAACAGCTGTTATTCACTGGACTGTGTCTGGCCCCTACTTGAGAGACTCCTCACTGTCAACCCTAAACCAGACTGTCGTCTTCCTCCTTGTCCTTTGTGGTCATTACCCTGGTTCTGTTGGTTCCCAGCCTTTTTGTTGTCACCAGCTTTTTCCATCTTGCCATACTGTCATCTAGACTGGAGCCAGTAGCACTTTTTTATTTATCTTTTTCTCACCATCCAAGACTTTCTTGGCACTTGAGATTAGCGAACCAGACATCACATTGCCCCTTTCAAAATCCTGCTCATCCCAAATATGGAAAGCTTCCCCCATCCTGCTACCTTTTGATCTTTAAGACCTCTCTGGCTACATTGGCCATTTGCTCCAATTTCTATTTTCTTTAGCTAACCAGTGGGTTGCACTTTCATGTAGCACTCAGATCCAATATCTCCAGTTGGATCGCTGCTGTAGTCCATGACAGCCTGGTTCTGTCACAAGTCAGCCATGCAATCACATTTCAGCTCAATAACTGATATATTCATGTAGTAATTCAGAAGGCATCCAGGGGGCTGAATTTCCACACAACAAATCATTTGGAGGGCATTCTTCCTCCATCCACTTGACTTGGTTCAAAGTACTTGTGCAACAGCTGTTGTTGTGGCCATCAGCTCGCTCTCCTCAACTACAGTACCGGTCTAGATCATTGCCTTATCTGTGCTACCATTTCCAGTGTGATATATTCACCTATCACATTCCTTCATCTGTAGGCTGTTTCCATCTTGCAGAATTTGGCTTTTCACACACAGATTCAAAAGACATTCTGAACTTTCTTCATGAACAAAAGCTGGTTATTTATACATTTTTTTAAATGAGAGAAAGCACAATATATTTTCAATGAGAATAAACTAAGCTGCATAACCCTTCTGAAATCTAAACTGTTGCGTCATTCCCCAACGTCATTTGTCTTTTTTGTCTGATCAGGATGTTATAAAGATGACATGAGTAGGGGAAGGGATGCAGCTGAAGTTAGGTCTTTATAATGAGTTTATTGAACTGGAAGGAATAAAAAAAGATACCTCCAGCCTCCACCATCAAAAGGATCTTTGGTGCCTTGGGTGTCACTTACAAAGCGCCCAACTCCATATAGTTCAAGTCCGGCTTGGACAACACTAATTTGTAGGCTGATACACTGCCACTTGCTGTAGTGTCCTTTATTTCCATAGAACAATCTGCTTCATTCCATCCAGTTTCAACCTTCCTGGTCAACTTCAGGGCACCTCTGTGGTCAGACCAACAGTTGCTATCCACCAGGCGGTGTCCACTTGAGTAATTCCTTGCTGTCATACCTCACCAGACTCATTTTCCTCCTTGTCTCTGTTTTACTGTGTTTCTAAATTAAAAATATAAATTTGCATATTCATTGTCAACTTTTATTTTTAATCACAATATATATGTTTAATTTGTGTTGTTATTGATTTCAGAGCCTTTCTCCACGTGTGAATTCCAGTTCAAAACCATCTGGATATGTTCCCCCTCCTAAACTTGAAAAAATTGATTCTTGTATTGAAATAAAACGAATCAATCAAGATTCAGATGGTAAGGCACCTCTTGCCATTTTATTTGCTTGGCTTAATGCAAAAGAACGCCATTTAGAACATTATAGAAAACTTTACTATGCACATGGATTTGATGTTCTTACAGTGAGATTGAGTTCAATGCAGCTTTTGCTTCCAAAGCATGGTAGTCAAATTGTTGCAGGAAAATTACTAAATTATTTAAATTCAATGCAAAATTATGATAAATTTGTTATACATACATTTTCTGTTGGCGCTTATCTTTTTGGAGAAATGCTTATTCAAATGCAAAAAAAGACTGAATTTGATCAAGTTAAAAGCAAAATATCGGCATTAATAATGGATAGCTCTGTTGATGTAATGGGTCTGCCACAAGGTCTTTCAAGATCACTTTCTTCACAGCCTTCTATAATTAAAGCTTTGGAAAAATATGCTTCTACGCATATGGCTCTTTTTTATAATGTCTCTACAAAATATTATTATGCTGCTTCAAAAGCATTTTATGAAAATGATCTCAAATGCCCTAGTCTATTTTTGGCATCCAAAGATGATTATGTTGGATCATATAAAAATTCAGAAAAGGCCGCAAAAAAGTGGGCTCAAAAAGGAAATGATGTTAGCCTTAAAATTTGGGACAACTCAAGCCATGTTAGCCATCTTAACAATCATCGTCATGACTACAGTGATGCTATTCATAATATTTTGAATAAAATTGGCTATGAGAAAATTCTTGTTACAGAAAAAGAGTTTATCAAAGAATAAAATTTGGAAAGAATATACAATGATCCAAACATTACAAATTTACACATATTACTAATCGATTTTAAAATACCGTAAATTAAATTCGAAAGCAACTCTTTAACTCTTTAGTAAGCATTAAAACAATAAATTTTTCAATAAACACTACTTTTAAAAATTATTTGTTTTTTTTATTATCCATACCTCTAGCTTTTGTGATTTTTTTTTGTAAAAAATCTTTAAAAGGACAATTTATTTATAATTAATTAACATCATTTCAGCATTAATATCCAATGGGATTTAATTATTATACTATTATAGGAAAGGATAGACATCCTAAGCTATCATATGCAAAAGTGAAATACAAAAAATAAATCATTTCCACATCCATTTTCCCACCTCATTTTTATGGCATTATGAATCATTACTTCCCCTTCCTGCAGTCTATGGCAGGCTCCGAGTGGTCTCTCTTAAAAATGTGTTATTATAATGCTTTTGCTCCAACTTAGAAGATAACAATAACATAGCTTTAGATTATAGAGCTTAATTATAAACACAAGATAATAAGACCAAATTCAAATAAATAGTGTGTGACTTTCGGTAACAACTTTCTTACCAAAACGTCACACACTACTTAATTATTTGGATTTGGTCTAATTACCTAATTTATAGTCTATAATCCAAAATGTGCCTTATCGGAGCTTAATTATGAGTTTAAGATTTGAGAGAGACAACTAAGGAAGCATTGTTTACAAACAAGAAAAAAGACATCTGCACACTATAGCCCACTCCTGCCCACCAAACCTGCCTTCTGGTGGTGGTAAGCCTAGATAAAATTGCCACAGGGGACAAAATAAATTTATTTACAAATTGGTCTAAACATTCCATACACTTTTAAATGATTGTTTTAACAACTACATATTGAAACAGCACAGCTTGGGAGTAGATCTTTTGACTGGAGACTGCCTGAGCAGAATTCAACCATATATATATTACCAACATATAATACTTATATAAATATAAAAACTTGAAAACAACTGACAAAAATTAGTGAACCAGGTGTACACGTGTAGACAAAGTAACAAAAGTAGCTAAAACAAAGTATTACAAAGATATAAAAAAATATTTTCAAGATGATTAAATAAAAATTAAATTCTTATCTTCTTTATTAGATCTTTGAAAATGGAATGTCTGGGGCTCAAGGAGGTAATGATAATGATGTGGCAACACAGGAAAACTAACTCAACAAACACTTGAGTATCCAATTCACAGGCAAGTTTTGAAAGGGCTTCTCACATACCTATTGCACCTCTTTATATATATTGTTGCATTGTTGGTTGACAAAGAATAACTTCCATGGGTACAAAGGATCTTTAGGACTTTATTTAAGCTTAATCAATAAAATAATTACAGATGAATGCAAAAATAAAACAACAATAAAGAAAACAGCAGTTACAAACTCACCAACTGCAGTGCAGTGAAGGAAAGCAGGCGCAAAATAGGAGAAAGAAGTTGGTAGAAACTTTTAGAATCTTCCAGTAAGTACACTGACGTCAGCCGTAAGCAGTAGTCGAACCTCTTGAGACCGCAGCGTTTGCTTGGAGTCCACCACGTAGCTTCGTTCTTCCCAACATGAGATCCTCAACCCTATATATCCCGGAGTAGATCTTTCCAGGACGGTCATGGTTAATCAGCTAATCAGAAAGCCGCCAGCGCTAAGCTTTGCGCAATCGCTTTAGATTGGCCAATTATTTGTTCTCCGATTTTTCTACATTATTCTTGAAAGTTCTAAGGCATTATTCTGGAAAATGCCCTTTTTTTCTATGTAACTCTGCCCCCTCCTTAGGACTGATCGTCCCGAACAGTCCATTGTTCTGGAACAGTACCCCTGAAAAGTGTTATTCAGTTGTAGTGCACCACTTTAGGTTCAGATGTCCGGGTTTTCTGAATTCGATAGATGACATTGAGGCACTTTATGATCTTGTAGGGTCCTTCCCACCGATACTGAAGTTTAGGAGAAAGTCCTTTCTTCCTTTGAGGATTATGGAGCCAAACAATTTCACCCTCTTTAAAAGTCTAGTTGGAAGTCTTGACGCTGTACCTGACTTTCATTTTCTCACTAGAAAAGTGAAGCTTTTCTCTTGCCCATTGGCGAATGGTCAGCATCCTTTCTTCCAAGTGAGAGATGTACTCATTTTTGGAGATTTCTTCTGGACGACCAAGGAGCACATCACAAGGGATTCGGAGTTCATGGCCAAATAGCATTCTAGCAGGACTTTACCAGTGTATTCAAGCTCAGCTTATCGATAGGCCATCAGGATCATAGGAAGATGTTGAACCCAGTCTCTGATTCTTGTCGACAAACATGGTCAGGTGTTGAATAAGAATCCTGTTAAAACGTTCAACTATCCCATCTGCTTGATGATGCAAAGGTGTAGTTCTTGTTTTCTCAATGCCTAGTTGTCTACACTGTTCTTGGAAAATTTTTGATTCGAAATTCCTTCCTTGCTCAGAATGCAGAATTCTTGGCACACTAAAAAGGCAGACCCAATCTCGAAATAGTGCCTGGGATACAGTTGAAGCCTCTTGGTCTTATAGAGACTGCGATAGGTCATTTAGTGAAGTAATCTATTATTAGCAGGATGTACTTATTTCCTAGGTCGCTTTTTGGAAAGGGCCCCATAACATCAATGGCAATCTGTTCAAACGGGGCACCCACATTGTAGATTTTCAACTTTCCTTTTGATCTTGTTGTCGGTCCCTTTCTTGCTGAACATCATGTACAGTTCCTGCACCATTTTTCGACATCAGCTCATACACTTGACGATAGCCAGCAACTCTTTTCTAGTAACACAGTAGTTTCGTTCAGGCTTAGATAAGTTCTTGCTAAAAGAGCAATTACTCTTTCAGAGCCTTCCTGCACTCGTGAGAGGACACCACCAATTCCTGTATTACTTGCGTCTGTGTCCAGGATGAGTCTCCAGGTCTAGGGTAGGCCAGAATAGGAGCAGCTACCAGCATCTCTTTCAGTTTTTCCATGACTCTCTGGCAATCAGTAGTCCAAACGAACGCCCTTCCACTTTCTGTCAAATGATGGAGAGGTCTAGCAATATTGGAGAACCCTGGGATGAACCTACGGTATAAGTGCATAATCCCAGAAAGATTCTCAGTTGTGTCAAATCTTTAGGAGTAGGCCACTTCCTTACAGTTTCTGTCTTTTCTTGATCAGTTTGAACAAATTCAGCAGAAATTGTATTCCCCAGGTAGGCTACTTCCTTTTTAAAGAGTTTGCACTTCTTTGGACTCAATTTTTAATTGACAACTTCTAAACGTTTAAACACCTTATCAATGTTCGAGAGATGTTCTTCAAATTTCTTTCCAAGTGCAATGATGTCATCCAAATAAATCAGACACGTTTTTGTAGCCAGTCCTTGCAGAACAGCTTCCATTAGACTTTCAAATGTTGCTAGCGCATTGCAGTGCCCGAAGGGCATTACATTGAATTGCCACAATCCAGACCCAGTTGTGAATGCAGTCTTTTCTTTGTCATCAGGATGCATTTCTACTTGCCAGTATCCACTTTTCAAATCCAGTGTTGAAAACTATTGGGATCCAGCTAAGGTATCTAGAGTTGCATCAATGCGAGGAAAAGGATGAGTCCTCCTTGGTGATATTCAACTTCATATAGTCTACACAAATTCTTGTAGATCCACCTTTCTTTTTCTCAAAGACAACTGAAGAAACCCAGAGACTTGAAGAGGGTTCAATAATGTTTTGATCAAGCATATCTTTTACCAAGGTTTCCACTTTTTGACGTCGAGCAAGGGGTATCCGATTGTGTGCTTGTTTAATTGGATTTGATTCACCAGTGTTGATTCTATGCCTTGTCAAATCTGTTCCTCCATAGTCTTCTGATGACTTGGCAAAAATGCTGCCCTAGGTAGCAAGGAGTGTTGGCAGTTCTCTCTCCTGTCCAGGTTGAAGTTCTTTATTTTTACCTCCCAGACTTGTTGAAGATGATCTTGAACTTTGTCTGTTCTTCGATACTTCTGTATCACTGGATGATTTCTCTTAATCAAAATAGTAGGTTCTGCATTTCCAAGGCATGAGCCTCTCTTAATGGCACATGCAGAATCAGAGATTCACCACCCATACTCGTATTACGTCCTGTCCAGTGTCAATAAGTTGCTTTGCTATGAGAATCCCTCTTGAGAGTGCCTCGGAGTTCTTTCCAGTATGGCAAATTTTGGAATGACCTTTGTAGTCTCCAACTGTCCTTTGATGACACATTCACTGCGTGGTGGCACTTGTGTATCTTCTAAAGCTAACACTCGACAGGCTTGAAAATTGTGAAGTAGCTGAGATGTCAGGAGAGGGATATCTTCATCGCTGGTACGCAGCAAGTTCCGCCCGATATATATATCGAAAGTCCAAATTGCCTCAGGACATCTAGACCAATGATGCACTCGTCCATAATATCTGCAACGTAGCCTTTATGCTGAAAAACCTTTATTCCAATTTGTATGCTTAGAAAGACACAATGGTGTACTTTGGCCTGCTCCTCTATTACAGTCTGCAGTGAAATTGGCTTCATTCGGACCTCAGCAGGCTTAAGATACAGTTTCTGGAAGACATCAGCTCGCACGAGGGTGACATTTACCAGTGTCAATTACCATGTCACAGCTTTTTCCATTTATGAAACCCCATAGCAATAATCCATTTTCTGTATTTCGAAGACTGGAGACTTGAATGGTATCACAAAGCTGACTATTCGTAATTTTCCTTGTTGTTCCTAGGGGCTGAGGGGGTTTTAGAGTTATCTGGATATTTTTCTTTATGTGGCAGTCTTTTCCACATTTCCAGCAACCTGTATCATTGTGCTGTTTTACTTTTCGGGGGCAAGTTGGAGACATGTGATCATGGGCCCTACAGGTCCAGCAGCGACCTTTTCTCTTTCTGGATTATTCAATTTAACTTGTCTAGCCACACAATAACTTCCTCTTGAGGTTTGTTGGACAAGGGTTTCTTGTAGAGTAGTCACACTTTAAAGTCTGGCAAACTTTTGGGTCCCAGGGTCTCTGATGGCATCAATAAACTGTTGTTGGGCCATAAAGTCTTGTGTTTCAGATGGGCATGTTGGAAAGGCTTATCTTGCCAGGCAATTGAATGTCGTTGGCCAATTCCTGCAAACTTTCTTTCTTGTCTTGTAGGCTTTTCTTGAATTTTACAACATGAAGCTGTTGGTATTGTTCTTCTCCATATTGGGACTCCAGAGCGTCAATCAGGGAGTTGAAGTCAAGGCAAAGTTGTTCCGGAATCATCTGGAGAACTTCCACTGCAGGTCCACAAAATCTAGCAGCCAAAAAGCTTGCCTTATCCCTTAACGTTCCATCTGTTCGCTTGGGCAAACACATTGAACTGGGTTTTGAAGGAAGTCCATGATGATTGTCCATCAAATGTAGGAACTTTGACAAGAGGCCTACCCGAATTGTTATTTTCTTGCTAGAAAACCTGGAGTTCTGGGATGGCCCGTTTCCACAGCAGCAAGTCTCTTCTAAAGCAGACATTTTATCTTTCATTTCTTCTTTTACAGAGGAGATTTCATCTTCTAAGCATTTGAACTTAAGCCCCAAGCTTTCTTTTAGCTCTTGATGTTGAGCTTGAAAAGCCTGATTTTGAGCTATAGTATCACAAGTTTCCTAATTTTGAGTTTGAAAAGCTTTACAAGTTTCTTGATTTTGAGCTTGCAAAGCCTGGTTTTGAGCTTGCATAGCCTAGTTTTGAGCTAGGATCGCTTTCAATATTTCTTATTTTTCTGGTATCATAAATTATTCAGGCTTCACCTAAAGATCCCACTTTTGACATCAAATTGTTGTGTTGTGGGTTGACAAAGAATAAATTCTGTGGGTACAAAGGAACTTTAGGAATTTATTTAAGCCTAATTGATAAAATAATTACAGAAGAGTGCAAAAATAAAACAAATAAATAAAGAAAACAGCAGTTACAAACTCACCAACTGCTGTACAGTGAAGGGAAGCAGGCGCAGAACAGGAGTTTCTGCATACCAATTTGAATACTAAACAAGTACTTCACACCCACACTTTCTCATATGTTGTAAACTGTGCTTCCATTCAAACCACAATTCAAATGAACTCTTTGATGTACTTGTTCACAACCCGGTTTCTCAGATATTCAGACCATAAGGCATTTTGAAAATTGCAATTATTCATTGTGCTTCTAGATGAATTGAGCAAAATTCTATTCATGTGATCTGCAATGCCATTTTAGTGTGGGGTATACATCATTGTGTGTTCATGAAGCCATTGTGAAGGTTTTTCAAGGCTCGGGAAAAATTGAATATTTTCTGTACACATTTTTTTATGGAATTATTCTGTTGCTTCTATTTTCGATTTCCTTAATTTTTCAAATACATCGCACTTTTATTGAGAAAATAATGGATATCCACAATGCATAGGACATAACACGTACCTCCCTAATCGAATGGTGCTATTAGATCACAATGAACTTGTGAACTTGGGTGTTGTAACAGAAAATTGGCCATCTAGTTGATTTTCCAATTTAATAAATGGTTTCAACATTGCATTTTGAACCCTTGACTGCTTGCTTTTGATCATATCAAGAATGGTGTGTATGTTAATGTGCATCATTCTTTGATGCCTTAGTTCTAAGACGTAAAAATGATTGAGTACAATAATTTAAAAATCAACATGAGTGGTAGCAGTGATAACAAAACTCTACCTTGTCTTTCCACTTCAATTAGTAGGTTGTCATCACCATAATAAATAAGACAACTGTGTTTGGCAAAGATCACTTTTCAATCATTCTCTATTGCTTGTAATATAACTGGTACCAACAAGGTGTTCGCAAACATCATCTCATTAGAAATGGAAGCATCAAAGCACAAATGCTTCTTTTAAACATGAAACAAACTCCTACTGTCCTTACTGCGATGAAAAAAAATTGGGAAGGCTTGGCTCATCAGTGGTGAACTATCCCAGCGGTTTTGCCAATTTAATCTACTGGACTGCTACCCCTAGAGCTCTAATACTGTATTGGACACTTCTGCTTAAATATGCTGCAATCTTCATTAGGCTAACATAAATTTCCCTTCAGCGTTGTAGAAGAAATTACAGTATCATCAATTGTGATCACTAGCCCATGAACTTCTTCACTGTGGTTAGAAAACTTTTTCTCATTTGGCATCATACAGTGAGTTGCTCCAGAGTCTATTATCCAAGTGTTTTCTAGATTGACATTGGATGTGTACCACATGTTACAGATATACCTTTGGCCTCTTTTTGTGGTTTTTCACAGAATTCATGCTCCATTGCTTTCAAACTGTTGCAGTCCTTGGCCAACCATTTTTCTGATATTAATTGCACTTTCTACCCCATAGATAACCACCATTTAATAAATTAATCCTCTGTATCTCTCTCCCTTTCTCTCTTTCTCAATATATATATATATATATATATATCTTCTATAGAGATAATAGGCTAACAGAGTTTACAGTTGTAAAGTTTTAAGTATCTCCTCCGAAGATACTTAACTATAAATAGCTATCTATATACCAAAATAATCATTATTTTTTGCTTCATATGATCGTTTTATTTTTATTTTCCAAATATTAATAGATTTTTTATTAATATATTTTTAATTTATTCAATTCTGCAAAGTAGATTTTTTGCCTTCAAATGTTGCTTATCTTATCTTATTTGTTATTTATCATCATCAAATTGTTTGTTTTTAAAACACATTCTTTTTGTATTAATACTTCTTTGGCTCCTTTAGATAACAACCTTCCCTTCATTCTGAAGAGGCATCTGTTTCCACTAAGGTTGGTTTTTGCTATGAATATAAATAAAGGCTCGAGGCCAAATCTTTGCTAGAGTGGGTCTCTTGCTACAATTGCCTATGTTTACACATGGACAGCTCTATGTGGCTTTTTATCAAGTGCGAATTTTGGGTAGCATACATGTAAGGTTGAACTCACATATATATAAAACTAAAATTGCAATTTATTTTCAGATTTTTTTTTCCCACTTTAAATGTATTTATTTAAAATTTTCACCTTTGGATATATTTCCTCACCAGAAATTGCTTATCAAACACGAGAATGTGGAGGAGCAAAAAAACTAATTTTTTTACATTTTGAATATATTTATATAAATTTAACCAATGCCTATAGTTTCTCACCTGAAAGGATTTTTTTGTATTATTTGTTTGCTAATAAACTATTTAGTTCAATTATTTCGATTTTGGTCTTCTCTTTATTTACTAATTTTTTTCCACTGCTCTATACATAAATTTTGTACATTTTCAATTGCCACCGTCGCCTCTGTAATACCTTTTAGCGGTAAAGTTGTATTTAAGCAACAATCAACTGTCTAAATTTGAATTTTAAAAGGGTCAAATTATCGATAGTGTCAAATTACAATTTGTTATATGATAGGCCATAGTTTAGGACATCAAAACATGGTCGAATTATCGTGTGTCGAATTAACAAAGTTATACTGTATATATAAAACTAGAAGTATAGTTTTTAATAAGGTCCTTTGAATTAATTCATTCCTTTTATACATTGTCTTATCTGCAATATAGTTGTGTTGTTTGCAATTTTATCTGCTGATTTGTTTAACTTTCTTTTTTTTTCACTCTAAATATATTTATTTAAACTTTTCAACCAATGCCTATAGTTTCTTTTGTGAAATTGCTTACCAGACATGAGTCGGTGTTAACAGTGTGGAGTGTGAGATTGTGGAGGAGCAAAATAACTCCCTACTGAATTTCTCAATAGCCTTACTCCCAGAGGAATGCCTCCACACCAGTTACAACTCTAGGTTGGTGCTATTGTTATGCTTCTGAGAAATTTTAATCCTAAGCAGGGTCTTTACAATGGCACTCGTATGGTGATACAGTGCATGTGCTCTCATGTCCTTGAAGCACAAATACTAAGACCAATGTTGTACACACTGTATTGGTGTCAAAATATTGTTGGCTCCTTCAGATAACAACCTTCCCTTCATTCTGAAGAGGCAAGAGTTTCTGAGTTTGCACTGTGCTGTCTAATATGTTGTTAATTATAAGGTTTGTTGTGGATGATATGATTCCATTCTCATTTTGATATATAAATATATAAGATCTGACCGAATCTATATACTTTAAAAGTATTTTTACACACCCTATATTTGAAATGCTGCTTCTTGGAAATAAGATTACACCCAATGCAATTTTTAAGCCACTATTCATACTCTTGATGTCTGCTGGCCCTACGGGTAAACCCGGGCATTGCCCAGGTCACTCAGCTAGTATAAATATATATATAGTGAAAACAACATGTACTTTCTGGGATACTTAAAAAAATATATTACAAAGGTTTGAGAGAGAGCTAGAGAAATATTTACATTAAATATTTTTAAAAATAAAGTAGAACCTCCCTGTAAAGGACACCTAATTGCAGAGCCAAAGTGTACTTTTGGGAGAGGTGTCCTCTTACTGGAGAGTTGCAAAAAAGTAAAATGGTAATTTTGCAAATGAAAACTGTCCTTTATAAAGAGGTGTCCTCTAGCGTGAGTGTTCTCTCATGGAGGTTCTACTGTACTTATCCTCAGAAGCCTGATATTTTGATATTAATATATAACCATGTTGCTCTTGACTTATAAAATGTATTCTGTTGAGTTTCAATGAAAACACACTTGGCTAAAATATGTTTTATATTGTATAACACTGATGAAAGGGTAGAATTTCCATGTGTTGAATATCCTATATTTACATAATTGATTTTGCATAATGAACAAAAGATTTTGGTTTTGTTAGGTTTTTTTACCTGTCTTTGTAGTCAACTTGCCCTGGAAGTATATTTTTGCTCTGAATTAAATGTAGATTTCCAAGAAAGGTTTTACTGTATTTTTTCTCAAGAAATATTATTTTTGGTCCAAAATACTTTCACTGATTAATCAAGTCTTTTGTTTAATCTGGTGGTGTGTCAAGGTATAACTTGCACTTTGCTGATGAAGGCATACAGCCTAAAATAGTTATGTGGCTGTCTTTCAAAAGATTTTCTCTGAAATATATTCAGAAATAAAAATTAAATTTCATTAATATTTCCCCAAATATAGGGCAGTAGCATTCTTGAAATGTTCAATTGCAAAATATTAATTTGCATTTTAGCACTGATTTACAACTTTCAGCCCTATCTACTTCAGTTCTTAAAAACCTTACAACTACTCGAGTTCTTGAGCCTTATCAGAATTTGAATCCAAGACCATGATTAATCTTGAAACTTTAAATATATACATTCTAATACAAATATTATTTACAAGTTGTATATCATGGGGCAAATAAAACATTAGCAGGATATTTCAGTCAGGGCATAAGGGCAATGTTCTGGGACCCCAGTACAGAGACCATAGTGGCAAGACAGAGGAATTAGTTGAAATGTTGAATAAAAAAAGAAAGAGACTGAGTTTAACATAGATGAAATGGCAATAATTCCAGTGAGTTCAGATAAAATTCCAGTGGTGTCCAGATCAAAATGCACATGCTATATGTCGCACCCTTTTAGGGCATTTAACCAAATAATAGTAGATGACTATGTTCAGAATATCTTTCTAAGAAGCTACCTGAATTTACCAAAATATACTCCGGGTTATATGTTGAAAATGAAGTGTGGACAAGTATATCCCTGAAAGTTGTCATCTCATTAAACAGATTTTAAGTCCGAAATGGAAGAGAGCAGGTTGCCTTGCTCATGTTTGGCACATCTCGGGATAGAGCAGGTTGAAAATTTGTTGAAAACCTATCAACTATTTTAGACTCAAAGTGATTCTCATTCTTGAAGGGTTGTACAGACTATACTGATATACAGACTAAAATCTCTGCTATGATTCAAAGAGCAATGGAAAAGAGCATTCAAAAGACAATATGCATATCCTAAATACTTCTCATTAGTCACTTCAAACACCTAAAAAATTCAATAACAGCTGAACTATGCTCACAAATATTCCTCTGGTAATTAAACGACTTTCTGCATAACTGAGACTCCTATGGATATTCTTTCCAGAAAATCGTTCGAAGACTGGAAGACATTGTCCTTTTTTCTTATATCCACTCAATTAGATTAGGGTATCAAGCTTGTAGAACTTGAGACATTGACAACTGTCAAGACTAGGTGAAGTAGAATGTGTCTGCCTTTGTCATTAAGACTGGGAACACTACTCAGTGGATAATATCAGCCGGTCCAGCTGAGTGCAGGTTTTTTTTAGCAAGCTTATTACTGCTCCCCCTCCTCCTTTTTTCATCCAGGCTTGGGACTGGCAAAGACAGACATTTTCCTTTAACTTGTAATCTGTGTGAAAGCAGAATACAAGATGGAATCATGCATATGATATTTGGTTGCTTTAGCTTGAAGAAACAGAAAAGAACTCTTGGGTTCTGGACTTATCCCTTCTGAATTACTACATCAAGATACTAGTGATTTTATCAAGCTAAAATGTAATGGTATGATGAACTTCTGAAATGGTGCCAGACTGTCAGGGACTACAGTGACATTAGAACTGGAAAGGTCCGAGAAAGTGGTACAAGACTGGATGGTCGATACACATCATAGTTGGAGCCAGCAACCCGCCTGAAAGGGATGGGGCATTGAAGGCTTCTTGGAGTCCAACAAGTGTCTGTGATGAAGAAATTATACACCTTGAGTTAGAGCGGCTATCTGTGATCTAAGCTGGAAAGATGGGCTTGACCATACCCATCACCACCATCCCTCCTTTGTCAGACAAGGTAAAGAATTAACACTCTGCCTGAAAATAGTGGTACTAAAATTGAGACTGCCACAAGCCTTATTTATTTGAGAAGTCCATAGTCAACTGCAAGTTGAGCATGAAAAAGTTCATCTTGGGGGATTTAGAAGACCTCTAGTGGAAGAAAATGGGAACCCAACATTGATCGTTATCCATTTCAACAATATCAAAGACACTATATCAACAGTTTTCTGGGCAGCAACGATATGGACAGTGTGGTCTAATGCCCTATGTGGGCTGAAGTGGCAAAAAAGTAATATTGAGGTTCCTAACTGTACAGAAATGGTGATGGCAGCTTCAGGATATGCACAAGGAGAGAACCAATATAATGACAATAACATCGCAAGCAACAAACCATGACTACCATTATGTAGAGAACCACTGCCCCATGCTTTGTCAATTTCTTGATAGTAAGATAACTGTCAGGCGCGGGTACTGATTGAAAGTTGAAAGAAAGTCTGAGTTAAAATATTGTTGAGCCACTGCTGTGTCAAGGATTGGCAAATGAGCACACGCAGGATCAATAAGGATCTCTATTCGACCTCTATTTATTTATCTTTGGGCTTTATGGAGAATAAAGCAAGTCACAGATATAGAGGATAATTCAAAAACTGCCAACGACAAAAAGGAGCACAAATTAATTGCCTGGCAGATGGAATTTTTATTTCCTGATTGGTTCATCTGCCTCCCCATAGCTATTCTTGGGGTGCACACATGTGTTCGAACTGACCATGCTTGCTGTCATTTTAGGTATCGTTGTGACTCTACTCACCTCCTCCTAAGCATGTTTGTCCCAAAAAGGGACAATCTCCTCTCCACTCTTCAGGAGGACCTTTAAACACTTGAATATCTTCAATTATGAGACTCGTCAGCTGTCCTAAAATGTAATGCCAGGATTACCATCCTGCCTTATTTGTTTCACCATTTCTAACTCTTACCCTCTTTACACTCTCAATCAGTGTCTACACTTTGCTGTGGTCTTGCTGTCGAGTGACCAACTTATTGCAAGGAGCTGGTTCTCCAAATGATAGTGACTATAGTTCGCATATTTTGATGATGTCATCTGTGGTTTGGTTTTTAATCCTTGCATAATTCTCGTAACTGTGGTCATTTTTTTTAATGTTAGGAACTTTGATATTGTGTTTCCATCTTTCTGGCTATGGCGTGCTGTAGGTAATCTTTTTTACTGTAGAAGTGTCTCCCTGACCCTCGCTCTCTCATGCTTGTCCAGCACATTTTCATCTGTGGCAGACTCCTAGGCCTTCCATTTTCCAGTGTTAGTTTTCAGTTGTCCTCACACATTTTTTTGTTTCCAGCGCTTTTTCTTTTCAAGCCCTCTAGACTTGGGTTTCTTCTTGCCTATTTTGCACTGGACTATAAACTCTGAAAACCTGTGGCAATGTCAGGCAGCAAGGTAGTCTTAATTAGAGCAGAAACCATTTCCAGGATATGGCTGCTTGCCTTATACCTTGTTGTACAAAGGAGCAAAGATTGCAGGGGAAATTCATAGCTTATCTCAAAGGGGAATGCAGACAGCAGCATTGGCACTTTACATGGGGGATCCTGGTTGCAGACATTGTCTTCATACTGTCCTGGAGTGCCTAAGGCTCCGTTTGCTCTAAATCCAGTGTGCTTCAATCATACAGCCTCCTTGCACTTTCATGAAGTGCCGAGCAGTGTTCTGCCCAATTAAGTCGATGCTCTAATCCCAGACAGTATGTAATCATCGCAGCAGTCCATCACATCATATTGCAGGTCATCATCATGATCTCTTGTGGAGATTTTCAGATGGAATCTAGGTGGTAGGATTACGAGCACATCTAGGAAAACATTCTCTCTCCATCCAATTGACTTGCTTCAAACTTCTTGTGCCACGCCATTGTCAGGGGTGATCAGTTCGCTCTCTACAATTACAGTATTGGTCTGGATCATCACCTTATCCATGCTACCATCGTGATACTTCATCCATAGGGCATGCTCCATCTTGCAGTTTGGCCTTATTAATGTCCTTCAATTTGGCGATCAAGACTGCGATCTTGATCTTCACTAAATCCTTTCATTGCTGAGAATAAAGCTTGAGTGAGCTCTGATTGTTACACTGTCATTTTCTGGTTTCACAGCTAATTAGAATTGTCTTCACAAACAGATATTTTTGCTTCCCACTATTTGTTGGATCCTGCTGTATCAAGGATTACGAAATGAGCATACAAGATTGGTAAGGATCTGTATGTGTTTTCAACTTTATATACCTTCGTGCATTAAGAAGAACAAAGCAGGTCACAGATAGAAAGAAACATTCAAAACAGCAGTCAACAACAAGGAGCACAGCTTCACTGCTGGCCAGACGGGCTTCTTCCTTCCTGATGATTGGTCATCCACCTCCCCATTACTATTTTTGGGGTTCACACATGTTTCCTCCATGGTGATGCTGAAGCTTCTTTTCTGGTATGATCATAACAATATGTTTAAGCAAAAAAGGATTGAAGCTAATCATGGCATCATGCTTCAAGAGGGCAAATGACCCTCATATGGCCAGAGAGGTCTTGAAGATCGAAGCAGAGCCAGATGACATGGTGAGGCTTTCCCTATCATGGAATGGCCAGGATTTTAAAAAATAAATGTTATATCTAGCTCTCATCCCAGGAATCAAGAAACAATGTTGAGAAAATATAAATAATAAAGTGCTACTATCCCCCATCAGGAAGGCACCATGGCATGATCAAAAAGCTGGTGGCATGATAGAAAGTCTGGGGGCCAACAGCACCAGGGGGAGTGACAGCAAGGACAAGGAGGAAAACGACAGTCTTATGTGAGAACTAGACAGTAAAGACTCTCAAAAAGGTGCTATACAGCCTGGTATGGCACTATGGTATGTGGATGACAATGATGTGTGTGACATCAGTTTCTTTTTGAATTTTTTTTTTAGATTTTATAAATATAGTTAATTTTCTCTCTCTCAACAATGTAAATATTACATTCATGATCTACAGGTAATTTATCAGAAAAAAACTTTCAAATATTGAGCAGAAAAGTGTGTTCTTTATATAGAAAAATAAGATAGTGGAGGCTGGCAACACTGGAAAAAAAGGAGGATAAAAAAAGATTCTTACAGAAGGCAATCGGGAGAAAAAAAAAAAAGAAATCGCAAGAAATAAGGAAGTGACCCACGGACCCGCCCCTCCAGGGGTGGCTTGAAGGAAAAAGAGTGATTTTGATATAGCGTGTGATTAGATTTAATTGATTAAGTACAGAATTTAAAAAATATATATACTGTATGTATAGTTTTTTAATTAGGTACCACACATATAGCCATATAATGGCATGTAAATTTATAGCTAATCCAGAAATGTTTTAATATATTTGTAGAAAATTTGCAATTCCGACAGAGAGGAAACGAATCCACTTCAAAGATAATACAGTCGAACTTGGATAATTCGAACCCCAAGGGACCGTAAAAAAAATCGAATTATCCAAAAATTCGAATTAAAAATGTTTTGAATAAAGGCTTAAGGCTTCTAGGGACCAAGATAAATATTCGAATTAAAGAGGTTTTCGAATTAAAGAAGTTCGAATTATCCAAGTTCTGCTGTATATATATTATTCTATGAAGAATTAAAATTCTTTATATAATTATTTTATCTTGACATATTTGACATGAGCACGCTGGAATCGGTGGCCACTGGACATGCATCAGACTTGGAGACTGTTATTGTATTATTTCTGAGCAAGCGGACCAAGTAGAAACGTTGAAAAAGTGAAAAAATGCAAGCAAAATAAGTAACAAATCAAGATGAGAGGGAATGGAGGATGATTCAGCAAGATTCTCAGGTAATTTCAAGGGAACACAACATGGGTGTTAGCCTCCCCCATTACTTGTTTACCCCTAAATAATTGATATTGGCTTACGGCCTGGTAGAAACCCTAACACAGCGGCTAGCAGATCTGTAAGGGTTAATCAAATTGAAAAGTAACACATACAGAAAATATTTATCTAAAATATACATCTTCCACGACGCCCCAGAGAGGCAACACCAAGCGCGACCTCGAGAAACTTCTCTAGAGAGAGCCCGGCACCTCATTCACCGAGACCGAACAACTTGGCCTCGACCGGAAAGAGGTCCTACGGATACCGTCGGTCACAGCTGCCCAGAGCAACGCTCTCGCCAAGCTGGTTGACCGTATCTTGGCTTTGAAACCTGGCTCCACCACCAACGTCTACAAGAACCTCATGGCGGCCAGGCAGCGGCTTAATGGCAGGCAAATATGAGCTTCCGAATCGCCACCATCAACGCGCGAGGGCTAGTCACTCGCGGGAGGAGCCTCGTGCTATGTCATCTCCTTAGACAGCACCAGGTGGACATCGCGTTTGTCCAGGAAACAAACAGCTATCATCTCGACCAAGGCCTCTGCCTCGGCTACAACGCTGTTGTCACGACACCTGTAGCCATCTCGGGATCTGGACTCGCCTGCGTCTTCGGGCCAGGCGTTGCTGTGCTACGACAGCGTGTCCTGTGGCCGGGCCACATTGCCTTAGCCGTCATAGTTGTCCACGGCAAGGAAATGACCTTTATCAACGCCCATCTGGCACACGACCGCCGAGAGCGGCTAGAACAACTGGAGCTCATGGCGGCAACAGCGATCCAAGAGGGGGCCTGGATCCTCGGGGATCTCAACAGCAGGGACAATTCATCGACTTCCATGGATGCCCTTGCCGCTCTTCTGGACCCGGCTACGCTGATGGATGAAGCCACCCAGTTCGACGCTGCCCACCTGCCCACCAGGGTCGCTAGCCACGGTGACCATATAGAGAGCAGCCGCCTGGACCGGACCACCTACGCGACCAGCCACTACCACCTCGTGCTGCTCCAGGTGGGCCCGCCCGCCGACTCCCCCCAGCCTCGCTTGGCCGCGATGCTTCGCTCGGGCCTTGTACAGGAACACTAGGCTGGCTACATCCGGGAGATTGAGGAGAACATCAGCCGAGCACCTGACAGGATCCTATGGGACAGATGGACCACGATCAAGGCGGGGCTGCTAGCGGAAGCCAGATCTCTCCATGACCCGCTGCCAGCGACGGATACGTCACCCGAGTCCGGAGATTCATCGGGGCGCAGCTTGAGGCCTCCTCCGTCCAGGCCGATTATCCGTCACTGCCGGACCTCGCACGCACGATTCATCTTCGACGCCCTGTCAGCGTCATCAGGGACGACGGCGGCTGCGTCATCGAGGGCCCCGAGCTGCGGCGGAAGGCCCATGCCTTTTTCTGGCCCCGCTTCACCCGCCCGACCTGCGATCCAGCTGCAGGAGCCACCTTCATTGATGGGACGACCACCCCCATCGAGCTGGGCGAGGAGGACCCTCTCCACCGAGCCGAAATCTCCGCGCATAAGATCACCACCGCCATCTCCCTCGCGGAAGAGCTCCCGGCTGGGACGCCTGCCCTGCGAGCTCCTTGCCGTCTCCGAGGACTTCTTCTCTGGGGCCCTCCAGCAAATCTTTGCGGCCTCCCAGCTCTGCGGTGCCCTGCCTACATTGACGCGCCGGAGCGAGATCTGCTTGGTCCCGAAGGCCCGCGGCCTAGATAGCTACAGGATTATCTCGCTGGCCTTGGCCGACTACAGGGTCTTCGCCTCCATCCTCCTTGGTCGCCTCAAGCCCCACCTGCCATTCCTGGTGCCGGAGTGCCAGACCTACGCCGTACCCGGGAGGTCCCCCTCCTGGAACATCGCCCAGGTCAAAGACTCCGTCGAGGAGGCTACTGCCGAGGGCTCGCCGTCGTATCCATCGACCTTCATGGCTTCCTGGTGTCCCTGCGCCTCCCACCGGCCTTCGTGGTCTGGATCTTCCTGCTCTACGCCGGGGCGGATGCGATGATATGGGCCGGGGGCTTTCAGACTGCAGCTGTTAGAGGTGATCATCTTTTCATTAAATGTAAGATACTTTAATATTTGTAAATTATATTGTTTAAATAATTTGTATTTTTAAATTTAATTATAAAAAAATTGTAAATTTATATATGTAAATTCTTGTGCAAAATTAATTAATAATAGAGGATTTGCATATGTCTAGTTAGTTAAAAAAAGAAAAGTGTAATTTTTGTTTGGGCAGAGAAGCTAGATGCTCTCAGGTTAGTTTTTCTCTTATTGTAAATATGTTTATATAATTTCTTAAAAGTCTCTACTTTAACTTAATTGTTAAAATAAATATAATTTCTTCATAGGGGTATATTTGTTTTTTTCTTTAAGGGCTTCAAGCATTAAAAGAAAATATTATTAAACAAGGTACCAGCTCTATCCTCCTTGCACCCAACAGAGGTTATGGGCCTACTTGCAAGCTTATACCTGAATAATATAGCTATTTAAGAAAATAATTGGCTAAGCTTTTGGGGCCGTATTAAAAGTTTAAAAATGAATGATTCAAATTTCACTTTTCCAAAGCTGAATGCTTTTAACTATAATATCTGGAAAGTGGATATGAAGGTCCTTCTAATCGAAAGAGGAAGCTGGGATTTTATCATAGAAGATGAACATGATCTTCCAGCTGAGGCAACAGCCAAAGATATAAGAGAATTTAGATGGAGGAAGGATAGGGCTTTAACTACTATTTACCAAGGAGTAGAAAGAAAATACCAAACGTTGATTGCCAATGCTGCTGATGGAAAAGAAGCTTGGAATATATTAAAACAGAATTTTGAGCCAAATTCAAGGGCCAGTCTGGCTGGATTGATTGACGAATTTTATGAAATGAAATTTACTCCTGATGAAGAAACTATTGGAATATTTATAAAAAGAGTCCAAGAGAAAAAAACAACTGATTAAAGAAGCTGGATTTGATCTACCTGAAGTACTTGTGTGTTTTCAGTTGATAAGGAAATTACCTCCAGATTATGATGGCATTGTCCAAGTTCTATACAGACTAGAAGAAAAACAATTCAATGTTGAAAACATTGAAGCCCACTTAATAACTGAATCGGGAAGAGTTCCACAAAATAAAAAAGATGATGGACTTGATATTGTGGCAAACTCTTATCAAACAAAAACTCCCAGGATGTACTAAGGAAATAAAAATTATTTTTCTGCAAAAGCACAGTATAGCAGTGGAAGCATGCTGGAGCCAACAGTGCATCCAAGAACAGCAAGAACCCATGATATAAGGAATTGCTCCTTCTGTGCCAAAACTGGCCATCTTTTAAAAGACTGTTTTCTTAGAAACAAAAACTCTCAATGGCAACACATGGATCAGAACTACAAGGGAAAATCTGCATTTCATTCAGAAATTCTAAGCTTTCACCACATTTGTGAAAGAGCAAGTGATCCAACTAGTGAATGGGGAGAATGGCTGATAGATAGCGCAGCTACATCTAATTTTTGCAAAGAAAAGGATTGGTTTGTGAACTACCAGGATATCCCCCCCGATGGACGCTTTGATTGGAGATGTCGACTGCAAGTCAACAATCTTAGGTAAGGGAGATATCAACTTTGTTTTAAGAGACATAAATAACACATTTGTAGAGGTAACTCTACTTAATGTTTTATATGCACCAAACATGAGAAGGAATCTCATTAGTGGATCATGCATAGACATAGCAGGAAATAAGATTATATGGAAAAATGGTAAAATGACAATCTTTAAAAATAATGGGGAATATTTATTTACAGAAAGACGAGTAGATAAATTATATATTGTAAATGGATACCCTAATAAAGCCAAAGCTCAAAATTATTCAGTTTCTTATAACTCAAATCTTAATTTTCTCCATAAGAGATTTTGTCATATTAACTCAGAAATACTTATTTCTATGGTAAAAAGAAGTCTGGGACCTGGGCGACCCCTCCATCGTCTGCCCCACGCGCTCTGCCCTCGCTGACGCCGCGGCTCTCGCCGCCTTCTGCCGGAACATCATCGTGGCGGAGAACCTCCAGGGGAGCTACAAGGAGTCCAGCCTGGCTGAGGCCATTGTCATACACGGGACAACAAGGGCCCTAACCAAGACCACCACCCGCTCCTTCCGCCGCGCTCTGGAATGCCCCCGCCTGGCGGCCCTGCCGATCGCCTGGCTCATCGCGAGGTGGCAGCCCATAGTAGACGTGCCTGCAAGAGTGAGCTGGACCTTGCTGCAGTGCGGGGCCTTCTCGGGGCATAATGCTGACATCAGCCAACGTCTAGCCCTCCATGCTCTGCCTCACCCCGACCATCCAGCATATGCCGGTCTTTTCTGCCCTGCTTGCGGATCCCCCGATGGCTCCCTGGGCCATCGGTCCTGGAGCTGCCCCAACATCAGGCCCCTCATCCACGAGGCCTTCCAGGTCGTCGGCAAACCCCCTGATCTACAAGCCTGGATCTTCGGGATTGACCTGATAGACGATGAACTGGCCATCCTCGCATCGGTGAAATCGAGAATCAACCGGTACTTTGTCCAGGTCGGGCTGGGCCAGGCCATCGAGGACCCTGTCATCGCCTGGATGAGGACTATCGCGGTGGGGAAGAACACCTGGCTGATCTTTTTCATGTAAATATTTTAAACTGTAACCTCTCTCCCTACTGTTGACTAGATGTCAATAAACTGTTTTTAATTGTAATATAACTCAGTGATTATACTCATTAATACCTTCGGCACTGAGCAACCTATTTTTAACCCTTACCAGTCGGCAAACCACTGTCAGTGGCTTTGTGTTAGGGTTTGCTACCTGGTTTTAAGCAACTCTCAGTGACCTCTGTGTAAACAAGGGATGGGGGAGGCTGGCACAGATGTCACATTTCCTGGAAATCACGTGGGAGGAAATCATCCTCTATTCCCTCTCACTTCGATTTGTTACTTATTTTGCTTGCATTTTTTCACTTATTTCAACATAGTTTCTACTTTGTGTGCGCTCTGAATCACATCTTTTAGATGATTATTAATCAACTGAAAGGGTTCTTTAAGATTTTTAATGCTGATATTTGTTTCCAAGCTATCGAAATTTACGAATGTACAAAGTCTGGCTTATCTTTAACAGCTATACATTTTCATAGATATATTCTACACAAATTTCACCCATATTGAAAAACTTTCTGGAATACAGAGCTACCTAATTGGAACCATTATGCCAAACGGAAAAGGAATGCCACAGGAACTGAAAAAGACTTGGTAGTGTACATTCTTGCCTTTAGAAAGAAAAACGTATTTGCCCACTGCTGAAAGGTCAAGTGTGCAGTCCATCTTGCCTCTTCATTTTACAAAGCTTAGTCACCAGGAAAACTAGACGTGGTTCAAAAAAATTCAGAAGCCAACTGCCATTATAGACTATACTTTGAATATGGGAAGTGTGGATGTTACTAACAAATATTGTACAACATACAACTTTCTCAGAAAAATTAAAATGGTGGAGAAAATTATTTTTATGGGGCCTAGAAGTAGCTATTGTCAATTCATACATCATATACACCCAGAACATGAAAAAAAAAAAAAGAACTTGGGCCAGACAAAAAATATCGCAAAAATTTGATTGAAGAGCTTGTGGAACCCTGGCAGAATGAATGACCAAAACGAATGAAAGCTTCTTACCTTGTGTTTTTAATCTGGTATTCAAATTTTACTTTATTATAAATGACATAATGTTTCAAATTTGATAAATAATCCACAAATTTTAGGAAAATAATTTTTATTGACAGAGTATATAAAAGCAATTTTAGCAATATGACAAATTATAAAATAGGTATTTTAATGCAAGAATTTTATAGCCAATATGTGTTTCGGATGATTAGTCAATTCGCTTAACAAAATTTGATGGAAAAATTCCAGTTGTACCTGCTGGAGTAATCATTCCTTGCCACCATTCATTATCTATACATTCAGTAACAAGCACTCTATCTCCTTCATGCAGCTCCAGATCACCAGGTTGTTCTGCTTTAAAATTATAAAGAGCTACAAATATTCCAAGTGGAGGAGGCATACATTCATTCATGACCTGCAAAAAAAAAGAAAATAATTAATGAAATAAGCAGAATAATATTGTGTTGAGAAAGTCAATTTTGCTGGGGTAAAAAGTATTAGTTTAACACAAAAATAAAATAGTGAAGTTTTCTAAAAAAAATAGTTAAATGTTATGTGAATGGGATATTTGCATGATTTATATATTTCCCATTTTAATAATTACATTGTTATATTTTAAAAATACTTATTAAAAAAGCAAAAATTACTTGTTCTTCATTATAGTATAACTTCTCTTTAAAGGACACCTTGCTGCAAAACTGTCATTTAGGGAGAGATCTAGCAGTGAAAAAAATATTTTGTAATATAAAATGGTAAAGAGATAAGAAATTCCCTAGGTATAGGTAAGATATAAAATATTGTTTCATATTCATAATCTATACCTTTTAAATTATTAAAATGGAAAAAATATAATAATGCACAAACAATATAGTTGGAAGTGTGGTTGACTCAAAATCTACCATTATTTTTTTTGTTTTGTGATCCTTTAAAATGCTTACTTTGTCTTAATAATAAACAACTATTTTCATACAGCCTAGTGGACCATGCACTTTGGAAGTAACTGTCCTCAAAGTGTTAACTTAATAATTAGATATTTACCTTTTCAGGGTTTTCATTTGAAGCATTATTTTCAGGAGCTTCATCTTGAACAAAGTTTGCTGGAAATTGTCCTTGCTTTCCATTGAGTTCTCCAAAGATCCAATCAGAATTAATTTGGTAGAGCACCATAATTACATCCCCAGTCTGCACAAGGTCCAACATATATATTTAAATATTGCCATAGAGAAAATAATTATATGTATTTGACAGTAAGATAATTACAATATATTGACTTAAAAAAGGTTTAAAATAAGATAATCTTAAAATATAATCTTAGATTAAGTTGATGCTAACTGTTTGAGGGGAAAATTCATATACAAATAGCTACATTGTTATTTATATTTACATAAATAGGACAAATCAAATTTTTTTAACAATTGTTATGCTCATGGTTTGGCTATTTTAAAACTTTCCATAAATGACCCCTCTTAATAATAAGCACTTTTTAAAAATTTCCTAAGTTGACTTATTTCGATACATCAATGCTGTATATCAAAAGATGTCCTTTGAAGACAGATTATTCTGTTCATTTACTATACATAGATACACAATTAACATTAATGCACTTTTAAGTCTAATTTCAAAATCAGAGCAAGTCATGTTAATAGTCATATTAAAAAAATATATATAAAATTATTTTATAATAATTTTATCATATTACACTTTATATTGAAAATCTTACTTTAAAATTCTAATGCTTTGTCATTTTGAGGCAAATTTTTATTCAATAATTGTTTCTAAAATAAAGTTCATAGTTTTTACTTCCATTTCCAGTTCATCATGTCTTGTTTTGAAAGTGTCATGCCAACTATATATATTGTTGGCTTCAAAATCAACATAGTTACATTCATAGTATAATTCATTTAAAATTTGCTGAATGTAAAGATAATGTTAGACTTGATAAGCATAAAGCAAAACTATATATAACATGCAGCAAAAATGGAAAGTTAATGTAAACAATCAATCTTTAAGCTAAAATTTGTTACAAAAATTGCTATTTGAAAAATCAGTCAAAAATTTAATTTGTTAAAACCTAGCATTTAGATTAGGGTTTAGAGTAGTTATCTATTTTAAAAACTCAAAAGTTGCTAAACAATAGTATTTTTTGAATGGAATGGAATTGAGGGATTATCTTAGGCTTGTTATAAGGGAAGGTTCATTATACCCCTGTTTCATGTTAGCATATAGTTTTAATGTAATTACTTGTGATCTTTCTAACATTGGATTGAAAATATATAGATGAAAGAATAACACACTTATTACTTAAAAGGATGATCAATTTCAGGCGAAGCTTCAACTTAACCAAAACAATCATCTCTTGAGTTGCTTTTTGCAAGGACTTGTTTGGGAAAAAATGAGCATTTTATCAATTTTATGATAGTTCAAGCCTTTAGTCAGGGGTCTATCATCACACTAATCAAATGGAGCTTAAAATCTCAACACCTCAGGCTGCAGAGATGTTTTTGTTCTTGACGTTATAGCCCTATTAGTTATGTAAAAATGAGAAGGACAAGAGGGAATAATATATCCCTTGAAATAATTTTTCATTACCTTTTATTTATTTTAAAATCCAATTAACTCCGCCATTGTCGGTCCCAAGCCCGGATGTAAAAGGAGGAGGGGGAGCAGTAACAAGCTCGTTAAAAAACCTGGGTTCAGTTGGCCCGACTGATAGCACCCTGTAAGGGCTCCTATTCTTGGGTTACAGGATATTCAGCAGCGTCTGTTCTCCATGTTAGGAGCGGCTGCACAGGGCGTCTGTTCCTCATGTTAGAGGCGGCCATTTAATACCAGGTCAAAGTCCAAGTTACACCTCTCTGTAGGTGACCTCGGGGAAATGTTGGATAAAACCAGCGCTCTAAACGTAACTGGCATATAACCTATATGGAGTCGTGCACAACAGAATCTCATACAGGATAAGTAAAAATGATTAGTCTCCTTTATCCTTTGTGATACCAGTTAGTGATTGATATCTAACAATACATTGTGAATATAATGGAATATTTGGGTTTAGTTTATAAAGGCTTGCATCAATATAGAAGATAGAATGCATGAAAGTTTTTTCTTGCCACAAAGTATCATATTGTTAGAATGTGAAGAATCCTCAAAGTGAAATTGCCTAATCGTAGATAGTTGTATCTACAATTGTTTATCACATGATAGGAAATCTTGCCACAGAGCAGGTGAAAAGCTTATTCAGGAATGGCCAATGCCATTTGTCAGGTGATGTTGGTAATTGACGGATAACACATGAAGAGATGATTGGTCTAACAAGGTGTGCCCAATGAGTATGGATGGTTGCAACCATCTGTAGACATGAACCTCAAGCCTACCTACAGCTAAGCATGCCCTCTTCTTCCTAGGACATTAACAACTATATAGATTACATTGGTTGATTTGACTTCCTGTGGCCTTTATACACATGTGGTAGAAATCAGAAGCATCCCATTCCCTCATGCAGCCAATATATGCAACAGATACATAAGGACAGTGAAGTTTAATCTGAAGAGGAAGATGGGAGTATTTCTTGGATGAAATAAAAATTAGTTAGTGGCAAATAGGATCCCAAAGCAGGTCACTGGTCCGACAACTACCAGTGAAAGAGTATGAGAAACTACATGCAGTGTCATGAAATAGTGATCTCAGAAAGTAGAGGAAGTCCTAAAGGTACCCTTCCAAAAAATAAAGTTTGTGCAAGGATACACGATGAAGAGCTGAGGTCAAACAAGATATAAAAAATTTGGATTCACCTTGTCTACTACTGACAGCTACGTGTAACAGCACAAAGTCACCATAGTAGGTGAACTTCGCCAAGGCAGGAAAATTTCTTGACAAGATTAATGTGTTGGACAACAGACGGAATCGATACCACTACAGTGATAGTGGCAGAAGTTGTGAGGGATATCAATTGGCCAATGAGACCTAGGCAGCAAAGTGAGACTCGGGCTGAAAAGACAAGATGTTCATACTATCAGATGGGACTCCAAGATGCTTCACATGTTATCAGAAGAGGTGGCCATGTGAACCCACCCAAACAACCTCAAGAGTGAGTGAGCCAGCTGGGGCCTTAGAAGGAATGAAGCCCTGGACCAGGCCTGCAAGTAACTATACTGTGACACAGTAGGGACAACAAGTCCCAGAGAAAAATCCTGCCTCCATCTCATTACTTTCTTCCACAAAAATATGGTAAGCAATAAAAGGTGAGATCTATAAAATTTAAGTCATCTCTCCTGGCAAAACAGATGCAAACCTGTGAACCTTCTCTTGACTGTCTGAAAACTATCAGATTCAGTTTGGTTATAAAGCTACAATACCAGCTTTGATCAATTCAGAACGGCTACCTTGATATCATTGGATCCATATCAGATTCATGATATTTTCTTAATTTCCCAAGAGGAGTTTATTTGGAAAACGGTTAAGCCTATTCTATGGCCCAAGTTTTAGTGTCTATATTTATTTATAGGAGAGTTGACATTTTTTTAAATAGATCATTCCCAAAAAAAATTATCTGCAATTTTTCTCAATCAATTAATCAATTTTCTACCTCTTTTAAAATAAAATGAATCTATTGGGCAAACACTATTATTTAAATAGTGTGGTTATTATTAATCAAGTTAAAAATTTTCATCCATCTATACATTTGGCTAAACTTTCAATTTTTAAGTGATAATGTACAAGTCTAGATTTTGTTTAGATTCTTAGTTTTATATTTATTTTACTATAATGCTGTGAAAATTAGTAGAAAATGATTTAATCAATTTTTTGGGTATCTTCAAAAACATAATTCATCTGTATCTAATATAAATATCTCTATTAGCTTATAGTATAACATAGCACACATTGTGTCAATATTATTAAAATTTATCCTAATATAATAATAAATATTTAAAAAAAAAAAAATGGCCAAAATTAAAAAACTTACCTTAAAAGCAAGGTCTCCTTTCTCACCTTCCAGGAAATCGTAAAGAGCAACTACTCTTTTTTGGTCTGAAAAAAAGGTGAGACTATGCAAAACTATAATACATAATTAGACACACAATTATATGTAAGATTAAAATAATTATAAGGCATTAAAATGAAAACTTCATTTTTATATATATTAAAAATTAAAATTATATTTTTTAAATAATGTGTTTGAACTTCACTACAATCTCGTCAATCATTTTGGAGGTGTTAATATTTCTCAGAAAAAAATGAATATATAACTATATATAAATAAGCTTCAAAATGATAAATGGGTTTACAAAATACCAAGAGAGTGATAACTATAAAAAAGCAACAAAAATCCTATTATCTCTCTCTCTCCTAGTATTCTTTCTTCTCTCTCAATTATAATCTTGATTAACAGAAGATAGAGAATTAGCCCCAATATTAAATGACTGCCTTTCATAACTTTGTATATAGGTACTGTTCATCCTGTGTCTTTGGACCAGGAACACTTACAGTTTAATATTAGCAATGCTATCTGAACCCAGTTTTTTTTAGTGAGCTTGTTGCTGTTTCTGATCATCTATTGCATTGAGTCTTGGAACCTTTAACTTTATCATGAGTGGTGGTGACAAACAAACCATGACATGAAGGACTCCCAAATATCTTCATCGTAGTGATAATGTACTCAACAACAACAACAAAACAGCTTTATTAGGGCATCTTGCCCTGTACAGATTCGCCTTTGAATTACTGACAATATTCAACACAAGAGAAAAAGGAGAGATGGAGTATTTACAATTAAAGTATGGCAAATATTTTTATTGTGCCCCTGTTCTTCTCTCTTCCACGAGTGCAATTTTATTTACAACCGATTTTTGGTAGTTGAACAGTTCTATTGCCCAACTTTTCTTATCTGAAACAGTTTTTATTGTCTTTAATGAGTTCAAATGTGGTCTAGGAAGACTTTTCAGGATCTTTTTTTCTCTCACCTTCCAGATCTCCGCACTCGGCAGTAAAATGGTATATCTCATCGGTTATCTGACCTCCGCATAACTTACAGTACAAATCTTCTTTCTTAATTACGTAGATATGATTTTCTTTGATCAATGTTGATATTATCCTGATCTGTGCAATAAAACTCACTAAAGCTGAGGACAGATTGCATGAAAAATAATGTTCTGGAATGAATGAATCATAAAGTAACCTATAGTTTGAGTATGTTTTCGTAAGAGATAATTTTGCCAGATCTTGCTGCAATAGCTGTTCAATTTTTATTTTTAGTATATTCGGTAGTTCGATCTGTATGTCATCATAATTTAACCCAAGGTTTAGCCGTGTGAGTCCACAATGATTGATGATATCCATGATATTTTTACAGAATCCTATAGGTTTTTTTGTCATTAAGGAAATTTCCTTCAATCTATTCCAGCATAGCTTAGGTAGTCTATTTTCTTCCATTTCCTGTAATCTAATGAAATATTTCATAATTAGTTTGATCGTTGTAAAAGTCAGAGATAATCTGCCTGTTTCCAACCTTACAATATACCCCGGTATATATCTTGGCAGATTCAGAAAGTTTTTGATAAACGTATTCTGTATTTGGTCTATAATATCGGTATTGTCCCAAGCCCACACAGGGGCCGCATAGAGTAGTATTGATTTAATAACTGAGTCAAATAAATTCAGTGCAACTTTTAATGAATTAATTTTTTCCCTTTTTATCAATCTAATAGTTGCATTTATTGCCGTATTTGCTTTGGCTTTATAAAAGAGGGCTACCTTTTTGCTATTATTAGTGGTAGTGAATGGAAATCCCAAATACATAATATTGGACGCAACAGTCAGTGGGATGTCCCCCCAGTACCAGTTTTCGTGTCTTGCCGGTCTTCCTCCATTTCTAAATACCATCACCTTTGACTTATTTTAATTTAAAACTAATTTGTTATTGTCCAGATAAGACTTTAGTAAATTGATTTTAGTTTGTAGGTTAATTTTAGATTCTCCAATTATGGCTATGTCATCCGCATACATAAGTAGGTGTAAAACGCCAAAATCAGGGAGATGAAATCCTGTAAGTGCTGAGTTATTATAAAGTTCTATTAGGTCGGCCATATATAATATAAATAAAAGTGGGGAAAGTGATTCTCCCTGCAACACTCCAGAATTAATTTTCACATTACTTGAATATTGCCCTTTCCATCGGATAGTAATCTGTGATAATGTACTCTTAAATTTGTAGACGCCGCTATCTCTGGACACATGATTGTGGGTCTAGCCAGTCATCTAATAGGATCTCAGTATGTCCTGGAATTGAACATGGAGGAAATGGTAGCTAACAACCTGAGAGGAGAGATTAAGCAGTGACTGATCAATGAGTTGGAAATGTCTGACATCTGTAAAGAGCTATTAATCTTAGTTATTCCAGTGGAATCCAGGGAGTATTATATGATGCACAAACTGGCCAGTGTTAAGGCCACCAATCTTGACACCGCCTCAACCAGAATGCCCTGCCAATATATTTTCTTTCTTAAACTATAATGAATATACCCATCCTCAAATCAAGTGTAATTTTCAAATCAAATGTCAATACTCAATCATAACCCTTTTTACGACCTAATTAAAAATTCTTGATATTATGAGTTCTGGTTTTGGTTGCTAGTTTCATCTTCTGCAGTATCTCCAGCTCTTTTAAAATAATACATTTGACAGTTTCAATTGCCAATTTGATAGGCCCTTGTTAACTGGGTTCCCTTAGTAGTTAGTCATCACTGGTTATTATTAGTTTGACAGTTCTCATAATGAAAATATGACCAAAATATATGATTATTTCTAGTATTGATTTTATGCAACTTTTTTGATCTCTTGAGTTAACTCATTATTTCTTGGATTGTTCTCTTGAGCTCCTTCAAATTATGTCATCTGAATATCCTTATTGTTATGAAATCTGCCCTGTGAAACTGCAGTCTTTCATAATATTTTTAATGTAGTAAAATAATATTGAGAGAGAGAGAGAGAAAAGGAAATCCAGCAGAACTTCATTATCTGACTTTTTCAAGGTTAATCAGAGTTCTCATTGTTCCAATTGATTCTTGTTACATTTATCTATTAAAAATGCTGATGAGAAGAATTTCAATCAATATAAAATTGTAATATAAAATAAAAGGATTTATAAGCGCGAATGTTTCTTTTATAATAATACAAACTTCTACTATCCTTACTGTGATGAAAAATATATTGGGAGGGCTTGGCTCATCAGTGGTGAACCCTCCCAGCGGTTTCGCCAATTTAATCCACCAGACCGCTTCTCAGAGCTCTAATGCTGTATTGGATCATTCTGCTTTTATATGCTACACTGAAGGATGGAATCTTAGGAATGGTTTAAATCCTTTTATTTTATATGTATAGATGGTGCGTTATTGCTTTGTGTTAATTTATTCCTAATGGTCTTGTCTTTATAGTTTGCTGAAGAGCATTGCTCGAAGCAAATATTTGAATGTAATTCTACTGTCCTATAAGCTTATGTCCATAGTTTACTTGAAAACCATTCCTAAGATTCCATCCTTCAGTGTAGCATATAAAAGCAGAATGATCCAATACAGCATTAGAGCTCTGAGAAGCGGCCTGGTGGATTAAATTGGCGAAACCGCTGGGAGGGTTCACCACTGATGAGCCAAGCCCTCCCAATATATTTTCATCGCAGTAAGGACAGTAGAAGTTCGGTTTATGTATAAAAGAAACATTCACGCTTTTAAATCCTTTTATTTTATATGTATAGATGGCGCGTTATTGCTTTGTGTTAATATAAATATATCTTGCATTAAAAATTCTTTTAACCATAAAAGAATCAGAATATTCATGAAGATTGCTCAAATTAAAATAGGGGAATAAGTGACAAAAACAGATTTGGCAAATTCAAACTGATATTAGTTGTATTAATACATTTATTTTTTAAAAGAGAGGTAATTTTAGGTAATGAATACCATTCTCCATCATTTTATAGTAGCAGAATTTGATGCTTATAACCACCAAAAAAAGATAAAAGTTAGAGGAACTATATATGTGTTGTTTCAAATACTGGCTTAAATTAGATGTATTTCTATACTATGCTCAAAGCTGAAAATATTTGTAATTTCTTCAAACACAGAAGAAAATATATATATAATATATATATCTCAAAAGAATCTCTATAGTTAAATATATTCTTCTTCTTTCTTATGTACACTCAATCATATTAGGGTATCGAGCAGGTAGTGCTTGAGACTTTTAATGGAGTCTACTGGGGATTAGTAAAGCTCATCAAAGGATGAGCTAATACAGTCTATGATGTGGTTTGGGGTTGCAGGTTAAGAATTGCACTTAGTCCACTTCATGATTAAGCCATGATAGTTAAATACCAATTAATTGATTGAAAACAAAATTGAAGAAGCATAATACCTTGTAGCTTAAATTGGAAAATTTCTGGGAGGGTTCACCACATATGCGTCAGGTCTCCTGACAATTAATCCTTCATTTCAGTGTTTGAAGGAATTTACCTTTCATAAAATACTATAAAATGATAAGTTCAAATGAAAAATGTCAATATATTTTACGATAAGGCCTATTATATTAATTACCTTGTAATGGGGAAGGGCTGGCTTCAATATTATCATTAATAAATGATTCCTGCACACAAAAAAGATAATACAATAATTCCAGATTTAAAGTAGAAAGAGATCCCAAACAGAAGTTCTGCAAGCAAGGATTGATTCTCGTCTTAGCATTATTTTTAAGGGCAGCTAATTAGCCTTATGTGGTCAAAATCTTCAAGGAGATAAAAAGGCTTCCAAATGACTTGACGTGGAGGCTTGCCCTGTTAATGACGAATAGGTTCAGGATGAGGGCAGTGTTGTTGTGACTTAGAAAGACAAGTCAAGCAAGCTTAAAGCATATGCATGCCAGAGAGAGCTGCCCAATCTGAATGTGCAAGGTGATGCCAGTATTCTTTCCTTTTTAACTGCATAATTAGACTGTGTTTCTCCTTGTTTGTGTTTACTCGCTTTTTATTCTCCGTAATGAGCTAAGATAAATTAAAGCAGTTGAACAGAGATCTTTAGTGATCCAGTATGTTTCATTTAGGGCCATGCTACACACCTTAGAGATAGTGCAGCACCATTACAAAAATATATATATATGGGGAATTGTAATCAGTCAAAGTGGTAGTGGCAAAGACCCCACAGAAGGCGAGCAAGAACTCATGAGAAGTAGGCTAGAGTGGAAAGAGAAAGTTCAACATCCACAAAGAGTAGGAGTATCATGGAGATAATGCCAGAGAGTTCATTCCCCCAAGATCATTGAATTGAGGGGATTTTGTACTTTTCCCGAAGCAGAACAAGGCAGTAACCAAGTTCTCAGAATTTAACAGCCATTATATAAAAAAGCAAGTCAAAATGGTTGACTAGACCTAATCTTCCTAAGCAACTTTCTATTTCTCTCTTTTTTACTTATAGATTATTTTATTCAAAACATCTTCATAGGGTAAATTTTCTACATATAACTTTATTATATTACATGTACCATATAATTTATGATATCAAACAATGAAGCAAAATGTAGTTAGGACACTACTTACACTGGAATCATCAGCCACAAATTTTGAAGGAAATTGACCTCGTTTTCCATTTATCTCTCCATACCACCAATCTTTATTTATTTCATGTAGAAAAATAATTCTATCTCCAGCCTAAAACACAAAATATATAGATTAAATTTTGATTTAGAAAGTTAGAGGTCATGTGGTTTTCACCCTAAAAATTAAATACAGTAGAACTTTCACAAGAGGACACTCACACTAGAAAACACTTTTCTGGAAAGGACAGTTTTCACTGCCAAAATTACCATTTTTATAATTAACAACTCTGGTAAGTGGATATCTTTCTTTCAAGGAAACTTTGGCTCTAAATCTAGGCATCCTTTATAAAGAGGTTCTATTGTAAAAACATATGTTTATTATCCTCTCAATGAAAAATCCATTTCACTGCTGAACTCGTTAAGAGGCTAGCCTAGCTGTTATCATAGAGGTAGACTAGACACAGATCTCAACATTATTTTCCGACCCAAGTTTATGAAATGAATAACATAACCTATATTCAAAGTAATTGATAGTGAGTCATTTCACTTAAGGAACATATACTGACCTGAATACTTAAAAATACAGCCAAAATGTGCTTTAGGCATCTGAGTAAAGTTTAAATTTGGGTGCTGGATTATGATTGAGTGCTCAATATTATGCAAAGGTGTGTGATTGGTATTCAAATAGTTGGAAAAAATGAGAAATTGAACAAACACATATTTAGAAACTCAAATATTTCAGTTTATGGGTTTGATCATGCTGCCACATATTTCTATATGATGACAAAAGATGACACAATGCAAAGCAATGCCTGTCGTTGAGAATCCATCATTGGCCATGTTGCATTTAGCATAATCAGATTATTAAACCAAAAAATATTGTGATATTGTTGGAAAGAATATTTTGAATATACAGTAGAACCTCCTTGTAAAAGACACCAAATTGAAGAGCCAAAGTGTCCTTTAGGGAGAGGTGTCCTGCTATCAGAGTTTCTAAAAGTTATTGTTTCTTATCCCCTTGTGTAAAGATTATACAAATCCCATGAGGTCATGTTCCTCAAGCTGTTATATAATAAGCAGCCGCCTCTCCCAAAGGTCCTGTTTAGTGCATCTAATGCAAGCCAAAATGTGTTCTGGAGGTGCAGGTGCCAAGCTACATTTTGGGCAAGTGGGATAGATTTTGTTATTTTCTATCTTCAATGGCTTGAGATGGCCTATTCTAAATCTTTTAGTGTTGTTTAATGCTATCTAATTCTGATGTTCAGAGCTCCTCCTGGGTTCACTCCACTGTACCAGGGGCCACTGATGGCTGGTGAAGCTGTAAGCTGGCCATCAGCCCTTGGTTAGCTGGCGCGAGGCGCACGAGTCTTGAAACTCTTGGGTCTTCGCTCTGTGTGTGCGCCATTGGGAGCATCCTTGCCGTGCGCACCATGAAAAACCAAGGGGTGCACACAGCAGTACCACCCTCCCGCCTTCGCGTTGGTTCCCCGCGTAAACCTCAGAGGTCCTTGATTCGTCGGCAGATTCAGGGAGTACTGTGAACAAAGGGTTTGAGGGCCAAAGGGGGGGAGTCCTATTGGAGCGTAGGACAGGTTTAACTAAGTCCGAACGAGAGGGCTCGGTCAGCAACCTTGCCATGAACTCTCGGAGATGCCTGTGGGTTTGATTGGTCGACCCCATGGAGCCAGACCATAATGGCGGGCGCGAGGGGCCAAACAATGGCCGCTCGGTGCATGGAAAATGCATCATTCCCTTTTAGCTGGGTGACCTGGATGTCAGCAATGGGTATGCTATCGCATGCTCTGGTTTATGGACCGAAAGGTCTGGGTGGCCACTGCTCCAAGGATGTACCAGGGCTTGTGGACCTTTGAGGTCTGAGTGGCCACTACTCCTAGGATGTACCAACTCTGCCGGCTTGTGAACCTTCGAAGTCTGGGTAGCCATTACTGCTCCAGGGATGTACCAACTGTGCACGGGGAAAGAAGCCCTGTCTTGGCACCAGCCTTAGGGCTGGGAAAAGGGCAGGGACGACCACCCCTCACTCACCCTTGAGGATAGGGGAGTGGAGAGCGACTCTGCATGTTTGTCCTTGCGTCGGGGTGCCACTGGCTGATCGCCAGTGAAGCTGTAAGTTGGCCATCTGCCCTTGGTTGGCTGGTGCGAGGCGCACGTGTCTTGAAACTCTTGGGTCTTCGCTTTGTGTGTGCGCCATTGGGAGCGTCCTTGCCGTGCGCGCCATGAAAAACAAGGGGTACACACAGTAGTACCACCCTCCTGCCTTCGTGCGGTTCCCTGTGTCAACCTCGGAACCTCAGAGGTCCTTGATTCGTTGGCAGATTCATGGAGTACTGTGAACAAAGGGTACGAAGGCCAAAGGGGGGGGAGTCCTATTGGAGTGTAGGACGGGTTAAGCCAAGTCCGAACGGAAGGGCTCGGTCAGCAACTTTGCCATGAACTCTCGAAAACGCCTGTGGGTTGAATGGTCATCCCCATGGAGCCAGACCATAATGGCGGGCATGAGGGGCCAAACAATGGCCGCTCGGTGCATGGAGAATGCATCATTCCTTTGGTACGATGGCCATATTAGCAGCATAGGTGCATGCTACGCATGCAGGTTTGTGGAGCTTTGAGGTCTGGGTGGCCACTACTCCTAGGATGTACCAACTGTGCTTAGGTGGAATCCTCTAGGACTTGTTTATTTTTGTTCCAGATATTTTATTCTTGTGGGTGCTATTTTGAGTTCTTCATTGGTGCTTTGCTGGTAAAGATTCAATTAGCCTTTTTGAAGTTCCAGAATTTTTCCTTAATTGAGCTGGTTTTGGTCTTGGTGCTAATTTATATCAAAATAGGCAAATGATCACTTCCAATACTTTTTAATATTTGCCATTTGCATTTGTGGAAAATGTCAGGATTGGAGAAGCTTATATCAAGGGATTGTGCAGTATTATAGCTGTAGGAATGGTGGGTAGGATTCCCATCATTTAAGCACATGAAGGCATTGTCGTTAAATAAGTTTGATAGTATCTTGCCTCTTGGGTTTGGTGTAGAACATCCCCATAGTTGATGTTTGGCATTAGGGTCTAAGAAATTGAGCTATTGTTCCATCGTCAATAAAAGTTTATTGTTTGGAGGGTGATACATATTGTATATGTTGATGATTTTGTTTTGATTGAGGTAGACTTTGATACCTTGGGCTTCGTGGTCTGATTTTGAATATTCACGGCTATGTCCTCATAGTACAAATTTTTGATTAAAAATGCTAGGCCACTCCCTTCTTTATTTCTATCTTTTCTGAGGATATTGTAGTTTTATATATGAGTTTGTATTTTCATTTAATTTGGTTTCCTGTAGGGCTATAATTTGTATCTTTTGTTTTTCAGCTATTTTCATTATTTCTTCCAATTTTATTTTTGTTGTTGTTGAGCACATTCAATTTATGTTGCACTGCAAAATGCTCATTTGCTTGGAAGCTGCAAAGTTTGAAGTTTGTGGAGACTGTATTATACTTATCGGACAGAACCCTTTACCTAAGTCCTGAACTCGCCCTTTTTATTCTTCGCAACGGGCGATTCAGCATGCAAATTAACATCTGATCTCATGGAATGGGGTGTAGGGGTGCAGCTTTTGTTGATCATGGCACCATGATCCAGGCACATTTTGGTGAAAGTCTGACTTTGCCTGTAGTTTGAGGTCGTTCCTAACATAGAAGCAGACGCCTTTTCTGCCGACTAACATGAGTACAGACGCAGCTTCTCCATTTCCCTGAAGTGGGACCCTTGCTGAGGTCTATCAACTGGGTCAGTTGAAGCACGAAGTTGGAGCCGGCGATCCAACTGAAAAGGGCAGAGAATTGGAAGCTCCATGGAGGTCTGATGACTGTATCTTTGACCAGGAAGTTCCATGTAATGTGTCAGTGCCACAGTCTGCACTCCAGGCTGAAGACATAAGCCACCAATTTTGCCCGCTACCATTGCTCCTTTGTACAAAAGGTTGCAAGCCCAAAAGTCTTTGGGAGATTGTTGAAGTAAATATGTTCTGGATAGCCAAACAATGGGGATATAAATAAGAAGACACTTCCACACTGAAGAAAGAAAACCTACAGTGCCACTGCGGGCAGAAATAACAGGAGCTCAATATCAAAGTTCCTAACATTATGGAAATGACAACTGCGGCTTCAGGATGTGCACAAGGGAAAAACCAAGCCACAGATGACATCATCAAAAGGAGTTATCAAGGGTGGCTATTATGTGGAGAACCACAGCCTTGTGATAGGCTGGTCACTTGACAGCAAGGCATTGACATTGATTAAGAGTGGAAAGAGATCAGAGTGAAATTGTGCAACAAACAGGGTATGATGCTAATCCTGGCATTATTTTAGGATTACTGACAAGACTCGTTAGTCAGACACGAGGAGGAGAGCAGTGTTGTGACAATGTGCAAAGGAGGCTAAAACTGTCAAAATCACATGTGAACTAGGGGGGGGGGGGGGGCAGACAGACCAATAAGGAAGAAAGAAACTCATCTGGCCAGAGTGAAATCATGCTCCCTATTGTTGATGGCGGCCGTTGGATCATTCTATCTGAATAATACTTATTTTGCTCTCCAAAATTCACGAAGGTAAATAAAGGAGAGCCAAACAGAGAACCTTACTAATCCCGTGTATTCATTTGACCATCCTTGACAGAGAGGCGGTGCAACAATATTATAAAAATAATTAATATAACAATATGGGATAGAGTAGAACCTCTCTAATGACACCTATTTTCAGAGCTGAAGTGTCCTTTAAGGAAAGGTGTCCTCTTACCAGGGAGAGTTGCTTGACAGTAAGATTATAATTTTGGTGATGAAAACTGTCCTTTGTAGAGAGGTTCCTCTTATGATTTTTCTACTGTAGAAAATAAAATAATTACCTTTAAATTAAGGTCCTCTTCCATTTCTCCCGGGAAATCATAGAGAGCAGTAAGAAACCTTCCTAGAAACAAAAGTAAATTCGAAATTTGTAATGGATAACAAATATATTAAGTCATAATTTTATAATGTTAATTACTTTAATTGCCTCATTAAAAATTTTCAGGAATAAAGGATAAATTATAATAGTGTAACAGATTGGCAAAAGGATCATACACAGGTCATGAGATTAAAAAAGAATTCATTGTAGAATTAGCATGATAATTACAAAGCACAACAGACCTCCTCCCCCCTTTCACATACAAAAATGTGCTATATAATGAATAAACCCCCCTAACCCACTAATAGATAGGCAAGAAGGTATGGAACAAGATCCCTGTAGACGCACATTCGCGTCAGCTGCCAGCGATTTTATTTTCCTATTTAGAAATCAGGGATGCAAATTTGCGTCCTTCGGGCTTGATGCCCGAGTAGGTAAAGACACAAATTTGCATCCATCAGGTATAAAGTGTTAACAGATACATTCTATACAAATTTCACTCATATTGAAGAACTTTCTAGACTACAGAGCTATCTAATTGGGACAATTATGCCAAACCAACAAGGAATGCTACTGGATCTAAAAAAAAAATAACTTTCAATGGGGCAAACTCGTGCCTTCAAAAAGAAAAATGCATTCACACTCTGTTGGAAGGACAAACATGTGGTCCATCTGGCCTATTCATTTCACACAGCTTCAACTCAGCTTAGAGTCACCAGGAACACTAGACATGGTTCAGAAGCCAACTGCCATTATAGACTACACTTTGAATATGGGAGGTGTGGATGATGCTGACCACTATAGTACAACATACAACTTTCTCAGAAAAACTGAAATGGTGGAGAAAATTAATTTTCTGGGGCGTAGAAGTGGCTACTGTCAACTCATAAACACCTAGAACATGAAAAAAAAAATGGACTAGGCCAATCAGAGATGAAAAATATCGCAAGTATTTAGTGGAAGAGCTTGTGGAACCATGGCAGAGTGAATGACCAAAACGTATGACAGCTTCAACTTCAAGAAGCTTGGAAAGGATGGAAAATCGGTTCCACAATACTAACATGCAGACTTCAAAGACTTCCCAATCTACACCTGGTGCATAGAAAATAACAGGTTTTTATTGTGAAACCTGCTTGTAACAAACCAGCTCTTCATTTTGGGGATTGTTTCTGGAAATACCATACTTTATTGTAATATAAAATAAAAGGATTTATAAGCGCGAATGTTTCTTTTATAATAATACAAACTTCTACTGTCCTTACTGTGATGAAAAATATATTGGGAGGGCTTGGCTCATCAGTGGTGAACCCTCCCAGCGGTTTCGCCAATTTAATCCACCAGACCGCTTCTCAGAGCTCTAATACTGTATTGGATCATTCTGCTTTTATATGCTACACTGAAGGATGGAATCTTAGAAATGGTTTTCAAGTAAACTATGGACATAAGCTTATAGGACAGTAGAATTACATTTAAATATTTGCATCGAGCAATGCTCTTTCGCAAACTATAAAGACAAGGCCAGTTAAGCATATAGTTTGCGGAAGAGCATGCTCGATGCAAATATTTAAATGTAATTCTACTGTCCTATAAGCTTATGTCCATAGTTTACTTGAAAACCATTTCTAAGATTCCATCCTTCAGTGTAGCATATAAAAGCAGAATGATCCAATACAGTATTAGAGCTCTGAGAAGCGGTCTGGTGGATTAAATTGGCGAAACCGCTGGGAGGGTTCACCACTGATGAGCCAAGCCCTCCCAATATATTTTTCATCGCAGTAAGGACAGTAGAAGTTTGTATTATTATAAAAGAAACATTCGCGCTTATAAATCCTTTTATTTTATATGTATAGATGGCGCGTTATTGCTTTGTATTACTTTATTGTAATATAAATTGAAATATCTATTATCTTTTGTTCTTTTTTATATTATTGTAATCACTAATAAATATATTTTCACTTGTTAAAAATGGTTTTCCATCATATTTGATAATATGGGAAATTAAGGTAAGGCGTGCAAGCATATCGTATTACATGCGCAATAGATGGCAGCCTCTACACTTACTTAAACAAGGGCACCATGGACCCGAAGGGTTAATAAATGCATGAAACATGACATATTTCATCTGGGCTAAGTAAAAGAAAAAGCATTTTATAATATGGTTGTTGCTATCAAATCAATGTGCTATAAAGGTAGTGCAGCTAGATTACAGAAAAATGTTGCATATTCTATAACTCAATGCATACATAAATATCAAATATTTAAGCAATATGTATTGATCAAAATTTAATTATATCAGATATATTCAATTTTGCTTACTTTTTAAAGAAGTGGCACTTTTAGTAGAGCATTCCATTTTTGAAAAAGAACTACTGCTACTTTGTGAAATTTTTCTTGGTGACTGAAACAAAAAGTACAAATCATTCTAATATTTACATGTGAATTTTTGAAAATAGAATATTTTAAAAACATATTATCTTATGAAGATCAATTTAGACTGAAAATATATTTTACCAATCTTGACAAATAGGGTTCTTAATCACAATGGAATTTTTTGACTAAAGGGAACTTTTCACAAAAGTAATAATAAAATGTATTTTAGAGTGTAAAGATAGCACAGATAATTTGGTCATGAAGGAAATTAAATTTCAAAATAATTTTTTTATCCCTAGTACACATGGTACAGACTGATAATCATGGACGGTAGAAGTTGGCGACTGCGTTTACAAATCTGCCATATCTCGTTTGATTACTTGCAATCGTTGGTGGGGTTGGACTTTTGCAAGAATCTAGCGCCATTGGAGCATTTATTTTAATTAGAAAAAAAGTGCACAAATAAGGATTCGATCCCGGATCGTAGCGGTCTAAAACCAATGTATTAGACCACCCTTCCACCCTATAAATAAAGTAAAACAATATACCCTCTGTATGGATCTGTGTACAAATTTACAATTGAATACCATTCCTAGACTAAAAATCTGATTCAGACCAAAGCTTGATAAGATTTGTACTTTAGAGGTATTTAGATCACAAAAGAAATAGAACCAAATATTAAACTTAATATTTTGCTTAAAAAACTGCTAAACAGAAGGTGACTGGTTACCCCCATTCTTATGCTTCAACACCAACAAAGCAAAATTCACGCTTAAATCCATACTTCCCTACCTTCCAGTTGAGATCTTTGATAGTTATTTTGGATAACTTGTGACCAGTGTTGAGGAAGCCCATCACTAAATGTAGGTATGTAAATTCAATAGCATATGGTAGTATGCCATATGGTTACCTATGGAAGTGAATCTTCGGACCCTTGCCAAGTCATTAAAGAAGTATTTAATGCCATGAGAGGATGCTCAGTCATGTGGATTTTAATGATTTAGAAGATAGCTAAAAAGTGATTACATAACTTCAAGCCAGAGATATTATAGTAATATCCTTAGAAAAGATGAGAAATTCTTGAAGTAGACCATTATTAAAGGCATTGTTTAGAAGAAATGAAGAGAAGAAAAAACCAGGAGAAGACAAATTGACCAAAAATAGCTGGTTACACAATGGGTAGAGTAATCAATGAAGTCAAGGAAAATTGAAGATATCATTGAGGTCAAGTGGCTGAAGATTTACTTGGTCCTTTGAGCCACGCTTTTAGGCAATATCAGACTTAAAGAAAAAAGGGTGAGAGAACTAAAACTCTTTTAAAACATGTGATAAGTCATAAAGATATATATATATATATATACGCTCTAAGCCTTGCAAGAACAAAAAAATATATATATATATATTTTTTTTTTTTTCAAATAAAACAGGGTTGCTGTTTTCTCAGGGGAAAAATAAAATTGAGAATAAATCCTTCTGGGATGTTGGCTGTTGTGCCTATCCAAGCACACATGCAATAGAACTGCTGTTGTTGGAGTGATTGTAAACATTGTAATACTGCCTAGAGAGAGGACAAGGAGTTTTTAAAAGTTTAAAAAATTATTTAAGAGAATTTATTCATTAAAATAAATATGCTACTTCAAAATATACATCTAATAATAACCATGAATATTGCTCAGCACAGATAATTTTGTAAGAATATTATGTTAACAGGTCCACCTGGTCTTCAGGATCATGGTAGTTTTTACCTGTTCGGGGATTTTCTTTTCTTTAGTTTCACAAAAAACACTGAAACAACAAATGTGTAAAATTAGAATATGTACTTTAAGAAAAAGGTACATCTACATATGTCATACACAGTAGAATGTCCCTCTAAAGTACACCTAGATGCAAAGCCAGAATGTTCTTTAGTGAGTGTCCTCTTATGAAAGTTTTACTGAATAGGTTTTATGTATGTGATTTTTATATGAAAAAAAAAAACAAAAAACTTGTGCAATAGTGAACTCAAATTTTGTTCACATATTAATGCTCAGTTTATTTTTATTTCAAAAGAAGGCACTAGCATTAAACACATTCAATTTCAATGATCATATTTTTTCTTAATTTTAACAAAATGTGTCAATATGTTTCCCATTTGTTCTATTTGAATCTTATATGAAGTGAAAAAAGTAAAAAAATATATATATTTAAAATATACCAACCTTGGATTTGCCTGCAAGTTTGTAACATTTGTTGGTAGCAAAGTAATTGGTTTTGGTCCCAATGCTTCAAGAAGTGGCACATGTGGTACTTCTTCAATATTATCCTCATCTAATAGTGATTTTGAGGGATGTGACGTAGGAATATTATTAATATTTGAAAAAATATTTGGAGAATCAAGATCAATTAGACAATGATTCATTTGATTTTTTGGAGTTCCAACTTTTTTGGAAAAGGCATTTAATTTGATATCTTTGTCAGATGAATGTTTATGGATGTGTTGGACATCAAAATTTGGAGTAACCTAAAACAAAACCAAAAATATAGATAAAAGGTATCAGACATGGTCAAATATTTTGTTAATATAAAATTTAGTTTCATAAAGTTTAACAACCCTTTTATTCCACTATATAAATATTGAGTCAAATTTTTTTTAGCGAAATTATTTATATTAAAGCTCTATTTTTCCTCAGATACAGTATATCCTCATTAATTTGACACACGCTAATTCGACCATATTTTCATGCCCTGACCTCCAGCCTATCAAAAACAAACATTTATTTGACCAAATTATAATTGAATACTATAGATAATTTGACTGATTTTTTAAATCAAATTTTGAAAACATTAGATAATTCTTATAAAAATACAAATTTATTGCTAAAAATAGCATACTTTGGCATGCAGAACACAGCAACCATAGTGTATGTGCACTGTGCTTAAGTGTTACAATGCATCACAAATATAGAGGCTGATGTTCGCATGTGATTGCTTACTCGGCAATTTAGGCATAAATTAAAGGCCAAAAGTTACGGTGTCTTAAAGAGTAAAATAAATTCTTTGTCCTTTTCTTTACAATAGAACCTCCCTGAAAAGAACAACTAATTGCAGAGCCAAAGTGTCCCTTAGGGAGAGGTGTCCTCTTACGGGAGAGTTGCTAAATAGTTAAAATGGTAATTTTATAAATGAAAACTGTCCTTTATAGAGAGGTGTCCTCTCATGGAGGTTTTACTGTCTTTTATAAATTTACTAGCGGACGTACCCGGCTTCGCCCGGGTTTTACCCGAGTAAAGGTTTGTCTAACAAATCTCTCGATAAAGTGAACATTTTTCCTGGTCCCTTGAAAAATACTCGATAAGTTGAATAAAATAAATATTAATTGGTTCCCTCGGTAATTGGAAGTTAAAGGAATAGTATCTAGCCTTGGAATTGTATCATTATTCTTGTCTCAAATAAATTGCCGTGTCATCCTGAATTTTGTCTTTCCTAATTTTCTACATTACAAAATCATCATATCATCATGATAATATTTAGAGGAGATTGTTGAATTATAACAGATAAATTAGAATATTTATCTTGATTATTTTTAGGCGAAAAGTTATTTCAAAAATTTTATTAGCTAGAAACCTTCCCAGTACTATACTAAATAACTTCCCAGTTTCATGGCGTTCCAATGAGTGGTTTGGTCAGGCATAAAGGACACATACATTTATTTTTATATATATATATAGATAGATTGGTTTTCTTCCCATTGCATTTATTCACTTAAATTAAATATAGTATTTGTAATCTTTCCTTTGTTCCAAAATGTATACAAGGTGTGTCCAATAAATAATGAGACTGGTCAAAAATAAAGGAAAATAGAATGATTAAAAAAAAATGTATTAGTATTTTTCAAAATAGTCCCCTCCCGCATCTATACATAATTTCCATCTCTTCTCCCATGATTTAAAACATTTAGAAAAGGCATCTTTCGGGATGTTCTTCAAGACCTTTTTTGAATCCGCTATGATGGACTCTCTAGTGTCAAATCTCCTTCCTTTTAGAGCCATTTTGAGTTTTGGAAAGAGAAAAAATCATTTGGAGCTAGGTCTGGGGAATAGGGAGGTTGTGTTGAAGTCTTTGGATGCCGTGTTTAGCCAAATAGTCAGTACAGATGTAGCGGTGTGTGGTGGTGCATTATCATGATGGATAATCCAATTTTTGGAACTCCACATTTCACTTCTTTTCAGACGAATTGATTCACGTACACGTCTCATAATGTTTAAATAAGACTCCTTATTGATTGTTTGACCTTCCTCTAGATATTCATAATGCACAATTCCCTTTATGTCAAAAAACGTGTGACCAATAAGACTTTGTTTTTTGACTTGCAAAGTCGGGATTTCTTCGTTCTTGGTTAATCTTTTTCTTTCCACTCCATGGATTGGCGTTTTGTTTCAGGGTCATACCTGTAAACCCATGTCTCTTCTCCACTACTACTTCCAATTAGGGTTTTCTTCCAACATTTCAAGCATTTTTTTGGCAACTTCAACGCGATTCTCCTTTTGTTGGATTGTCAGCATTTTAGGAACAAATTTTGAAGGTGTCTTCTTTAACGGCAAGTCTTCTTTAATTATAGATCCAATTAATGATTTTGATATCCCTGTTTCTTCCTCAATGTCCTGTAACCCTATTCGTGGATTTTCTTTTATCAAATTTGAAATTTGGCTCACCTTTTCAGGGTTCCTGTGCAGAATTGGACATCCAACACGCTTTTCATCTTTTACCGATTCCATTCCATTTTTAAATCGTGAAAACCATTTAAATGTGGTGGGCTTATTTACATTTTCATTTCCAAATGCCAATTTCAACAAATCTAGTTTCTGAAGCAGATTTCCCAATTTTGTAGCAAAATTTAATACAAATTCGTTGTTCGAATTTTCTATCCATTTACAAATTAGAAGTTGTTATGCAAGGCGTTCTTTTTACAAGCTTACAATTTATCGACTGCGCGTGCAATCACGTGATGTGATATACCGCAGTGTAGCTGAAGCTTTCTATTTTTTTAATAGACTTTAAAAAAAAATTATCATTTCATTTTTTCTTTGTTTTTGACCGGTCTCATTATTTATTGGACACACCTTGTAAGTGAAATTTTATCCATCGCTAAAAGTTGAACATGAAATATTCTGGAAAATAAAAATCCCAATGGTTACATAATTAATTAAAATATATATATATATAAAATACAATATAACGCGGCTGATGATTTAAAATGAAGAAACATTCGCGGTATAATTTCAATTTTCGTTTTATATATATATATATATATATTTTTTACAATATACAATATATTAAAATATATTTTTCTAAAATTATTTTAATTTTATATTTGTGGCTATCATATATATAAAATTATCCACTAGAAATGAAAGTTGTGATGAAATCATATAATTTACTTTAATTCAATCGAAAGTTCAGATCCCTCGGTGTGTCAAATTAAAGAGGTTAGACTACATATATATATAATTTAAATTTATAAACATAAAAATACTTAAACCTAAAAATTTTAAATGGAAAATGTATTATTGTGGAAAGGGATAAATATAATGCAAGATCATCTAAAATTTCTGAAGAAATCAAAAATCAAATTCATAAGTAACACAGGGGCTATCTTTTAACATAATTTATCCTAAAAGACCTACTTTGGACATATATTGAAAGAAAATGATTTAGAAAATTTGTTGATGAGAAAAATTGTTGGAGAAGAAGGAAAAGATCAAGTCCAGAGCTGGCCAGAAGGGGTCATGAAAACTCTTGGAAGGTCACTAGATGAGATGCGAGTGATAATCACTAACAGATCAAAGTGGAGAATATTTGTTCATATAGTCACCAAAATTTGAACTGGACTTCATGGACACTAACAACTTGATAGAAATCAAGAATGGAATAATAAAAAAAAGGATCAGAAGATGATACAAAATCATAGAAAAGGTTGCTATTAAATATTTATATTATTATAAATTAATTGCTATGTTCAAAGAAAATAGAGTTCATTTAAAAAATCCTGATATGCTAATTAAGTGGTTAACACAAGACAGCTTCCAAAACAGGCAGCCACTAAAAGTGTGTGCTAGACAATGCTCTTCTACACAAAACACATTTGTCTTGATAAAATTTGGGATTAGGAAGAAATTACAAATTTTACACCATCCAGCTTATTCTCCAGTACTTGTTCCATTGCACAACCACTTTTCAGATCAATGGCACATTTCATTCGAGGGAAACACTTTGAAAAACTAACAAGATGGAAAATGTAGCTATAGTTTTTGATTCTGGCCTTGAGAAATGGTCAAAATATAGAATTCAAAATTTGACTGAAAGATGGGTAAAGACCAGAGAGAGAAAATGTCATGGTTTATATTTCAAAAATAGATATTTTTGTTTATATTCTATTAGCATATTAACTCTTGGTTATAAAACATTGAATACTTTTTACCCTCTCTGTGAATAGCTTAACTAAAAAACTCATACTTACATAATCTTTTTGAACAAAATTTAGATGACTTAGAAGATCAGGTTTCGGTTGATATTTCTTGGGTGGCGCTTAATTAAAACACAAAAAGTGCATGAGACAAATTAAGTATTAAAAGTTTTCAAAATACCTTTAAACAAATTTCTTGAATTTATGCCTATTTTAACCTAGCCCACAAAATAAGGAAGTCAAAGAATTCTATCACAACTTCATTAGAGTAAACTATAACTATAGTGAACCCAAGGAGATAGGAATTTTGGCTAACTATATAGCCATTATTTGGTTATTTTTAATGATAAGGTGCAATTTGGATTATAGATTAGAAACATAAGGTAATAACAGCAAATCCAAATTAATAAATTGTATGACAATTTGATAACAACATTGTTAGCATCATCATTCAGTACTTGTGTCTGATGATGGTAATAATGCTGTTACCAAAATGTCACACAATTTATTAATTTGGATTCTGTCTTGTTATCATAACTTTTAAAATATATTATTTAATTAAAGGACAGTCTCTCACACATAAAAAAAGACCATCTCTTAATAACAACAGTCACACAATTCCCTATGTGATGTAATTCCCTGAGATGTTGTATATCAAAATGAAAGTCCCAAAAATCTTGGAAAAATGCTCTTTGATGATATATATTGTCACGTATATGGGCCTGAAAACACCTACAACCTCCGCCAATAGATGGTGTTTTTGCGTATTTCCGATCTGGAAATAATGTTGAAATCGCCAACTGCCGTGGTTTTGTTTTCTGGGGCTAATGAATGTAAATATCCGTTGATATCCGCCCTAAGAGGTAATGTAATGTAAATACCCGTTAATTGTTATTCTAGTTATATGTAATGTGTAGTAGAAATGACAATAAAAAAGAGGAGTGTTAAAAGTCTTGATGCCGGTTGCTGTTACGACTCTCTTGCCAACACCACAGTAGCTACTCTTCTGGTAAGTTTCTTGTGTCCCCCCAGGGGGTCTGCAGGGTATAGATGCAGAGGAGAGCAACGGGAGCCCAGGGTTAGGTGATCCACGAGGAAGGAAGTGGCAGCGTCGTCACAAAGAACCGGAGGGGTCACGCACAACAATATTATTCTTATCATTTAATTAGCAAATGTACCTTTATGTATGAGAAATCAAGTCCTAGTCAAAGCTTTATTAATTATATATTAACTCATTAAGCACCAGCCAAGATAATTGTCGGCTTTAGTAGGGTGTCACTTGGCACCAGGTAAGCAATCATCAGCTCTGTGTAATGTAAAACTCCCTCTTCCAATTACAGCGCCTCTTCATCAGTTATGTTATAATTCCTCTTAAAGCTGGTAAATTTTTTCCTACCCTTCTGTTTGATAATGACAAATAAATTGAAAATTATATTTATATTATATTTTCTTTATTTTGACTATTTCTCATGTTCTGATCTGTAGCCTATCAAATAACCATTTATTTGACTGACCTTTAGTTGATATACTGATAACGTGACCATTTATATATATTGTTACGTGACACCAGAAAGAAATATTAGGCAATTTTAGCAGATGACCATTGAGAGCATGTACGCACCAGAAATGGTTCAAGGGAGGCACACATGGAAGGAAATAAATAGTCTGGTGAGAGTAAGTTGACAGTGAGAAGTTCTCAGGAAGGTACCAAAAAACAGTCTGGTGGATAGCAGCTGTTAGCCTGACTGTGGAGGTACCCTCAAGTTGACCAGTTCTACTGAACTGTTTGGCATGAATAGTGGCAGCAAATCAGTCGGTGTTGCCCAGGCCAGACATGAACTGTGTGTGAAGCGGGGATGCTTCACAAGAGTTACATCCATGGCACCAAGGTTGAAGGCAATTCATTATATCATATTCCTTCCAGTTTGTACTACTATAATAAAGTCCTAATTTAGCTGCATCCCTTCACAAACTCATGTGTCATCTTTGTATCATTCTGATCAGACAAAGAACATGAATGCCATTTGAGTAGTATGCAACAATACGAGGTGTATTCAATAAGTATCGCGACTTTTGTGTTTTTCAAAAATTATTTATTTATTCATGAATACCTATTTTGTCCCCTTCAAAGTAATCCCCATGAGATATTATACACTTGTGCCAACGGTTTTTCCAATCTTCGAAGCACTTCAAAAAATCATTTTTTAAAATCTTTTTCAGCTCCTCCTTCGATGCCGTCTTTATCTCGTCAAGCGTAGCGTAGTCCTTTCATGGGCCTCTTCAGTTTAGGGAACAAGAAAAAGTCACAGGGGGCCAGATCTGGGGAATACGGTGGCTGCAGCATCATTAGTATGTTGTTTTTGGCCAAAAAGTCATGCACAAGCAACGATGTGTGATCAGGGGCGTTATCGTAGTACAAAAGCCAATTTTTGTTCTTCCACAAATCCGGGCGTTTCTGGCGGATTGCTTCACGCAAATTGCGCATAACTTGCAGGTATTATTCCTTATTGACCGTTCTACCCTGTGGCAAGAACTCATGATGCACCACGCCCCTGCAATCGAAGAAAACTGTCAGCAAAACTTTCACATTCGACCGAACTTGGCGCGCTTTTTTCGGTCTTGGTTCGTGCGGCAGCTTCCATTGAGATGATTGAGCTTTGGTTTCCACGTCATAACCATAAACCCACGCTTCGTCACCCGTTATGACCCTCTGGAGCAAATTTGGGTTGTCGCGGACAGAGTCCAACATCTCATTAGCAATTGACATGCGATGCTGTTTTTGGTCGCAATTGAGCAATTTTGGTACGAATTTCACAGCGACCCGTCTCATGCCCAAATCATTGATAAAAATCGAATGGCACGAGCCAATCGATATGTTTAGGTCCTCAGCAACTTCTCTAACGGTGATTCGACGATTGGCCAATATCATTTTCTCCACTTGATTAATTTTTTCGTCTGTTGTTGAAGTGCTTGGTCGTCCGGCACGCTCTTCATCGTTCACATCTTTTCGGCCTTCTGAGAACATTTTGTACCACCGATAAACGTTGCTTCGGTCCAAGGTAGCTTCTCCGTATGCCACAGTCAACATTTGGAATGCATCCGCGCACCTAATTTCGTTTTTCACACAAAATTTGATACAGGTTCTTTGATCCATTTTTTTTTTAATAGGTAAAAATCAAAGACGATCTAAAACACCTGCAAGCAAAGCAGCTGTCAACAATTAAGTGAACATTCAAAATGGCCGAGCTTGTCGGCATAAGTGAGAGACATGAGTACCAACATAAAGCCACAAAAAGATCGAAATTCGAATATACGTAACCCGCGAAAATTCAAAAGTCGCGATACCTTTTGAATACACCTCGTATATATATTGTGGCAAAGAAATATTTTATTATTTAATTTAATATTATTCAATGAAATTATTCAACAGATTATAAAAATATATATTACTCTGTATTTGTGAAATCATCTTTAAAATATTTCTTTGCTTGCTTGCTTAAGATTCCCTAGCTGTAGATAGTTTGGCTGACTTGTTAATAATTGTCGACTCGTCGCTGTGACGTCATCAATAAATACTTTTACATCTTAGGATATTTCAAGGCTTGATTTCTATGCTACAACTGGGGGAGTGACTGGACCGATACTCATTAAGAAATAAAAGAAAAATTGATTCTGTTGGACCAGAAGAAACTTCTATGAATGTAAAGAAGGAAGGTACTCAGGTAAGCAACTATGTTGTTCAACATCTGCCAAGGAACCCTTCCATTTTCTCCGGGGAGGATGGTGAAGATCTCCAAAAATGGTTAAAAGGGTGTGCATGTGTGGCAAAGTACAACCATTGGGACGAAACCCTTTGTCTTGCTAAAGTTTATTTTTATCTGTCTGGAACTGCTCTCAAATTATAAAATTTCTCTCCCTGCCTCTCTTATGAAAATAAGGGTGAATTGTATTGATTAAAATAAATTGTCTTTCCATTCTTACGTTGGTCTTTCCTAATTTCCCTATGTGACACCATTTTTCAGATTATTAATTTAGAATGAATTTTATATTAGTTTTTTATTGATTTGTCAGTTAAGGATCAAATAATGAATAAAATTACATACCAGGTCTTGGAGGAGGAGCTTTCTTCTTAATGGGGCGTATTATTGTGGGAAGAGAAACGGTTGGTCTCTAAAAATATATTTTATTAAATGATATTTTCACTTGGAATTTTGGTACTTACCTTTTGGACATTGTTATTCAAATTACTTGAGCTTTTTTCTTGTTTCCTAAAACAAAAATGCCTTCACTCTTTAGTTGGGGTTAAATCAAAATAAGCGCATATATATTTAAAAGTAACCATTTAGAAGCTGAAATTTTTTCAACTACATCTGAAATTGGGAGTGATTAAAATGCTTACAATGGCCAAAAATAATTGAAGCATTGAATTGAAAGACAGTGAAAATAATATTGCCATATAAGATGTTATATATCTACATAATTTTATTTATTTAAAATACTTAAATATATATAAAGAGAAAATCTGATTATCATTAGACCCATAATTTACTACTTTTTATTGATTCTCCTCAAGTTTTCTTAAAATATTGTTGTGTCAACAAGTAGCCAACCAGATGGTGCACATGGTCGGAAAAAAAAATTGTTGTTAATTATTTTATTATTATTTATTTTAGATTAATCAGAAAGGGCACCACAGAGATGACAAGTATTTTATTTGACTGTTGTCCACCTTTTTATCGAAAAAAAGTTAGAGATAATGCACCCATTATCTTTAGTCCCTCAATCAGAATACATTTTGATGGAAAATTTTAACATGTCCTTCCTCAGCTACAACCCCTCCTACAACCAGCCTGATTAGACCCAGAAGTCAACGACCTTCCTGGACCGGACCACAAACCCAGCTTTGGACCAGGCCTTAGTGATTGTGACCCACTCAGATGATAAGAGCACTTGCCCAAATAAACCCATTGAGCCTTACACCCCGCCTCTGTGTCATCACTAATTAACATACTTTTTTAAAGTTATGTATCCAGGTCTTTGAATAGGCGATTCAAAATGAATTTCATCATAAAATATGGGCAGTAGAATTTTTTAAATTATCTGAATATTTGTCCAACAAATTGTACCACCAGAAAAAGGAAAACACTATATCTTTAAAGTAGCACAGTGCTGCTTTCAGCACACAAGAAACAAATATTAATATTGACTAGTAGCTGCAATAACATCTCTAGCATAATAGTGTTTTGTGATGTGGTCTTTGGAAATTGTACCATCAATGGATCTTCCATTATTTTATCTAGATGCAGTTCCTTTGATTTATCAATATAAAATAGGCCTATTTTTAGGTGTTTGGACAGTTATTAGCATGTTACATTTTACTAAAATAGGTCTGAATTTGCCAAGGATATCTAGTATCATAATCCTCCTGGAATCTCTGTTCCTCACATTTATTCATATGGTATATGAATTTATGTATTTACCATCCAGACATTGTGGTACCAGCTTGAAGACTTAAAATCTACAGGTGTCTATGGAATAAAGACGTCTCAGAGAGAAAAGCCAATGAGTGACACTGCTGTGAAGCCACATGTTAACCCCTTTTGACCCCACAAGGAACCCTGCTGTCTGACTTCAATTAGCTTGCCTTTGACATGTCACTGCCTTGTGTCAAAGAAATCTTCCCAGCTCTTCATCCTTATCAACTTTGACACCATGAAGCCCTCTTCCCCAACTGAAGGAATGGTAGTTAACCCTACCTACAAAGGAATAAGTTCCACAGAGATGGCTAACATTGATAGGTCACTACTGATCAGCATTTTCCTAGGCAATATCAATATGGCGCAAGTTTTACAAGGGCTTAATCATGCCAGCTGCTCCTCAAATTCCCAGATTTGACAAAGTGTATAATGCTGTGAATTGGAGATAGGTTAGAATTCCCACAACTATCTCAATTATAATAAAGTGTTAATGATCAATAATTTGCAGGGAAACCCATTATACCTATTTTGTGCCCTGCAACTGAGGTTTCAGAGCTACTTTTACATCAAGCATTTGCTGAAGTACATAGAACCTTAATGAAATGGCGCCTCATAAAAGGAGAGTAAGCTGAGTGTTGACCACTAGGACCTAGATTATTATTACAGAGAGAGGGTAGCAGTGGGAACCAAGCTGGCTCTATGCACCATCACCATAAAAGCTCTCATTGATAGGGTTTATAAATTCAAAACATAACTTGATAGAAATAGTCCACGACCTCTTCAGCATGGTTTGAAAATGGCGCACTGAATTAGATGCCTTAAAGGCAGTGTGATCCGCACACGATACCTTTCCCATCATTTGTAGGCCATCTTCACTCAAAGCATCTTCTCACTCCCCAGAATACTTTTAAACAATTGGTTCTATATGTCCACTGACACTGCTAATAAATCTCATAAAATAAAAAATAATAAAAAAAAACTATATATGTAAAGTTCAATATGAAAGGTCAATAGTCTATAGAGAACAGGTTATAGCTCTCATTAGTGCACAGCCTTTGGGAGGAGTTATAAAATAGGCAAAATGGAAAAAATGTGATTCAGCTGTCAAAGTGGTAATGCTGACTTTTGTTTAAATACATTTTGATTTTTTAAGATGCATTTATGGTGTATTTCTTCAATGCTTTCCACTTTGACAAGTACAAAGCTTAATCTATGGCTACCAAGCCAGGCTTTAAAAAATGTCATAAAACAGTTCTCTAAAAGAACTGGAGAGTTTTGAGAAATGCCATTTGTTCCCAATCCCAATGAATGGAAAATACATATTTGTTCCTCCTAATGCAAGTACAACTTCGGTAGAGGGCAGGCAACATCCTAATTGGATGGCTAACACAAAAGAAGACAGAATCAGAGCCAGGATAAGCTTTCGACTTTATTCTTGTAATTATGAAGGATACTCTTGTCCTTGGGGGAAAAAATCACCCCAAAAGGTGGGAGAGGCAAATTTATTTGGCCAACAGCATAGATGGAAGAAGGCACTGGCAAACCACTTCTGTATCAAGCACTTATGATAAAACTATATGAACCAAATATCTAATTATGAAAACCTGTGACATTAATGGGATCTTAATCAACCCAGGTAACAATATTACAGTAGGATGAACAGAAGTACTGGTAGGATACAATTCTGCCACATCAAATTCTGATACACGCTGGTCCTCCTTTTCTACCAAACATAGCAAGATCTTTTAATAAAAATGTAGATGTTATTTCTATATGGTAAATCTGCTTTAAGATATGACCTTAGACTAGATGATATTACTTCTAGCCAATTTGTATAGTAGTGGTGAAATCCTAATTTATTTGCATATTTAAACATGTTGAACCTTTCATATAAATTCTATGTTGTGTACTTTTTCCATGGTGTAATAATTTTAAAAAAACAGCAGTGTTAATTTATCCAGATTTTTGTTTTATTTATTTTTATATTCAATAGTTTATTTTAACATTTTCTATTTATTATAATGTTAATATTATATTTACTATTCATAAAAAAAGCTTTATATTTTAATAATTCACCCATTTGATCTTTTTATTGTTGCATTATATATTATATACCTGAGAAAATAGGTCGATTTGAACTAAGCTTTATCATATAAATAGTAAGGTAATATAAAAAATTCATTTTACATTTCATGAATTAATGCAAATGACTATTTATAGGTATTTATATTTTATATTTAATAATAATATAAACACATTTTTAATGGTCTCATTCAATGTGAACATATGACAAAGAATCTATTCCCTGCATTTCACCTCTTAAGTGGAAGCTTCACCTAAAATACTTTGCAGTCATAGAAGTATAACCATTCTTAAATCTAAATCAGCTAATAGTTTAGATAAAATCCCATTTATATATCGTTATAATACAGTGGGACCTTGTTATAACAGAAACTTGGTTATATCATTAAATGTTATGCCATAATTGTTGTTATAAAAAGTAAAGCGAAAGAAAAATTATTCAAATACAGTCCAACTTTTTAAATTCGACACGTAATAGGTTGATTGGTAAGTGAAATATTGTTTGAATAAAATAAAGCATTAATTCTAGTTGGTTGAATTAAAGAGGTTATACTGTAATTTAAAGCAAGATTTTTAAAGTTTATTTTAATGAGAGAGCTTTCAAGTCTTATGTTTCTCCTCCCAAAGTTGTAATGAAATGAATGATAACAATAAGGTAAAAACAAATAAAAGATATCTTGAAATATATCTTTAATATTATTTGACCACATTACATAATTCATTTCAATGCAACTTGTAACAGGTTAAGAATGGGGAGGACTTTATAGAGCGCCTGGTAAAAAAACATATTAATTTAAAATATTTCAGTCATTATTTAAACATTTAAAATTCTTACAACATAAATTGTAATAGTAATTATCAGTTTTCAAATTTAAAAATCACACCAAGGTGAAAAAAAAAAAAGAGAGAATGTGTTACAATCTAGAAGCAAATTTATTTTGTAAAACCAAATTTGAACTCTTTTAGGTGAGAGCATTGAACACCCACAGGGTTCATTTCTTTGGAACAATATTTTAACATGTATAGCCTTATTTTGTCCTAGAAAACCTATCATTTTATATCATCAACTCATTTTGGTGCCTTTTAGGTACTCTAAACATAATAAAGAAACATTTTATGATCAGGAACACAAAGTTAATTTAAAATAATAATATTTGGAATAACATTCTAATATTTCTATTTTTTAAATGTTTTGAGAAGCACATATATCATTAAAATATTTTCGATCTTTGTATATTAAAATTATATGTACTTACTTATTTGGCTTTATATTGTTATTAGAAGCCTCACGGGGTGGTGGAGGGGGCGCGGCACGAATTGGATGTAAAGGCATTTTAAAATTGTGTTAAAAGTTACAATTCTATAACTAATCTTGAAAACAATCTTGAGGTACGCGTCGTAATACTTTATATAACACTATCCAAAACACTAAAATATTATGGGTATTTAATATCAATTCCCGTATATATTATATATAAATATTTATATGTATAGACAATTTTTAAAATAAAAATTAAAAGTGTATAAAAAACGTTATATAGAATATTTAAAGACAATAATATAAAACTTCAATGTAGCCGAATATATAGCTGTGTTGTTTTTTTTTTTGTTTTTTGTTTTTTAATTATTTTTTCAAGACTAACTTGTTTTTGCTTTAAATATATATTTTTAGTTCTTATTCCGTCATAGCTTTATTAAAAAAATACTGTAATAACTATAAATAAGACCTAAAAGCATAAAAATGTGAAGAACCAAAAAGATCAAATATATACAATATGTTTGAGATTGCAGCATTGCTTCCATTGTTGCAGACGATAGTGTCATAGTGATAAAGGTAAAAATAATGCAAATAATAGTATTTTTACATTTTCATTTATACCTAAGTTTCAGGCATCTTTATTAAATTATAAAGTAAGCGATTAGCTGTAAGAGATGGAAATATAAGGCCAAAAGATCGAGAGAGAGACATTGAGAGCAAATTTTTTGAAATTAAAAATCGTAAGTTTTTTAAATAGGGATAGAATATTTCTTTTAGTTAATCCATGAAAGCTTTTTTTGTGTGTTGTTTGTGTGCTGATTGCAGAGGGAGAAAAATTTAGAACACAGTTTCCTGGAGCGCAGCAAGGACTAAGGCTAAGCGCTTTCAATCGCGTCCTGAGTGGATTGCTAAGCTAAATTGTTGACGAGAAATTTCAATGCTAAAGTCAGGTATGAGAGACTGGTCATAAATTTAGGATTGAGGCGAGTCAGTCCAAGAAGGATAGTTCATTGCACCATATGTCTCAAGAAAGCTGGATAGTTGAAGAGGGGGTGATCAACTGTCTGTGGTTCTTCTGAACTGTGAAAGTAGATTGGGTATGTTTTGGACTGCCCCTGAGTGCAAGGTCCGCCATGACATGGCCTTGGCCCGTTTAAGTGATTTCTGCTCCACTAGATGGCGCTCTGCCATCTAAAAGTACATGTGAATGTGGTCGGGATATGGCTTTTTTTATTTTAATAACAACACCTTTGACCTTTTTATTATTTTATTTTCTTATAATTTTTTCACACACATAATAATAGAGAGAGAATTGATCGTGCAACTAAAAGTTGCTGATGGCTTGCGCTATCTATCGAAAAGAAAATGCCCCCCCCCTTTTTTTCCTCAATTTATATACCTGATCCAAGCACAAATTCACTTTTGTACTATTTTCACACACACACATATATATTCTATATTAATAAAATGGAAATTTCATAAGTGGACATCACTAAAAACTTTCGTTACAATGCATCAATTTCAACCAAATTTTCAACATTTATGTAAAACGAGATGGAGCAGGTTTTGCTTAACATCAAAATATATTTCCTAACATTAACATGCGTAACTTCGCTGTTATCGATTAAATACAAAAAAAAATCAACAGAGTTAATTTTATTTATATATAAATACAAAATTAAATTTCAACAGAGTTAATTTTTTTACATACTAGCTAATAATCTCAATCTAAAAAATATTCAAAACAAGCAATTTTAATATAACACCATGGCCACCAGTCGGCCAAGAAAACAACAACTATATTACATCTTTCTCACATATTCACACACAATCTTGATTAATAATTAAAACTAATCTTTAACATTGTTTATTATACTTCAACTTTTATTTCTACATTTGTTTTTAAATACCCAATTGTTTTATCATGTTTCTAATTTCGACTAACAAATATACAAATTTATAGTGACCAACATATGCAAATTTTATCTTTGTTTTTATTTAACTTGATATCGTAATCATAACATCCATTGTAAGCATTTTTCTGTTCACCTTCCGTGGTTTCTCTTTTCTCTGATAGTTTTTAGGTGTAGTATATTTTCTTATTACTAGACTACAAACATTCCCTCGAGAAAAACCTGGGCGAAGCCGGGTACATCCGCTAGTATATATATATATGTCATAATATATACTCTTCCTGGAATAATAGAACAAACCTACAGTCAACCCAGAGAGAGATGGGCAGCTAAAGTACGGTCACTTGAGATATCAGCGACATTCCAAGGGGCCCGTTACTTACAACCTCAGGACTATGAGACGGTTGGCGATTGTGTGCGACACGAACGGCCGCGGGCCTCTCCCATCGCTCTCTCTGCTTGTCAGGGTTCATCTTCCAAATTGTGGTCTGATTATTTCTCTCTTTCTCCACCTTATTATTATATTATATTGTCACATATATATATTCTGAAAATAGAGCAATCCATAAATAAATCTTTAATTAAAAAGGCATATATTGGATCAAAATATCATTTATTTTACCAATATTTCAGTTGGCTGAACGCCAACCTTTATCAAGGTGTTATAACATATTACATTAAATACACACACATTAAATATGTTATAACACCTTGATAAAGGTTGGCGTTAAGCCAACTGAAATATTGGTTAAATAAATGATATTTT
>CP092886.1:36142008-36186716 GCA_030710605.1 Cordylochernes scorpioides | reverse complement strand
AGAAATATACTAAATCATTACACATATTTAAAACATCACAAAGCACTTAAGGTGATGACATGATACAGCTCGTTTTCAAAAATTAATAGCCATTTGCCCCATACATAATGGGAAAATTAGTAAGTGTAGAAGAGCTATCTAATTTCACATGGATTTTCTGTCTGATGAAATTGGAAACATTCTTTTCAGGGCAGTTGTGTGCCTATGATACAATTGAATGCCCATGCAGAAATGTTTAGCCTGAACACTATGCGACATATTACTAAATGCATTGTCATTTAGTAACATTTCATATTGCTTAGTTGCCTAAGCAACTACTGTGAGTAAATAAATAGATTTTTTAAACTTAAATGGAAGGAAATTCAGAGGATGCTGTGACCTTCCTTATTAGGTACCGCAAAGAATCTTGGGGTCTTGTTCTTGGGTATGCAGAAAGGAGAGGAATCCGAACTCTTTAAAGTGGACTAGATCCTTAATAACTTAGCTCATGGCAGACATTCTTAAGACCATTTTACTTGCCATTTATCTAATGCATTTTGAACTGATGGGAAGTGTGTACGTTCTCAATATTCTCTTCCCCCCTTGCTTGCAAAATAATAGGATGGTGACAATTAAATGATAAATATGACATTTTACATGCAGTGATTATTCAGATTGTTTCATTTTTAATAAAGTCCTACTTAATCTATATTAATTTTATGAATATTGCAGTTAGCCTTTTTGTGATGGTCGCTTATACAGCCAGCACTTCATACTAGAAGCATCATTCATAGCTATTTTAGAATAATAATAACTTTTGTGAAGAAGGATTTTACTTTTATACTAATATTGAAGAAGCTTTATATCACATTTTAAAAATTAAACATAACTCAAAGGTTTGTGTGTCTTCATTGTAACAGTTACATACCTGTAACTCAAACTGAACTGGAAAAGATAAGCTTGCACTTTTAAAAAGTAAAGTTGTTGCTTCAACTTATCATTATTATTTTTAGAATCTTGCCTAAATACCTCATTTAACCAACTTGGTGAAAAACATGTTAGATACTTTGTTTTTCTATGCATCTGTCTATTAAGGTTTTAGATCTTTTGAGAAATGTATCCTGTTGCTGATTGAGTCTAATATTTATTGGTGCAGAAAGCTTCTCTAGCACCAGAGACGCATCTCACACACAAGGATCTTCAACCATATTAGAAAACATTTTGTTTATAGTGTGCATGTGTTAATATTTTGATTTTTAAACAAAAAAGCTTGCTTTAAGATATTTAAAGTAATGTGCATTTATTGTAACCAATTTTTTTTAAATACTCCTGGATTGTTAATCCATTTGAGTATTTGTAATCATAAAATTGTGTTCCCCTAAAATATATATATATATATATACATCATTTTTAAATAGAAATATTTATATCTATTTTTCATCCAAATATAGTTCTTATTTTTATTTATTTTTACAGTTCCTTATCCTAAGTAGGGACTGTTTGTTTATTAGTCATTATTTAGTCAAAATTTATTTATTGTTAATTCTTTTATTTTAAAAAACTGTGATTTTATTTTACACCTTTATAAATTATATATTTAATTATATATATAAATATTTTAATATATGAATCAAGTTAGACATTTTATTGAGAGATTTTATTTCAGCTTATAAATATTTTTCATGCCAAAGAAGAGAGAGAGAGAGAGAGCTCCCCTTAATTTATAAAAATGCATTTAAACAATGCATTTTCTCTTCACAAAGCATAAGGATTCAAATAGGGAATATGCTAAAACACCAGCTTTGTCACCAATTTGAGGAAAAGTCAAATTTGTTTGATTTCATAACTCTTATAACAAATTTGTGTGAAGCTTATTCTGAGGAATATATGCTGGCTTTTTCATCAAAAAAGTGTTGTTGCCTCTTTCCCAATTTGAAACTGTGCATGCCGTGCAATTAAAGCCAAGAAAAGGCATTGTTTTAATATATTTTTATAAAGGGAGTGGTGCCTCTCTTGCACATCCACATACATAATTAATTACATTGTATTTTTCTGCATGTCAAATCTTCAAATAGATATCTATTTTTAATATTCACATTATGTCTACATAATACTTTTAATGTAAAAATGCTAAACTGAGGTTTTTTTTAGTAACTTTTAAAATTGCATTTTAAAAAATGCTCTTAAAATAATGTATATATGGTTTTAAATTAATTTTTACCTTACTTTTTTTAACAAATAAAATTAAATCTTTTTTTTTTCAAAATATAATTTTTAAATAAAATGAAATAAAAATTTCAAGAAAAAAGAAATTAGAACTGTTTCGGTTTCCTATAAGAACTAAAATAGTACTACTGTGAAACAAAGATAGAATTGAGTATTTTCCTATCTAGAAACTCAACTCCCATTTTTTTCAACATTCATATCCATCAGAATAATGTAATTTTAAAAACTTCATGAGTGTCAAATTTGTATAGCTTCTTTAGTAATTTTTTTTTTAGAATATTGGCTTATATAAAAGCACATAATTTATGATTTTTTAAAAATAAGTATCAACCATTCTTTTTTTCAAAAATATAACTTTACAAATTATTCTTGCTATCAAAACCTTGAATTTTGACTGAAATTTTGACACTGATATTCTTGCCATTAAATCATAATCAATTTTTGCTCTCGATATTTTAAATAAAAATGAGTGTTTTATGTGTAGCATATATCTGTGAATTTGAAAATAATTATATATATATTTGAGTAATCTATATATAGGAGTATATATATTCTATAGATTGTGTGTAGAGAAAATATACTTTTAAATTTAAATATTTTCGAAAATATTTACTTTTTCATTTAAAAAAATATATATACATATACACGGTAGGATCAAAAAGTTCCTGAACTTTTAAAAAATAAAATATAAAACAACTTTAGAAAAATGTAAAATCAATTTTACTGTAAAGAACAAAGCCTAAACTATAATTTAATTTAGCAACGCCAGTAAATCCGCATGCGTAGTTTTCATTTTAGGCATATTTTTGTTGTAAGTATTTAGCTCGCGTCGGTTTCTGTAATGTCATCATTTGAGCAAAGGGCAAATATTAAATTTTGTGTAAAATTAAAAAAAAGTCTTTCACAAAGACATTAGCATTAATGAATGAAGCTCATGAAGATGAAAAATTGTGACGAACGCAAGTTTATTTCTGGTATAAACGTTTTAAAAATGGCCGTAAGAGCATCGCAGATGATTCAAGGTCAGGTTGGCCATTGACGTCAGCAACGGATCGCAATATTGGACAGGTACGTGTTTTAATTGTTGCTGATAGAAAAATTACTATTGATAATATATTAGAAATACGTGGAATTTCGTATGGTAGTTGCCAAAAAATTATTGGTAACATTTAAACACGAAAAACTTTGTGGTTATTTTGTCCCACGAAATTTAACAGATCAACAAAGAGAAACCAGATTTTCAATTTGCAAAGATTTAATTGAAACTGCAAATAATGATTCTGATTTTTTAAAAACAATATTAACTGGTAATGAAACATGGTGCTTTCTTTTTGATCCACAAACCAAAAAACAACACTCAAATGGCACACACCAAGTTCTCCTAGGAAGAAGAAAGTTCTTTCTGACAAGTCCAAAGGAAAAGTAATGCTTGTAGTGTTTTTGATTATCAAGGACTTGTCTATTATGAATTTATTAAAGAGGGGTTTACTATTAATAAACAGGCATACAAAGAAATACTTGTGCGCCTTCGTGATGCGATAAGAAGAAAAAGAAACCAACTCTTTAAATCTAAACAGTGGAAATTGCTACATTTATCATGCCCCTGTTCATAGAGCCATTATTGTTCAAGACTATTTAGCCAAACACTCAGTATCTGTATTGCCGCATCCTCCTTACTCTCCTGATATCGCCCTATGCGATTTCTACTTCTTTCCAAAACTTAAAATGACCTTAAAAGGGAGGCGCTTTTCATCATCATCAGAAGTAATTGAAAATGCGATGGTGGAGCTAAACAAGCTTAGAAAAATTGACTTTGAACTAGCATTTCAACAGATTTTTCACTCTGGAAAAAATGTGTAGATAACCAAGGCTCCTATTTTGAAAAATTTGATGCTTAAATTACTATTCTATGAATAAATAATTAATTTTAAAAAAGTTCAGGAACTTTTTGATCCTACCTTGTATAGAAAGCTATATTTTAAAATTTCTCATTCCATTTCAAATAGTGACATGTCTTGCAGGATATAATGTGTATAATTTACTCCAATAAATGTCTTTTAACCTTTCGCTCATTTTTGATAAAACACACACATCTTTCTAAATTTTAATTGAAACAATTCTGTTGGTTGGATAATAGGTGTATGCAATATTTAATATATCTCTCTAAACCCAATGATACAGTAGAACCTATCTGTAAAGGACCACCTAATTGCAGAGCCAAAGTATCCTTTAAGATGTGCCCTCTTACAGGAGAGTTGCTATTTAGTAAAAATGGTAATTTTGGTGATGAAAACTGTCCTTTGTAGAGAACACTGGAGTGTAGTGAATGTCCTCTCATAGAGGTCTACTGTATTTTAAAAAATTCTTTAAACTAATCAGAATGTCCCAAAATACCATAATAGATATCTGGTACACAATTACCGGAGAGTTTCTAAATGGTAAAAATTGTAATTCTGACAATGAAAACTCTTATTAGTAGAGAGGTATCATCTAATGTGAGTGTCCTCTCATATAGAGGTTCTACTGTTTATCTATTTTCTTAACATGTGACAGCTGCCTTTATCAAGAGTGCTTAGCTAGTTATTTAAGGATTTGAAGGTTTATATATTTAGAAAGTGTGTAATGTGTGTGCGATATAAAGAGGAATCTTGTTACATCAACTTAATTATAACCTCCTAATTTTAAAGTCTCTATTGCTTCAATGATTGTTATAACAACATAAAATCTTATTCCAAGTAATGTTGTTAAAATAACATTTGACTATATATATATGAAATTTAAATGCATTCATTAAAAATCACATGTTTTTAAAGTTAATTAAATGGGGTCATCTTCCATTTACACACACAAGTACTTCTTAAAATCTATAATTGAAGTGTAATTGAATATGGCAATGTATAACAATTGTGTGCACCATTCGCTTAATGCAAAATCTACCAACCACACTATACTTAAACATCTAAAAAGGTTTATGACACAAGGTTATAAATGTTACATAGTTTTGTATATATGGTGTAAAATTTATATACAGATAAACATGATAGAATACTATTAACTAGGGCATGAATGGTAGCTAAGTTTTGGTTGGATAAGTTGGATAAAATAAAGGCTCCTTATTTTTTAATTCTGAGTCTAGGATTTAGCCTGTTTGATAACTCTAGGAAAGTGATGGTTGCTTTGAATGTTTTAGAATTAAAATGGAGGCTTTTACAGTGTGACTGAAGGGTGTTAATTCTTGAATTATTTTCAAGCAAAGGCTGTTTCTGTATTCACTCAGATCCACGCAATAAAAAAAAATTTACAATAGTTTCATAATTATCAGATTCATAAAAGGGGCATGTTCAGTCCTCTATTTTACTAATTCTGCTTGTTTCCATGTTTTAGTCCCCTTTCTGCACTTATACATAGTTCTAGCTTTTTATTCTTATCTTTTCTCTTTTATCATGTTATAGCTGTTTTGTATTCCAATTGTTCATATTTTTTCTTGTTAACAAAATTTCCAATATTTTTTACTTTCAACCCTCCCCCCACATATTAAGATCAAAGCAAGAACAGAAGAGACCTAAGGAAATGCACAACTACTGAGAAAGAAAAACACTAATACATTTTTATACACTGTGTGACTCTTGAATTTGCAACACCAAGAATTACTGGGCCGAAAATATGCAAATTCCAGGGTAAAGTTAGCTCAATGAGTTATGTAAATGTTGCAAATTGCACAACTATCCCTCAGATGTTGATTGAGATATATTATTTTGACAATTAACAATTTTATTGATATCACACATTTACATCACAGTCTGCACTATTTATGGAATGATACCGAATAATTTACAATGATTATAATGATTAATTTGAAATAAATTAGATATATGCTATGTATTAATGAATATGTACATGGCACCATTGCCATTGCTGCAGAGTTTGATTGAAAATTGGCAAGATCCGGCAACACCACACATTTCATGATCTACGAAGAAAATGTAGATCACATGTGCCCCGGTGGTTCAGGTCCAGGATGGAAAGGGCCCGTTTCCAAAGTTCCAGCAACCGACAACGACGGGCATCACCCAGGATTTCGAAGACAAGGGGGTAAACCAAGTTCTGGACTCTGCCAGACATGAGTAGGCCTTCTTACTTTCAGCTCTTTGTGCAGCTTGAACCCCCTTGAAGCATTTGAGCTGAAGTGGGTCCTGATGTCTAATTACCCATGCCACCAACGGACACAGAATGTGGCAGAACGCTGTTGGGAAGTCCCACAGTGCAGTTAAGACCCCAAGCAAACTGCGCCAGTCTTACCTGCAGTCTTGAGATGGTCTCACAGGGCAGGTAGACCTGAAATTGGTAGAAGGCTGATGAGAGCACGAGATTATTGGCCGCTCTCGCCCACCCAACAAGAGAGAAACTGTGGACAAAGAGGGACCATCTATCAATGGCTCCTTCAATTTGTTTACTTAGGTGGTGATCAGAGGCCTATGTTATATGTTCTGTGGTCATGATGGTGTCTAAAATGGTAATTTTTGCTGCAGGAAATACCCAATGGAGAGTTGTTGCAGTTATTCTCCCCACCACACTAGAGGTCCTTGCTTTTTCCCGAAGTTGACTCCAATTCCTCTTCTTCTTTCTTATCTTCATGACTGGGTGAAGTAGAATGCCTCTGCCTTTGTCATTAAGACTGGGAGCACTACTCAGTGGCAGGCCGACTTAGCTCCAAAAGAAATGGCCGCCTCTGACATGAGGAACAGACGCCACGTGCAGCCGCTCCTAACATGGAGTACAAATGCCACTCATCCTGTATACCTGGATTAGGAGCCCTTACAGGGTATATCAGCCAGGCCAGCTGAACCCAGGTTTTTTAGTGAGCTTGTTACTGCTCCTCCTACTCCTTTTTCATTTAGGCTTGGGACCGGAAAAGGCGGAGTTTCCTCTTATTCCTGACACACACAGTTTTCAAGGATCTTCTTAATTAGCTCCATCTGACTCCAGGTTAGTGGCAATGACCGAAAGTGGTTAATTATTTTTGTGGGCTTTGGAGCCTGCATCAGAGATGCTAGCAGCTTTCCAAGTTGGCATAGCTTAACATTCTTGAACTATGGTGGGAAGATGTTTTTGCAATCTTTCATGTAAAATGTCACTGAGGACCCTGCAGTCCAGTGTAGAAAGAGTTATAGGTCGAAGTCCCGCTGAGACCTGGGCCATTGTGCAGTTTGGGAACAAGGAATATCTCGCTGTGCTGCCTGAATGAAGGAATAACCCCACAGATTTGAGAAGCCTCAAAGATCCATTGAAGCGCTGGCACAAAACGAGTCTTCAAATCCCTGGATCAATTTTCAGGGTAGGTTGTTCCCTCTGGCTGATTTGCTCATGAGCAAGCGGCGGATGTCAGGACTCATTTCAGCCTGGGAAATCTCAGCATGTTCATGAATCGCCTTCTTCCAAGGTGATGGTTAAGGTGGCACCTTGCAGAAAATATTCAATGTCTTCTAGAGAACATGCAGAGCATGAGAAGTGCTCTTTAAAAGAGGCATAGGCCTGGTGCCTCAAGGCTGGGCCCTCAATGACTTGTCCTGCGCTTTTGCAGATGGTGAGTAATGTGCGGCCAGTCCGAAGTGTGCACCCAAGACCTGGTTAATATTGATAGTCTTCATCAATCACAATTGACTCTTTGAGCCTTGTTTGAATCTTCTTGCTCTCTTGATATAATCATCTTCTGCAATGTGCAGGACTTTATTTCTTGAGCCAAGTTGGCCTTTAAATGAAGTTAATTTCTTCTTTAATTCACATTCCACACACACACAGCAGATATTCCATGACACTTGAGATGTTGTCTAAAAATGTCGCCACCGGTTCCATAACCAGTCTTAAGTGAAGCAAGCCGCGATGCTGGGTGGTCAAGTATTGGGAGACTTGCCAATCTGAAGAACTATTTTGTGATTGTAGTTCTTATAGTGGAGGGTCCAGTAAAGGGTGTGTGTGTGTGGCTTGGTTGGAAAGGTTTGAAGGCAGTAGCAATCAGTCCAATCTGCTCAAGCTAGCTAGTTCCTGTAGCTAGAAATCCTTGTTGGTTGATGCTCTACGTCGAGTCCACTATGTTGGCACATTCCAAGAGCTCTATCAAAACTTCAACAAAATTGAAAGCAACATTCTCCTCAGAAATGTTAAAGTCCCAGAGGATCCATAAGTGTTCATTGGTGGCTGCAGTTCTGATGGCTTGCAGCTGCTGGTGCCACTCATCAGGAAGATGGGAGAAATGGCAGTTGAAAAAAGTTGTCTGTTACCTTAAACATTCAGATCAAAAGGGACAATTTTTCCAGGAAACATGATCAGCCTTCCGAGGAGGAAAATACCCAGTGCAACTAAACAAGCGAGTCTAGAATCGTGATGGCTGAAGTTGTGCTAACGTGGCAGTATTTCCCAGGCAGAAGTCCTTGATGGCATTCAGGGTCGAGACATTGTTCTCCTGGACAAAAGCGGTGTCAACTGCATGCTGCCTTATGAAGCTGCAAAGCTCCAAGCTTCTTTGATGAGCTGTAATCCCAAGCACATTAAGGCACGCAAGGCGGAAGCTTATTGCGGGGGTTATTTTTGGCACTTCCGATGCTGACAAGCTGCTTGTATAGAGTGCTAGTATTATCCTCCACTTTGTCAACTTTGAAACCAAAAAGTGTAGGCCCAATTTCTGATCATTGTCTAAGTCATTAAAGTATTTGTTGAGGAAGGTTGGTGAGGTAATGGCCTGGGCTACATCTTCTTGATTCAAAATCTAATAAACTTTGTCTCCTTGCAGGATGTTTTTCCTAACAAAGTGGCCAGTTGTTTTTGTACCCTGGTCTTAGCAATGGGGAGAGTTTCTGTTTCATCTGTAGGAGTCATCTTGTCCTCTAGAATTTCCTCCTTTTCGGATGGAGCTTCATATTCTTAACTGGTGGCAGGGGTAGGATTGGAACCAACAGCAACTGGCTCACAAGTAGTAAAAATCGCTGTAGTAGGTGCGGTGGGGATTAAGCTGGTGGTGTCTAGCGCTGCTGAAAATTGGCTGGAAGGAGCCATAACTTGACTGGACAAATGCGCAGGATGGCTGGAGGGAGCCGCAAGTTGATTAACTAAGCTGTTCTGTGTGAAGGGCACATTGGAAGTGGGCACTCGGATGTTCTGGCGGCAGTTGGCCAGAATGTTTTCCATTATGTGGCACTTGTTGCATTCTATCCTGTGTGTGATATAAGAACAGTCTTTATCAAGCAGGTTTTCCAATGTGTCAATGTGGTCCATAGGTGTGAACTGCAAAAACTAGGAACACCATCTGGTTAAAGGTGGATTTTGAAGATCTTCCATGGCATTGCTCTAGGAGTTCTCACAAAGACTTTACGTGTTCAACCATGCTGTTGAGATTAGTCCTTTGCTGACAGTGCTACCTTGGTCCAAGGAGTAGTATTTTCCCTCGAGCCTCTAGGTTAGGGCTTGAGGGTGTTTTTCTGAGAAAGGGGGGATTTTCTGTCTTCTTTCTGACATTTGTAAAGCTGTCATTTGATCTGCCCAACTTCTTTTTGACTGCGGGGCAGTTTCCTTGTTCGTTGTCACATTGTTGGCCCCTAGATGAAAACTTCTACTGGAAGTGGAACGAGGGCTCTGGCACATTTGTAAGTGCAAAGTCGAACTGCTTTTCACAGTGTAGACACTTACAGTAAAAGCAGTCGCCTACCTCTACCCACCATGATTATCATAGCGTGTACCAGGTGTACTAGGGATAAGCAAAAAAGTAAGAGCAGTATAATATTGTTTTAATTTTTAAAAAATCATAAGTGTCAAAAATAGTTTGGAATTCTTATAACAGAAGGCGCGCTAATGCATCATGTTATATATATATTAAAAATAATGAAGGCATATCCTGACCAGGAGCACATGTGCTTTTTAGATGGCAGAGCGCCATCTAGTAGAACATAAATCAACAATACATTGATTTACCCTGTTCCCTGATATTTGTCCAATCCATTTTCTTGATAAATCAAGAAAAGCCATCCACGAACGTGTTTCACGCTGTTGGCGCTCGTCAATGTTGAGCAGGCTGTACCACTGCGGCCAAAAATGTTTTTGGTCCCAGAGGCTTCTTGAGAAACCAAAAAATGGGTATTTAAGGCCGCAAACTTGCGTAAATACGCTAAACATGTGAAAAATAATCTTTAAAATAAAAAAGGTTAGAGGTTGGTATTATTAAAAAAAAAAAGTCATAGACTGACCACGTTCATATGAACTTTTCAGATAGCAGAGCGCCGTCTAGCGGAACAGAAATCAACTAAACGTTGATTTACCCTGTTCCCTGATATTTGGCCAATCCGTTTTCTTGATAAATCAAGAAAAGCCATCCACGAGCGCGTTTCGCGCTGTTGGCCCTTGTCAGCATGGTGCAGGCTGTGCCTCTACGACTAAAATATTTATTATTCGTTTTATATCAGGGAACAGGCTAAATCAACGTTTAGTGAATGTCATCTAAAAATTTCATGTGAACGTGGTCAGGATATGTCTTTTTGATTTATATATATATATATATTCTTAATCGCCTGTGCACTGACTCCTCATGGTGGGGAGGTGACCCTGGGCAGGACTGGTAAGACCACCCTAGGCATGAAGGCTGTTCTACTAAATCCCAGCTAAATTTTTACAAGAAAAGAGGCAAAGTCATATTCCTACCTTTGTTAGCCTTAAATGTTCCCATCTACATGAACGTAAACTTTTAAAAATATATTGTGTGAAAACTATTCTGTTGTATTTCAATTTGATTACACACACACAGCGCTTAACGTTAATTATACTTTAATTAACTACAACAAGGTGAAAGGATTATATATATTGATGAAATGGTAATCATGGGGAAAAAAAATATGAGTCAGCGTGGCTACGCCGATGCAGGATACAAAAACAGAAAGTGAAAGTACGGGCGTGATGTCAGCTCCGGTGTTGCCGAAGTCCGCCGTCACGGTCCAGCAAATTCCAATATATAGCATCTAACTCTTCTCATCCATCTTCTCAGATAATAATTCAGAAATAAAAAACTTTTCAGCATCAATTAATTTCAAGGTAAATTCACTCCATTTGTATTTAGAAATATAACTTTTTAGCGCGATTGATATTTTGTTTTAAAAAAAAAGCAAGGGGTGCTATATAGTTTTAAATTTATAAATATAGATGGAACGCTTATGCCTCGCAGTTAAATATGATGCTGGATTGAATTCATCCCCGACAACGAGAGCTAAGTGTTAAAAGCGCTTTGATTGCTTTTCATTGGCTAGAGAATCACTTTCCTTCGGAGATTTTGAAATGATCATTGACATATTTTTATTAAACTAGCTTACAAAGTTTGTTGTATGTAGATTAATATATGCTCAGATTTGAACACTGCATACAAATAGTATGAAACCACTAGAGAAATGTCAATCCTGAATTTGATATAGATATAAATATAAATTATTTCATCTATAACCCTAATTGAGCTAATGCCATACCAATTATATTCACACCTAAAGGATGTTCGATTATTTTCTAAAAAACATGGTATTTTCTTTAAATTCCTGGAATCGTTTAAAATTTAAAAATCTAAAACTTACCCAAAAAAATAAAGAGCTCGAGTTTGCAATTAATGAACATTGCCCTTAAATACACTACAAGAATTATTTTCTATAATTATTCTTACCTTCTCTCATATTAATTTTTGTTTTTCATCAGCGTGTGTTGGGCGATTATCGAAATTTCATATATATATATATATATATACTAGCGGATGTACCCGGCTTCGCCTGGGTTTTACCCGAGTAAAGGTTTGTCTAACTAACATTTGTTAAAACAATTCTCTATAAACTTATAAAAAAAAAGATATATTTTGATAATTTGAAACTCGTAAATTTGAATCTCGAAAAAGTGAACATTTTTTCCCGGCCCCTTGAAAAATACTTGATAAGTTGAATAAAATCAATATTAATTGGTTCCCTCGGTAATTGGAAGTTAAAGGAATAGTATCTTGCCTTGGAATTGTATCATCATGATAATATTTAGAGCAGATTGTTGAATTATTACAGATAAATTAGAATATTTATCTTGATTATTTTTTAGGCGAAAAGTTATTTCAAAAATTTTATTTGCTAGAAACCTTTCCAGTACTATACTAAATAACTTCCCAAAGTTTCATGGCGTTCCAATGAGTGGTTTGGTCAGGCATAAAGGACAGACACACACACACACATACATTCATTTTTATATATATAGATAAAATCCAGTTGCATAAACGTTAATGTAATGCTTCGAAAGGCATTCTCTTATACATGCCTAAAAGAAAACGCAGTTTATGAATGGTATAGGCGCTTTAAAAATGGACGAGAGAAGAGAAAGAAAGAGAGCTCAATTCAAGATGATCCAAGAGTCTAAAGACCTATATAGAAGAAAATCGAAAAAAAAATGGTCGAAAAGTGAAAAATTGTCATATAATGTCAAATAATTTTTGGGGATAACGAGTCCATTTCAGTATTCAAGACAATCTACAATTTGAAAAGAAGTTTGGCAAGTTTTATGTTCCCAACCAACACCAGAACCAAAATGGCTGTTGAAGTTAGGAATTTATTGACCAAGAACAAAGTTCCAATGCTTCCTTAAGCCCCATACTCACCGGAACTTGCACTAAATGATATTTCCTATACAGTGAATGAAAATTTTTCTTAAAGGTAAGCGATTCGAGTCATGCAAAGTCATAATAGATAGATCTCTGAAATTCCTCAGTGGCTTGAGGCAAAAAATGCTACGAAAATTTGGAAGTGAGATGACATAGGTGTTTAGATATGGAAGGGCATTATTTCGAATACTGCTAAATATATTTTGATCTTGTATTATGTTCTTATTAACTTCTTCAAGTTTTGTCCATGAGTGTATTTCTTCAGCAAAATAATAGAGCTCCCAGGTAGTGCCTGACTGGGCTATAGGCTGCTACCTGTAAGGTATAGAATACACAATGTATACATATGACCCTTCCCTTATATACATCTGTATATAAAATTCATCTATAAAAAAATAAAGTTGTTCTTATATTTATATAGGGACTCTCTCCTTACTCCAAATTACCTGTCATTATCGGTCTTATTTCAATGCCGCCTTTAAAATCTGTGTTTATGTTTTTATAAATGCTAGATTTTTGTGAGATTTTAAGCCTATAAGCTGTCTGGTTATTTCTTTATATATTTTATAGAGTTGAATCCTCCTTTTATATGAAGAAAAAGTATCACTGAACGTATTTCATATTCTGTACATGTTTTTAATATATAATGAAAGTATGACCAGAATGTATAAAATTCCCTGGGAAAAACTACTTATGGCATTATACAAGATAGCGCGTATTAAAAATGTCAAAAAAATATTTTTAGGAGCTATATTTCGATATTTTTGTGAAGATATGAGAGAATAAATAAATGTGTCTTACTAAAATATATATTTTTTATTATCCCCAGTACACATGATTCAGGCCATGATAACCAAGGTGAGTGGTAGTTAATGACTGCTTTTTGCGGGTTCACCGCATGTCTACACATATGAAAATCAGTTCGACGTTTGCACTTACAAGTATGCCAAAGTCCAATTGGTTACTTGCACTCACGAGTTGAATCGGTGCCCAATGAAACAATTTTTCAATCTAAAATGTAAATAAAGATAGTTGTTGTCTTTGTCTTAAATTTGAAAAAGAAAGACAATACAAGGTCCCGATGGCTTAACCTGAACTAAAAGCTCCTAGCTTTACAGTAATGCTGGAAACTGACTTGAAAATTATAAATTGATAAATCAATACCTTTGTTGCAGGGATCAGTAGAATTTGAGTCACAACGCTGTATGGCGAGGCCTAAATTAGAAAACAGTGATGAATAATTAATACTTATTGAAAGAAATATTTATTTAAAAATCACACAAATTAATATTAATACAAATATTATTCAAAACAATTATTAAAATTTATGAGAGATAGTTCTTTTTCAGGCCTGTCAAAACCAAACGTTAGCGTCGAAACAGCTTTTGTTTACCGGAATTTGCGAGGGTTAATCCTTTTTCGCTCGCGCAGCGGGTGCAGTGTTGCCGGGCTCGGTTGACCCAAAAATACCTATTTCCGCATCACTCTCCCACCTTGACCTTTTGAACTTTGCTATAAGGTCAATATTAATTAAAAAAAAAAAAACAAAAGGAATTATCTCAAATCTAACAGAATGTTTTATGATTAAATTTTCTCGCAAACTTCAATTAAACCTAATCGGTAACTTGACTTTTCTTCCAGAACGCGTGTAAACTTTCCCTACTTTTACTGGAGTAGTTTTCTCTTGCACTGACGCGGACTCCACACCGGATGTTTTCTCCCTGACGATCTCATCCTCCGCTGGCTGGCTTAAGCTCCCCGTCGCCTTGCTCTACGTCCTCAGATGGTACTTCAAGTGGGAACAATCGTTACACTGCACGCTTCATGAATCCAGACTTAGTCTTAACTTCCACAAGTCTTCGCACATTGTCAGTTCCAGGAAACACCTTCGTAATCTTTCCCATAGGCCAGTTTATTTGCTTCCTGTTTTCAACCTCCACAAGGACGATATCTCCAACTTTTAACTGTCGTTTCTTGCGATTGTCGTGATGCACCAACAATCCTAGGTACTCGCTTCTGAACCTCTTACGGAATTCCTTCAGGAGTCGTTTGCGTTTCTTATAGCTCTTCCCAAAGTTACACCTGAATTCATTTAGATCAATCTCTCCTTCAGCTCTTGGTTCTCGAAGAAACATCTCTGGGGTTAATGGCACAAGGTCATCATTGTCCTCAGCAATGTAGGTGAGTGGTCGCGCGTTGATAACTCGTTCACAGTTTTCGAGGATCGTCACCATTTCTTCATAGTTGACAACACGTTTTCCCAGCAATCTTCGAAGCAGCTTTTTGGTGAGTCCAACAATTCTCTCGATCCAACCTCCCCACCATGGTGCTGCCGGAGGATTGAGCTTCCATTTCACTCCAAAATTAACTCAATAAAGCTCGTTCCGGAGTCCAACTAGATTCATCCCATTATCTGAGTAGATGACTGCAGGGCAACCTCGTCTTGCTATGAACCTCTCTACTGCTCCCACCAATGCTTCCGTCGATAAGGAAGTCACCAGTTCGAGGTGGACCGCACGGTATACGCCACAGGTGAAGATGACGAACCAAACTTTCTGTCCATCTTCCAGATATAAAGGTCCTCCGAGGTCAATTCCTGTCACCTCAAAAACCACAACATCTCGTACGCGACGTTGAGGCAACGATGCTTCTGGTACGTCGACTCGCTTTGTTTCAAATCGTCGACAGCAAGGACATTTTTGAATTACATGACGAACTAGTTGTCAAGCTTTTGGAATCCAGAACTTCTCTCTTAGTACTGATCGCAGCGTCTGGGCTCCACAGTGGTACATTTTCTCGTGGACTGATTTCACAATTAGCTCTGTGACCGGATGATTCGTTTGGATCAAAATTGGCAATCGGAACAGTTCATCGTCATTTCGATTCACTATCCTCGTTTTCACTCTCCATAATCCTTCTTTATCTTGAAACGCATGTAGCTGCTTCATCTTGGGATCTTCCTCACATTATCTTAACTAGGGACTTTTCAGCACTGTCTAGCTCCTCTTGTGAGATGATATCTCCTTTGTATTCAGAGGGCTTGAAACGTAGCATCCACGCAATTACTCTCAGTATTTGTGTTAGAGTCACTTCACGTTTTCCCTCGTATAGATTCAGATACCATGGATTCTCCTCGGGCTTTTTGGCTACAAATCCAGCCACCACAGTCTTCCTCCTCTCTTCTTCAATGGCTTCCAGATCATACTGTACTTTTGATACTGGCCAGTCTTCTTTCTTTTCCTGAAGCCATTTTGGTCCCTCCCACCATCCGGATTTTGTGAATTTCGATGGGAGTTCACCAAGAGATGGGAGATCTGCTGGATTGTGTTCCCCTGCGACATGGTTCCAATCTTCACTCTTCGTAAGCATTGTGATCTCCTTGACATGAGTGTTGGAGGTTTCGATCAGACCTTTCCTATATTTTGCTTCTGCTGCATCCATGATATCGAGCACATCCAAATTCCATAAATCCTGTATGTCAAAACTATTAACGTGAAGTGAAGTCACGATCAGGCATGAATCTTCCATGTCGTTCCCTATTGCTGGTCCCATTACTGTCCACCCCAACTTGGTTTCTGTTGCCACAACTCCATTTTGCAATATTTGCATTCTGCCTGTCAGAATGCTGCTAAGCAAGTCTGAACCAATCAACATGAGGATCGGTCTCTCTTCGCCTTGGTATACGTCAGTTAAGTTGATCCCTCGAGATTTTAACTCATTGAGTATAGCATCATCCCGTACTTGACTGATGTATCCGCAAATTACTTCCTGATCCAAGAATTTGAGATCATCCATGTATTCGTTGTTGAGGCTGGAAACATTTACTTTGTACACATTGTGCTTCTTTTGACGAATTTCTCCGCCTCCAAACAGATTGTGGGTAAGTGTAACTTGCTGCACTCGCTTTAGGCCCAGTGCGTCCACCATTTTCTTTGAAATATAGGACCGCTGGGATCCACAGTCAAGCAACACTCGAACATTATGCTTCCCCTTTGGTCCGCTTATCTTGACTATCAGAGTTTGTAGATAGACTCCTCCCACGGTAGCGTTGTTTAAAGTTGTTGACGTGAATTGATTGGCGGTCTCTTGCTTTGTTGCAGGACTTTCCCCTGAAACCTTTAGTTCCGCTTTTTGGAGATGAGAAGTCTTCTGGGCTTCCAAAGTAGGACACATAATGGGGTAATGCCTCCCTCCGCAGACAGGACAACGTGGCTTAATCCGGCATTTCTTGAATCCGTGGCCAGGAAGCAGGCACCAAAAACAAACATTCTTCCCTTTAGCCTTATCTTTCTTCTCTGGTAGATGCATCCGCTGTCCACTGTAGCATTCTTGACTCGGGTGACCATTCCCACAAAAGATGCAGTTGTTTCGCATTTGAGTGGTGTTGGCGAGGTCAGTAGCCGTCGGCATTTTACTTCCAGTATTCTTCTTAGAAAGAGATTTCCTGTTTGATCGATCATCCTTTGCATCTTGATTGTTGTCGATCTTGAACGCTGCTTTGGCCATATTCACTCGACTCTCGCCCTTCACTTCTGTCTTCAAAAACGTCATGAGTTGTGTCAACTTATCCTGTACTCCTCTTCCGCTCACCGTATATTGACTTCGTTCCCATACTCTCAGGGTGTCCTCTGGTAGCGCTGATTCGACGAGTGGGTACAGCATAGCCGCAAACTTGTCACGAGCGACGCCCAATGTTTCTAATGCTCGCAGTTGTGTCTCCAGTCTATCGTAAAGCTTCACTACAGACATCTTACCTTCGGCTCTCACATTCTGAAGCACATTCTGAAGCAGGTCACGTACATAAATCTCAACAAGCATTTCATCCTCTCCAAAGCGTGATTTGATATACTCGATGACTTTAGGGTAGTTGTCGGCACTCGGTGGAAAACTTTCGACTGCTTCTCTTACCTCGGAGTTCTCGGCGGTGGCTTGAAAGAGATACTGAAACTTAGTTTCTGGAGGCATCTGTGGATCCCGGTCAATCGTGCTGAACTGACTCCAGAATGTAATCCATTCTCTTGGTTCTCCCCCAAACTTCTTGAACTCCAGCTTCGGTAGTTGATAGTTCATTGCTGCTGTGCCGCTGATTGTACTAACGTCATCCTTTTCCGCAAGAGCCTCGTAATCAGTCATAATGTTACTGAAATTATCTTCGTACTCACAAACGGATTCGTACTCAGCAGTGAAAATGTCTTCAGACGCTGATTCTCGTAGCAGAGCTTCTTCCATCCTCATGTTCAATATTGAAAGCTTTTCATGGTGGGTCTGGAGTCGGCGGAGGATTTTCTCTACATCTGCTTTCTTGACTTCATTCTTCTTGATCTCTGTTTCGAGCTCATTGAACGCCTTGGTGAACCTTGCACGCACTGGCGTCCTAAGCTTTTTCAGTTCAGCACTACTAACTGGTTGGTCAGCCATCCTGAGAAGTAATCACTGGTTCACAGTTGCACCTTTGTGTAATCAGTAATTCTTCAATCTTTATCCTGTCGACTGCGCCAAAATGTTGTCTTTGTCTTAAATTTGAAAAAGAAAGACAATACAAGGTCCCGATGGCTTAACCTGAACTAAAAGCTCCTAGCTTTACAGTAATGCTGGAAACTGACTTGAAAATTATAAATTGATAAATCAATACCTTTGTTGCAGGGATCAGTAGAATTTGAGTCACAACGCTGTATGGCGAGGCCTAAATTAGAAAACAGTGATGAATAATTAATACTTATTGAAAGAAATATTTATTTAAAAATCACACAAATTAATATTAATACAAATATTATTCAAAACAATTATTAAAATTTATGAGAGATAGCTCTTTTTCAGGCCTGTCAAAACCAAACGTTAGCGTCGAAACAGCTTTTGTTTACCGGAATTTGCGAGGGTTAATCCTTTTTCGCTCGCGCAGCGGGTGCAGTGTTGCCGGGCTCGGTTTACCCAAAATACCTATTTTCGCCTCAATAGTAATGTTTGTAAAATGTTGTAAAAATGACAAAAAATATTTCAAAAAAAAGTTTATTAGTATTTTTATAATATCAAAAGCAATTTATTCTAATATTTAAAATATTTATTATTATTATTATTTTAAAAGAGAGCTATATGTTGGGCGAGAACATGCCTTATCATTTTTTCTTGGTTTTCTAGGTTTCTTTTGATTCAGCGAACTGTAACAAACACAACGTGTGATGTTAGAACATTTAAATAAATTCAGGGGTAACAGGTCAGATTAAACTTAATGAATTTTGGATAGCAAAGAATTACTTTTTTTTATTGTTCTAGTTCAAAACGCAAAAAAATATCGATAAAAAGAGGCGAATTGCCTCTTCACGAACATATAATCCCCACCTCTGACATCATTTGTTGCGCCGCTGCTGTGCCAAGAAAGGCCAAATAAGCACACGGGATAGGAAAGGATCTCTTTTCGCGCGACTCCTCTTTATTTACCTTCGTTCATTATATGGGGAACAAAGCAAGAAACATGCAGTGAGCATCATCCAACCACTGCCGTCAGTCACAAAGAACACTTCACTCGTGGCAAGATGTTCTTCTTATTCCTGATTGATCCGTTCCCCTAAGCTATTATTGGGGGCTTCATCTCTCTATATATACATTTATGGACTGTAGCTCCCACTTGGTGGGGTATTTCATGGCCGTTGCTGGTGGAGTGATTTGTCTGGTTAAATCCTATAACGAACGAGACTCTAGCCTACTAAATAGACCCACGTTCCTTTGTGGCTCCCACTATATATATAAATAATTACTACGCTGAATTTTCAAAAATGAATAATTTTAATATAATTTCCTATATCTTCTCTATTTTATTGTTAAATTGAATCTATAAATTTACACCAGTATAAAGCCAAATTGATAGATACAGATTGATATAGATATTTATACATTCGAAACGGCATATAAAATAAAAAGTCGAATAAATAGAAAAAATGTAATACAATTAGTGTAAGTATATTACTCACAGTGGTGTAACCTTTGACGATAACCGTCGCGGCCACGCCCACACAGAAGGTAAGGGCGGAGTTGATCCACACGGGGAAGGCGGGGAAGTAGCGCCGCTTCAGCAGCCGCTGGAGGGTGCGCATCTTCCCGCTGGTGTAGGGCGGATAACGGCACCTGCGGCCCGCGATCTGTTAGCAATGTCCTGGCGGGGCACGGATACCTACCTCCCAATATACTCCACCACAGGATTGTAGTTGCGGACAAGAACAGATTTCTCGTTTGAAAACGTCTTAAAGGACGCTTTCCCGTGGTATTTTCCGATTCCACTGAAGCCAACTCCCCCAAAAGGAAGTTCATACACTGAAATCAAAAACGTCATTTATAAACCTAAATATTTTATTAATTGCGATGATGTTTTATAAAGATATATATAGAATAATAATGTAAAATATTGCACATTCTGTGCCAAAAGAGGACACCTCTCCTTTTAAAACCCATTAAAACAAAGCATTTCTCGATCTTCTTTGCGGAAAGCTCGCAGACTCAGATCGATGACAATGCCACAACATTGCGTCTGAATGGAACTGAGAAAAAGCACTACAGCCTATTTAAAATTTTATTCGTGTGCTTCGGCGACCCACTGGTTCCCTTTTCGAAAAGATCATAGTACAGTGTGCTGTAGGTTGCAGGTTGTAATTGTAATTCCTACAATTGGTGTTTTCTAGGAAATGGCGAATGTTGTGGCAGAAACATCCATAAAGTAAATGAGTTCTGCTCACTTTCATTCAAACAATAATGTCACTACCTACAAATAAGTTTTTCTATAAAAGCATGTCGTTAAAAAAAATGATTTATAATTACTAATGATTTCTTAAATACTGTAAACACGCATACATTACTAATTTTAACTTTAAACATATATAATATTCTTCTTGAAAAAGTGGGTTGCCGAAACGTCTTGCTAAATATATAAAAGTAAGGATGAAGTAATTTACTCAATTTCACACAAGTACTCAGAGTGCGAGTTGTTGGGGATAAAGCTCGATATATATAGTTGTGAAGTATATTATCCATGTACCAAAAATGATGTATCTCTCACTTCAAACATGCATTAAAACACCCAATACATTATTTTTATCATCACAGTAAAAAAACTTCACTAGTTGTGATAAGAAATAGGCCACAACACCAATTTTGGCAAATTCAGACAAAAATCCAACCTGTATACTATGGTTTCGGGCTATGGGCCTCATCAGTAAAGGGTCGGCTTCGATTTCACAATATCCTGCGAGAGGAGTTTCACTGGATTGATAAAAACCATGCATTGTTCCAATGCACATTTAAAGGGAGAGGTACTTATTTTGGTACTTTTTGTTGTATTCTAGCCTGAAATTCGACCCCTGCCACCTCACCAGATTAAGCACCTTTTTGGTAAATTCGACCGAATTTATAACTCCTCTCGTAGCATGTTATGATATCGAAGCTTTCCTTGTACGGATAAGGGCCATAGTCCGTAATCATAGTATACAGGTTGATTTTTGTCTGAATTTGCCTAAACTGATGTTGCGGCTCATTCCTTAACACCACTAGAAAAGTTTTACACTGGGGTAATAAAAATAATGCATTGTTCAAATGCATATTTACAGGGAGAGGTGCCTCTTTTAGTACATATATATACAACATATTGTTGCGGGAGGATGGTATTCATGTACCAAAAGTAGCCATATCCCTTTAAAATATATTTAAGCAATTCATTTGGTTTATCACCCCAGTACAAAACGTAATGGTGATAGTAACGAATGAGCTACAAAACCAGTTTTGAAAAATTAAGATAAAAAGCCTAGTTGTATGTTAAGTTTTCGGACTTTGGCCCTCATCAGTTTAGGGTAGCTTACGAGGTATTCATGAAATCAGTCGAATTGGCCAAAAAGCGTTTAAGCTGGCAAAATGGCAAGCCTATAGCCAGAATACAAAATAAGGTTGCAGGAGGATGGTATTCATGTACCAAAAGTGACACCTCTCCTTTCAAAGACATTAAAAAACGTGTATTTGATTAATCGCCCATATATAAAAACGTAATGGTGAGGGTAAAGAACACCAGTTTTAAAATAAGAGGTGCTACTTTTTGTAAATGAATAACATCTTCTCCTTACTTTATTTAGTAATCTGGCCTGAAAATAGGTCCTCTACTACATAACAAGCTTATCTACCTTATTGGACTATTCGGCCGACTAAATAACTCCTCGCACAGGATGCTTTGAAATCAAAGCCGCCCCTGTACTGATGAGAGCCAAAACCACTGTATACAGGTTGGATTTTTTTCTGAATTTTCCGAAATTCATGTTTTGGCTCATTCTTTACCGCCATCATTACGTTTTGTACTAGGGTAATAAAACAAATTCAGTGCTTTAATGTATTTTAGAGGGAAAAGGACAACTTTTGGTATACATATTATTCGCGCCAATATACTATCATGACTTATAATTCATTATTTTAGAAAAATTAGTTTGAAATTTAGGTGCAAAATATAGCTCTTCGGTACAGAAAGAATGCCCTTAAAATGCAGACCAATTAGCACCATACACACTAACTCTTTAACGTCACTACGTTGCCTACTGCAAATAAAGAAACCATACAAACTACATATAATATTACTTTAACAGATACACAGTTTTAGCATAATTTCATGTTTATAAATCTTTTCTCAAACCACATTTCCAAAATTATTTCTCTCTTTCAGCAGGATCATCTGTTTACGAGCATTACATTAGTTACCCATTTCGATATTTTCCATTTATAAATTCAAAGCAAAAAAATGCATTAAATGAAGAGAATTTAGAATTTGTTCATATATGAGCACCTTCCAGAAATACACATTCAATATGATTTATTCTTGGAAGAAACTCCATAATTTAGTAATAGATTTTTCAATTTATTTATTACCAGAGTTGTATATAGGCGCGTGCTCCGCGCGCACGCGGTTAGTCAGTGAGATTTGGGGAACTTACCGCCTAGATGGATGATGGTGTCGTTGGCGCAGAAACCGCCACTCGAGGTCTTCTTCACAAACTTCTCGATTACTCGTCGATTCTTCGAGAAAACATAGAGTGAAAGAGGTTTCTCTCTACACACACAATTTTAACATTGTGAATAGAAACAACAAAAATGTTTGCCATTTACCTTGCATTGATGAAATCTATTGCCTCATTTTCATCCTTCACGGTAATGAATGGAAGGATTGGTCCAAAAATCTGCACATACCTTTGTTAAATATTTTAGAAGTAATTATAATTTATACTATCTCAAAACACTATGTAGGAAGGTAGAAAGAGAGAAAATTATCATTGAAAGGTATTCAACTAACTCACTTTAATGCGTTAGAATACGTAATTTAGTTATCCATATTAAAATTCAAAATAAAGAGGTTACTTAAAAGGCTCTCTTTTGTGTGTGTATATATATTTAATTAAAAAGGCATATATTGGATCAAAATATCATTTATTTTGCAAATATTTCAGTTGGCTAAACGCCAACCATTATCAAGGTATTATAACATTTCATTTCTCATGGTATTATAACATATTAATGTCACACATTAATATGTTATAATACCTTGATAAAAGCTGGCGTTGAGCCAACTGAAATATTGGTAAAATAAATTATATTTTATTCCAATATATGCCTTTTTAATTAAAGATTTATTTATGGATTGCTCTATTTTCAAAAAAAAAAAAAATATATATATATATATATATATATGCATATTAATTATGCATGGAATATATATCCTTTAGAATCTTTAATCTCTCTATTTACAAAAGTCAACTATGTCGATATATTTATTTGTGCCTTATACGTTTCTCCTCAATATTTGACAAACCTGGCTCAAAAATTAACATGATAATAAAGTTATATCTGGAAAAGTATTTGTCACATTTTTAACCAAGGAAAATTCAAATTAACCAAATACTGGAAGAATTTACTCATTTTAGTTAGAAAATGATTATGATAACATTGCTGCATCACACGTTTTATGGAGAAAAATAAGATTCATTCGACGAACATTCACTCGAGCAGAACACAAGCTATATATTTATATATGGAAGGTGTCTCTCACTCTCTCTTGACTCTTTTTCCATTAAAATCACCAATAAAAATTCCTAAATTTAACAAATAGTGGTATAAATTAAGATGCGGTTTAAAATATAAGCTATTCAAATTAAACCAGTAACTAATTCACATTATTATTTACAAATTCAAGGGACGATTAATTCAGTGCTTCAAAGTCAATCTAAGATCTCCCTGCTTCTCTCATGGACAACTGTATGTGGCATGCTCAGCAGTAGTTTCCTCGAAGAATTTGTTTGTTAATACACCAGGAGAAGAAACTCAAAATATTTCCCACAGATAAATACTTTAGTAAAAGCAATATGTCAATTATTAAGATAATTAAAGAAGATCGCCTTCCTTTATCGACTGAAGATGAAGTTTTAGAATTATTTGAGACTTCATTAGATCTTGATTGTGTAAACACTGGACATGGGTGAAGTGGGGGATAAATAAAATATAATTGCTTGTGTTCGTTCCACATATAATATTTTAAAGAATAGCATGCGTTAGGTCTGGAATATTCTGCAGTCGTAGTTTTAAAACCAGAATATAAGGGTAGGAAAATGATAATTATAATATGACTCCATGTCATCAAATATATAGCAAATACTACTATCGTTGTTGTTGTCATGTCCGAATAAATATCATTATAATTTGTATATTATGGAGTTGGAAAATGATTATAGTTCTATAAAATTTCTGGGAATGGCCCAGGTTTGGCGGGTGGTTCTAAAAAGGAACTCTTGGAGATCAATAGAACCCCTGAGCCTTTCAACTCCAGGCCTTTATTATTGAGGTACGGCCCTTTATTATTGGGGGGAGAGGGGGGTCGACAAATCCCCCACTTCGCTCTAAAAGGCGCCCCTACCACCCACCCGAAAACTGCGGGGAGTTCGGATTTAAGCCCCTCGTTAATCCTACGTACATACAAATCCAGGAGGGAAAGCTCTAAAAAAGCGCCTCACGGGTTCTCTGTCCTTCCCTTGTAATGTTGTTATTCCTCCTAGTACAATTCCTTTGATGTATTCGAAATTATCGCAGATACATCGTCTAATATATTATCTTGAAGATAGAGGTTGCCTGGCCGGTATTCATTTTTTTTTAAATAAGAGAAACTTCGGCCAGAAAATGTCTAATACATTGTCTGCACATGCATAAAATATGTGAAGAACCAAGACAACTGTATAGTTGATGTCCTTGTTCGGACTTACGCGGAGAATGACACCAGTGATAAACTTTTTCCTAAAAGAGAGATTTGTGACAAATTCAGGCATCATACCTACTCAAAGTCGATAATTCAGCAAAGGATGATTTATAAAGCAAAACTTATTCATATTTCAAATATTTTAAATACAAGCGTCTGAATAATTACTATACTTTCATAAAAACACACGTCATTCAATTAAACATTCTATATTAATTTTGCTTTCATATTTCACATCTGATATAAAATCCTAATTATTCTCTAAAAGAGAATTATGGTATATTTTACTGATATTAACGAAATAATGAAATATTGCGGGCGAAGAAGGTAATAATTATAGCGCATTTCTTGGTCTTACCTGCGCGAAGCACGCAGATTCAGATTGAGTTGAAAAAGTGTTTGTTTGAGATTTTTTTAAGTTAGTAGAGGTTTCTATTTATATATAAAAACATCAATGTGGGACAGAAGTGTAATTACAGGAGAACACCATCACAATAAACTTCCATCTGTGTACAAAACATTTGAGAAAACAAATTTGCTTGAACACCTACCTCCTCCTGCATTATCGGGTCATCCTGGCTGACGTCGAAGAGAACCGTTGGTGCAATATACCGCTGCTCTTCATTTAGTTCCCCACCAATCACTGGGTTGCACTTTGCGATCATTTTCTCCAAGCGTCTAAAACAAACCAATTTTAGAAATTAACATCTATACATCTCAAAACGATTACAAAAAAATCCAATATACCTCCTTATATACGCTTGTCTATCATTGTTATAACAATCTGGGTTATGTGTGTTTGATAATGTTTTATGTTTTACAATGAAATAAAAGTATCCTGACTATTTCATTGTGTTTATTTTTAAATGTTTCATTTGACGATCCATCTAGGGAAAGTTGTCTTTAGACGAAAGAAATATATTTCCAATTCATGGGTCCTTTATCTAATCTATTATAGAATCTCTTAAGCGTTCATCTCTTCATAGACGAAATAAAGATGACATGTGAACACATACATTTTGACAATTTATAAACGGTTCTGATATTTCGTAAAATTATTCGATATAATTAAGTTTTACAAAGTAGTAGCCGCCCTTGTTCTGATGAACCCGAAACCCTGGCATGCAGGTTGGTTCATGTCTGAATTTGCCAAAGCTGATGCTGTGAATTATTTGCTAGTCTGAATATGTGCGTTGTGCTCAGAGAAGATCAGAAGATGTTTCTTTTTGGTGTATTTTAAAAATGTCTTATTCGATTATTCGCTCGACAATAACAATACACCATAATTAAAAAAAGAGCAATAATATACCAGTAGACACTTCGGCCAGTTGGAGTTTTTTAATAAATAACTTATAATTAAATAAAAAACTCCAACTGGCCGAAGTGTATTTTTTTAACATAAATATGAATGCCGGCCAGGCAGCCTCTATCTTTATGATAATATACCAGATTATATATTTAAAAATACTACAGAATATTTTAAAAAGCTAGGCCTTTATAGAAGACATTTAAAAAGGAATAATTAGTACAAATTAACCTACCGGAGAGTGATTCCTAGACAATTTCTATCATCATAAGTTGAAGTTTCAACCAAAATTTTAAGAGATATTTTTTTCCGATTATATATATAATAAACTCAATTTTGTTTTTATCTTTCTTTTTACAAAATCGTATAAATATCTTTAATCTATATATATATAAATGAATGTATGTGTGTGTGTGTGTGTCTGTCTGTCCTTTATGCCTGACCAAACCACTCATTGGAACGCCATGAAACTTTGGGAAGTCATTTAGTATAGTACTGGGAAGGTTTCTAGCAAATAAAATTTTTGAAATAACTTTTCGCTTTAAAATAATCAAGATAAATATTCTAATTTATCTGTCATAATTCAACAATCTGCTCTAAATATTATCATGATGATACGATGATTTTGTAAAGTAGAAAATTAGGAAAGACAAAATTCAGGATGACACGGCAATTTATTTGAGACAATAATAATTATACAATTCCAAGGCAAGATACCATTCCTTTAACTTCCAATTACCGAGGGAACCAATTAATATTGGTTTTATTCAACTTATCGAGTATTTTTCAAGGGACCGGGAAAAAATGTTCACTTTATTGAGAGATTCGTTAGACAAACCTTTACTCGGGTAAAACCCGGGCGAAGCCGGGTACGTCCATACAAGAATAATGATACAATTCCAAGGCAAGATACTATTCCTTTAACTTCCAATTACCGAGGGAACCAATTAATATTGATTTTATTCAACTTATCGAGTATTTTTCAAGGGACCGGGAAAAAATGTTCACTTTATCGAGAGATTCGTTAGACAAACCTTTACTCGGGTAAAACCCGGGCGAAGCCGGGTACGTCCGCTAGTCATATATACAGTATAATTAAAAAATGTATATGTATTTAATAAGCACGTCCGACATTTTTCAGTTAAATGGTTTCATCCAAGCGTCTTGCTAAGAGAATGTGGCTCACTCGAAAAACATGATTCTGTTCAATCACTAACAACTTCCAAAAAAAAAAAAAATCCCTCGATTTTGGGAAAATAAATATTTTAATTATTTCAATTTATGATTTTATATATATAGATATAATAATGCATTGCTCAATCTTTAAAATATTTTTGCTATTATAACAACTATTCTTTTTATTAAATGCATCAAAACAATGCATCGGCTGAACTTCTTTGCGCAGAGTGCGAAGATTTAGATCAATGAATAGGCCACAACACGGGTTTTGGTAAACTCACACGAAAGCCAATCTGTATAACCGAGCTCTGGTCTTTACCATTACAAGTGGCGACTACAATTTCGTAACATACGACGAGATGAGTTATGTAATCGGCCGAATCTGGAAAAAGGATTATATAGCTGGTAAAGTGGTAGGGCCGCTTTTAAGAAATAATTTGTTTTATTTACCCAAAGTAGTGGTACAAGCCACAATAATCATGGTAGGTAGTTAGTGACCGGTTTCACCGTAAGTATGCCACATGAGTGTGCCAGTATGCTACATGTAGAAAGCAGTTCTACTTTAACGCTTACAAATATGCCAGAATCCCGTTTGGTTATTTGCATTGAACAATAATACATTGTAAAAAGTGCAGAAGTATGATATTCATGAGCATGGTTAAAAAAAGAAGCGCTTTTTTTTTAGCCTGAATATCATTCGCATTTTACAATACATATATATTCTTCTATAAAGAAATAGTAGTTTTATCTCAATTTACTTAAAAGTCTAACGAATGTTTAAAATGTTGGCAAATATATTTTGAAAATTCGAAACTATTATAGACGCGTATGATTCTTTTTTAAAATTAAACAATTTCTACTGCCCTTACTGCAATGCAAAAATTAATGGGTTATAGACGCGTATGATTCTTTTTAAAAATTAATCCCATAAATTTTTCCATTGCAGTAAGGGCAGTAGAATTTTTTTTAATTTTTAAAAAGAATCATACGCGTCTATAATAGTTTCGAATTTTCAAACAGATGGCGCGCTGATGCATCATAAAATATATTTTACAATCATGTCCTCATCTGTCGCGTATACGTCGCGACCAAGAGCGATTCCTAAAACTTAAGTCGGTCCATTTATTATTATTTGCATTCATTTTTTTTTTTTTGCTTGGACAATTTCGGCAAACAATTTCTCTCGAACGGATTTTTCACTGCTTGGGGCTTAAAATAATACACCGAAATATTAAGTGATTTATAACTAAAAATGACATTTTTGTAACCTATTTTTAGGATTCCATTGACTTATTTACCTACCGTTTTTACGTTTTTTGATAAGGTACTAGTTGAGGTTTCTCAAAATGTGCTAAAAAAAGGTAATACATTTAGAGAATTAGAGAGAGCTATATGATTTTTATCTTAAATATAAGATAAATTTGTTGTTGCTTTTCATACACAAATTGTAAGACAATATAAAAATAGAGCATAAATTTAATAATTTGACCACAAATATTAAAAGGTTTAACTCTGAATAAATTTTATTGTACTTGTAAATAAACTTAACTATTAAAACAATGTACAGTCTAAATAAAATCATTTATTTATTTATATTTTCAGGATATTGAAAAGCAGTTGAAAACTTGAGCCCTGCTACGATGTTTTTTTTATTTAAAAAGTGGGGGGAAAAGACATTACTTTAGCAATCTTGTCGTAGTTTTGCTTCCGTTTTTAACATTTTCCATGTTTCAAGAATTAATGTGCATAAATTTTGAGCAATTGTTTATTTGTAGTAAATAACATTTTATGAAAATGCGCTTTGATCAATGTAATTCTTTAAAATTTGAAAAAAAAAAAAACTTTGAGAGTTTTTTGAATATTATTATATATTTAAATATTGCTTTACACACATGTTTTGAATATTTCTTACCTGAAATTATTTTCATTTACGATTCTGCAAAGATCTTGGGATTTCATTGGATCTGATCCAAAAAAGTCTTGAAGCGTACTCTTCAAATAGGGCAAGAGTTTGTCTTGGACAGATTTGGTACAGAGAACAAAATCAGGAGCCACGCAGGTCTGTCCCAAGTTGACAACTTTTCCTGCCCAAAGTCTTTTGGCAACTACTTGAAAATCAGCGGTTTCATCAATGTAAACTGGGCTAAAACCAACAACAAAATTAGATTTAGGTGGTATTTAAGAAATAATCGTTAATGAAAAAGATATGTTGAAATAACAGTAAGATATACAGACGTACATTTCTTTTTGTAATAACAATTTCTCAACAATAAGTAAGGCTATTAACATAAACAGGCTGTCCGGAAAGTCAACCTGCCGTCAAATATAATCGTTTATTTTGTTAAATAAAGATATTCAGCTATCTTCAACAGTTCAAGCGAGGACTGCGTATGGAATTCTTCGGAAGAGGCCTAATTTCTTTCGATACAAGGTATCTCTTATTAATAAGGGTAATTGTAATAAGTTTATTTATTAAATCAAAATGGCAAGTTTTCAAGCGTTAGCTCATTATCAGGCCAATGTTTCACAAATGCTTACAATATTACGAAACAATTGGCGTGATGATGAACTAACGCTTGAAAATTTGCCATTTTAACTTAATAAATTTATTGCGATTATCCTGATTGTTATATTATATTTATACTTTTGCCATTATTTTAATAATATTTAGTCAAAAGGTGTATGTTGTTCAACACTTAAACGATTCTGACCACCGTGGCCGTCTTTATTACCGCGTATAGTATCAATTTTTTCTTCTGTATTCCTGAGATCCTTTATTTAACTTTTTTTACAGATAAGGCGTGGTTTAATAATTCTGAATACGTCAACAGAGCCGATCAATCGTCTATGGGGAAAATGGTAAAAACCCTTAAGAAATAATGGATAATTACATTATATGGTACTTAACAAACCATGTGCATATCAATGGTTCCATCTTCTTTGAAGACGCCACTAAGGCAGAAAGTTAACGCTTAGAAATTCTTGAAAAATTCCTGAGTCAATTGAATTAACGTAAGCTTGAAGAAGGCTAATTTCGACTAAATTGAGGAATTACTCACATACACACATCCCGTATAGCATTTAAATCTTTGGAGCAGATCTTTGCGAATCGCATAAAACTCCATGGTTCTAATGAGGTCTGACTTTCAAGGTCACTTGACTTGACCCCGCTGGATTTTTTTTTTGTTATCTGGGGTTCCGTGTGTAGTCTATATTGTACGAAGACAACAAACAGATATTGGAGGATTTGAATATTGCAATTACTAACCACATAGAAGTGTCATTCTAATCACTTCCAGGCGGCCTTCGGCAATGTGTGCATATTATCGGAGAGACATTTCCAGCGCCTTTATATTGTTGTGACTAATAACATTTTATCAAAATAATGAACTCAAATGTGTTCTAGTGATTTTTTACTGCATGCTGACTTTTCGGACGACTGTACATACATATATATGTAAGAGTCAAAAGTCTTTGATATTGAGGCCTTTCGAAAAAGAAGAAAAAGGGATTTTAAAAAGGATAATAAATATATATAGAAGATTTCAGAAAGATCTTACATCTTAACTAACAAAAAATAGAGCTATAGATATGGAAGAGAAAAGGAAGAAAAAAGTTAGAGCAGGAAAAGAGCTAAAGACAAAGATCATATTTTAAAACAATTAATAAGAATAGAGATGAATAAGGTTTTATTATAATCTGAATGGTTTTAATGCCTCTCTCTCCGACTATCTTTCTTTCTCTCTTAATTTATTCAGTTAAGAGATGTTGTATATATATATATTAATTAATTGTTACCACAGAGTGTGTGTAAGCTCACAGGTAAATAGGCTCTAACCGAAAGAAAAAAAGTTCCTTTGTTTAATATTAGTTTCCCTTTTATATTTTGTTCTCTCTTTTGTAAATCAATAAATATAATGTTTAATTAATAATTCTTGGAATCAGCTTCATTAAAAATTCTAAGCTAAGTCAACAAGAGAAAGTATTTTAATATTTTATTTGAGTTCAGATATATCTTATACTAAAATATTCATATTAATAAAAGATATTATTTGATAGTATACATATATACATTTAATTAATTAATGCTAATTTATTATAATTAAAAATATATATTTTAAACGCTCAGAATTCAAAAGTATCTAAAAACATGTTTTTTTTTATGTTGCATATATATACGCAATATTACTCGTATTATCGACTGATAAATATATAATGTTTTTACAGTACTCTAGTTTTTAACAATTGTAAACATTTTGCACAGATTTTAAAGAAATTATGAACCAAAAATGAATTTTAAAAAGTGATACTAACCATTTTCCACCTAATTCTAAAGTGAATGGAGTAAGATGTTCACAGGCCGCTTTGGCGATAATTTTGCCCACATTGGTGGAACCGGTGTAGAAAATGTAATCAAATTTTTGCTTGAGAAGTACCGTGGTTTCATCTTTTCCTCCCATATAAACATGAAAACATTCCTGAAACACAACAACCAATTAGACATTTTTATAATAATTTAAAAATTTCAGACAATTTGAAATAATCAATAGAAAATACATTTACTATATGTAAGAAATTCCCCTCCATATGATACCTAATTAGAAGTTCTAATCAATGATTGCCAAACAAGTAACCCGGCTGCCGCTACGCAGGTTAATTTTAGCCTGCGTGGAACCGACATTCATACATATACCACGCGCATATATTTAAAACCTTTTTTTAAAATTCGGAACAGAATATTTTTCCAATCATGGCAACCAAGCAACAATAATTTTCCTCCCTCGCCATTGATTATAATAATATATAGGTATCTCACAAGTCCCATGGGGCTACATTTTAATTCGAATACCCTTATACTCTGAGCTATTTTTGTAGAGATTTGCGTGAAGCAAGAAGAGGGTTAAGATGGTAAAGCTATCTAAAAACATATCATCATCATATAATTTAACATGGTTGATGTTGGATTATAGATATTTAAAAAAAAAAACCTGAAACACCTATGTGAGTGGCTTTTATTGATTTATCCAGAAAAATATTTAAGAAAATATTCATTATATAATTCAAATCTAGGTTTGGTTTATATTTATTCCATTAAATTGATGGCGCAAGTCATCAACTTCGTCCACAGTGGTGTGATCAGGAGATTATTATACTATTTGTTCAATAAATATGACTTTGACTTGTCTTTGACGGTGTTGCACTACGAATGGCCGTATTACTGTTCTGTAGCTCTTTAAAGGCCATTTTTTCCCATCTGTGAGTGTATCTTTCAGCTAATACCCAGAAAAAAAGCAATTACAGTGACATTTCGAAATAGAATTCGCTCAAAATATTGCTTAAAAAAACATTGCGCGCTATGTGTGTAGCATTTGAGAATATATTTTACTCTTTGAATTAGTGCATAATGTTTGCTGACCAGTTCTCTAGAAGTTTATAAAATTATCTGTAGATCCACTATTTTACGCGCGCACATTCGTAAAATAAATGATAATCATATAATGTGTAAAGATGATAAGTTAACACATGAGTAATCACGTGAAAAACTCACATTATCAAGATATTTAGGGATCAGCGTGTCCATCAACAGTGCAGTTGCAGAAGATATCTCCGATGGCTTGAGGATGGCGCAGTTCCCCGCAGCGATCGCTCCGAAGAGTGGACTCAGCAGGAGTTGCAGCGGGTAGTTCCAGGCTCCCAAAATGAGGGCCACGCCGTAGGGCTCAGAATGAATATAAGGCTCATCAAACATGTCCAGCATGCATTTGGGAACCTGTATCAAAAATGTTTGTTTGCAAGTCTTATATAATAAAAATCAAATTAAAACAAATACTCTTTCATCCTGATTTCATTTAAACAATATAAAAACATACTTTACATCAGATTTCGTTGTAAGACCTAAATATTATATTCATATTAATTTCAAAAATAAAAAAAATCCTTAAAAATTCATCTATAGATATGAAATGTTCTGTTCCTAAATCAATTTATTAGGTACCGCTCAAAAAGAGCAACCTAGTTTATGATAATTTCAAAAATGAATAATATGTGAAGGTTATTCACATATTAAACAAAATATTAACGCGGGATACGATCCGGGTTCATGACTGTCGGGAATTGAGGGTGTTACCCACTCGGATAGGAAATGAAACCATATAATAATAGTTTCACAAAATTATAGTATAGCAAAAAGTATCTTTCTTCATTTGCCTATATCTAAACAAAATAAGACAAGATTTTAAAATGTAAGTATAGATGAAAAAAAAACTATTCACAATGAGCTAAAATAAAGAATACAGCTATGTAGGAAATAATAATAAATAAAACTATTTTTTTTATATATATGCAAACGAAAGATAGATAATTATGGTTCAAAACATGTTGTATTGGTCAAGGAGATATATATTTCTGTTTAAACTATTAAGTTTTTGTGTGATAAAAGCTTCCAGAATTTATATTTGGCGTTTGTTTTCAATATTGCTGTAATGGGCTATTGGTCGATTCAAGATCAAGGAGTGACCGGAGGGGGTTCATATGTGTATGTTGATATATTAGTGAACGGCTGTCTTGGTTTCCGATACATCTCTGATGTTCAGTCAGACGCGTGCAATAAGCATTCTTTATAAATATATATATATATATATAAGGAAGGAAAAGGTTTTTAAAAAAGTATCAAAATAAATACTTACCATTTCGGGCTTCATCCAGTACCGTAGGTTATACAGAATGATATTCAATTCATTGAGCAAGTAGTCAATTTCGTACACCACAGATTCAAACTGAGGCTGTTACACACCAGCATACATACAAAAGTTATTTTAAAGAATGTATAGTGCGTGAAAATAGATATAATTATATTTAACACATGTATTCATATAGCGTAATGGGAAAACATATTATTATGAATCAATCTTTTTGATTATTATATTGTAGCGAGAACCTTGAATGATAAAAACAAGTAGTACACAAATTTATTTAAATTATAAATCACATCGAAAAGAACATGAGCCATGTATGCTGTTACACTTACTCTCTCTCTCTCTCTGTATTAAAAATATAAATAAAAAACTCTACACTATATTTATTTCTATTAGTTTCAATGAACTTTATTCTCAAATTTCCATTAGGATTGGAAACGCGGAGATACCTCTAGATTACAGCTATAGGTTTCTAAGATTCTAACTTTAAAAAAGGTTTCTGTATATAAACTTCAACGCTCCAGCTTTGTGGCGATCATGTAATATTATATAGAACAAAAGGTTTTTTTAAAGAGAATCAGCCACGACCCAGGCAAGGCCCAAGCAAAAACTGTCGAGATTACATCAGACAAATGGAAATTTCCTAAGTTATCTCGAGAACCCTTCTCGGGGATCTTCTACAAGTCATTAGTGAGTTTTACGACCAGCCACTGGACGACGGACATCTCAGATCAGACCCTCCTGGATCTTGCCCGTTTCGCGCCGCTGGCCTCTCTTTTAAACCCATCCAACTTGCTTCGTCCTTTGTGTATTAACCCAGACGCCCATGACTGTTTATGGTACGACATATATATATATATATATATATATATTTATTTATACAGGTGTACAAGTTGTATTTTTGTCCGAATTTTCCAAAAACTGATGTTATGGCTCATTCTTTGCCATCATTATTAAAGTGTTTCACTAGGGTTATAACATAATTCATCGCTCTGATGCATAATTAAAGGGAGAGGTTAGTCTTTCGGTACCTGATATATATATTTATGGCATAATTTGTATAATTAATGCCCAAGAGATATAATTTATTTTCGCCATAATTATATTTTAAAATGTAAATACAAATTCATCCATGTATAAATCTGTACAAAATAAATCTGGGAGCCAGCGCGCGCGGGGGAAGGCCACGCCTCCGCCGCGTGCTCACGAGTGTCGAACAAGTTATTTTTATTGACGCGTACATGCACAACGCTTGCGCCCTTCCATTCGACCACGACAGCTACGACAGTTATATATTTATATATATGGAAAGTGTCAAAAGTAGTTAAATGAAAAGATCTCAACTTTCCGGTGATAGAGAATAATTTAATCGTAAATATTCAGAAGAATTAAACGATCCGCATTGTAATAAAAGGAATGATAATAAAAGGATTAACAGATACCGAAACAATGGTCAGTTGCATTGATGAAGAACGTGTCAAGAAACTCGAATTAGCGATCATACCCGATAGGAATCTAAAATTGAAAAAAAAAAATCAGTAGGTGAACAGAAATTCAATGCAATAGGGAAGTCAAAAGTAAAATGTATAATTAATAAGGAACAATATATGAAATAGAAATGATCATCCTTTAAAAAATTCAGCCCTGAAATAATCCTTAGAGATGACTTTTTAAGTCAAAATAAAGCGCTAGTAAATTGTCAGAACAATACTTTATGGGTGGTACAGTGGACCCTCGGTTTGCGAGCATAATCCGTTCCAGAGCCATGCTCGTACTCCAAAACGCTCGTAGCGCGAAACTAATTTCTTATTTTTAATAATTGAAACTCGGGCAATTCTTCTTGCTACGAACAATTGCACAGTTTCCCACATTTTACATATTTCCCGAATCTGATCTGAAGGGAGGGATCCCAGTGAATTTTCATCCATCACGATTACGGGCAACCATCACGAGTTGCTCGTAATGCGAAATTTCACTCGTAATCCGAGGTAATATTTTTCAAAAAGTTTTGCTCGTACTGCGAAAAGCTCGTACTCCAAGGTGCTCGTAAACCGAGGGTCCACTGTATCTCCAAATGTATTTGACCAAAATGGTAAAAAAAAAAAAGATATGCTTATATATAGCTGGAGCTAAAGTAATTCCCGAATTTTGTATATGCTTAGTAAAAGGATATAATAAAACTAGTATTTAAAATATCATCATTAACTTAGCGCCATCTATCGAAGAAAATTATGTACATATTTTTTTAACGTTTATTTTCCTTTATAATATATTGTAGCATAGTAATGAATGTGTGAGACTTTTAGTACGCTCCAGGAATCCGGGTTACATCAAGAGGAGTAGTGAATGACTAGACACAGATAAATGATTAGGCAAAAGGATATTTATTTGTCACGTCAGCACGACTCGACGATTTCAATTATCTAAAAGATTATCTACAGCTAGAGATATTTATAACCCAGGTTCCTAGAGCGCCCAGCTAGAGAACATTGAGCAAACAAGTTATGAAACCTGTGATGATTTCGAAAATATATAGAGTTATATTCTGTTGCAATTTCATTGAAATAATCAAAATATATTTTATTTTATAGCGCCACAATATAATTAGAATTATATCTATACAGGCCCTATGATTAAAAACGAATATTGAAAGAGGGAGGGGGGCATGGCTAATCAGTGGTGAACCCACCCAGAGGCTTCGCCATTTTAATCTCCAACTGTTTCAATATTGTATTGGACTGAGTTCTTATATACCCTGCACTTTCTATTGAATGCAGTAAATTGATGCATTGAACGAACTATGGACATATGATTCTATGACTGAGGAAAAATTCATATTTAAATTAAAGATATAATACATCAAGCAATTATCTTCCTCAAAATCACAAATAAGCATGTTTGGCAATATTTAAAATATCACCATTAATTTATTTTCATCTATATATACATCTCTCTCTCCGTGTTAAATTATATTTTTTATTAGAGTAGTTCTTTAATATAAAAGATTTAAAGTGGCTTTTGAACTTTCCTTTCATATATATGACCTGGATTCGCCCGTGTTCTGTGCTTGAGCGAATGTTTCGCTAAAGAATCTTTTTATTACCTACTAAAAATGATGATATAGCTTGGCTCGTGTTCTGCTCGAGTGAATATTGCAAAGAATTTTGTTTCTGACCATCAAATATGATGCAACAATACTATAATCATTTTCTGGCTAAAAATAAGTTTATTATTCTATTATTTTGTTAATTTTAATTTTCCTTGGCTGAAAATATGAAAAATTCCTCTTCCAGACACAACTCTGTATCCTATTAAAATTTCAGCCAGATTGGCTAAATATTGGAGAAAGAACCAAATGAATAAATAAGCATATACGTTGATATATATATATATAGATGGACATTTTTCAGGGTGGAAGTTGTTCTATAAAAATAAAGGTCGTCTTTCTCGGCAAAATGGACGCTAAAAACAAAGCGCCCTCTATTGACCGTCTCCACAAGCTAGTGAACTCAGGTCGGTGACTAAACCACGACATCTGCTTTGGAAAACTGAGAAGCGTCCACCTAGAGACCATGGTTTCGGGATAATGGTCCGAATACCTATATTTTAGCCATAGATTTGGCCTAGCCACTCTACCAGCTGAACACCTCTTTGGAAATTTGTGAAGATTTAATTTGATCCCTTGTGGATCTCTCTCTCTTTAAATCAAATCCACCCTAAACTGACGAGGGCAATTAGCCCGAAACCATGGTCTCTTGGTTGACCATCTCAGTTTGCCAAATCTAGTGTCGTGGCTTTTTCTCCGACCTGAGTTCGCTAGTTTGCGGAGAAGGTCAATAGATGGCGCTTATTTTTAGCCGCTATTTTTTTCCGGAAAAGTATAATATAATTATATTCAAGGTTTCAAAAGTTTTGTTTTTAATTTTGAGTAACAAATTAAAGATATAACAAGTTCAGGTTGAAGCTTCAACAGTTACGTGTCAAAGAAGCAGAACATATAATAATAAATAAATAAATATACATTTAAAAAATATATATATTTTATTTAAATGTACTAAGAAGGAAAAAATATTGAATCTTCAGTCATTAAACAATTATATGTATCTGAGTGAAAATAAAAGCGGCGGGGGACATAATCATGAATTTCGAACCTAATGTGATTTAATATGTAGCAGCTGATTAGCGATTTTTATAAGTGTTTGCTATATTTCACCTCTTCTCTAAATATGATCGCCCCCCGCCGCTTTTATTTTCACTCAGATACATCTAATTGTTTAATGACAGATATACATTTTTTTTTTTCCTTTTTAGTGCATTTAAATAAAAGCTTTTTTCAATATGTAATTTCATTTATCAATTATTTAGTTAGTTTTTAGTCATAAATTTACAAAACTTAGAATCAAATGTTCACTGGGGATTAGGCCTTAAATAGACGGAAGCCTGCTCGCGGCGGATTGGTCAATGTAAGGGACGTAACACAAGACTTAAAAAGAAATATAGACATTTTTTCATTTCTGGCCATTCCGACCACCAAGAAGTCTGAAAATTTGTACACTTCCATTGTTCATTGGACTAAGTGAGTGATAAAAGTTTCATACTTCTATGTGATCTGGAAGCATATCAAAATTAATTTACAGAATTTTAAAGGCAATTTTGAAATTTGTCCATTTCCGGCCACCCTGAAAACCCATAAATCTGAAATTTTTCAACTTGCATTGTCATCGGGTTCTGAAAAGTGTACCAAATTTCATAATTATACGTGCTCTAAAAGTATATTAAAAATCGATTACAAGATTTGTGGACAGACAGACAGACGGACAGACAAACAGGGAAGCAAGTTAAATAAAACCTTTTAAAAAGGAATAAATGAAGATAGCAAGAATGGAAAAAGGATAAAATACAGAACCATGATAACCTTTGATCCAAATAAAAAATAAAGAGAAATATACATTACAATATTTCTCAATTTATTAAAAAAACTCTAATTAATCTCTCTCTTTATGAAAAAAAAACTTATATATATAATATTGCATTACCCTCATTTGATAGACCATTTTTATAAAGTAACAGAAAAAGAGATGTATTTAGCGCTACACTGTATAAAGACCAAAACATCACGGGTATATCGGGTAGGTATATATTCGTATAGATATAGGTAAGGTGCTATTATCTAGGTCTAAAATGAAATAATTTCCACTTACCTTATTCAAATCCTTTTTCAGAGCATCGCAAATTTCTTGGGTATTTTCAGTCAGCAATTTCTCCAAAGCCCGAAGTTGTGAAATTCTAAATTCCACTGGGAGCGTTTTGTTCTTTTTAAATGCCGCTCTGGCAGTGGCTACAATCTGAAAAAAAAATTTACAATTGATCTCAACATGTTAAAAACTAAACTATACAGGATATATCGGGTAAATTGGGAATAACCACAATTGAATTTTAACTTAAATTTATTGCAAGTAAAATTTTTCAAAAATTTGAAATAAAATTCGTGTCACAGTAGTAGATAAAATAATAGTTTTGATTTGTTCAATGTAAGTTTCCATTATTAGCTACTACAGTCTCGAGGCGAGTGCGGAATGAAACTTAGGCGTAAAGATAGAAGCTGCCTGGCCGGCATTCATAGTTCTTAAAATTAAAGATACTTCGTCCAGTAAATCTTTTTTATTGCCTCGACGTTTCGACAAAAAACCTTTTGTCCTCGTCAGAAGTGAACAAAAATTTAGGTCATCACCGTGTGAATCACTTTCTTGACAGACTGGCTGGTAATATGGGGAGATTTGTTGACATCTCTCTCAACAACGTTCCATACATAGTAGTCGAGAGGGGTTATAGTCTGTAGATTTATGGGGCCCAAACACCAAGACTCCAGTGACTGGGAACGTTAAGTGTCAGCCACGATTGTGTCTTTTTTGCCTTATGGTCTAGAGCTGAGTCCAGTTGGAAGACATACTTCCTTCCTGAGGCCACCATGTCATCTAAAGCTTCACAACGGTCCCCAGGACATTTATGCAGGTATCAGCGTTGATCCTAAAGCCCTTCTCAAAGAAATGTGAAGAAATGACATCACCTTCACTGCTGATAACGCCAACGACCACCACGGAGGCAGAACATTTCGTGTGCATCACGACAGGTATCTCTGAGGGGTCTTTACAGATCCAGCGATCATTCCTGGGATTTATCTTTTGATACACGTCAACGTTATTTTCATCAGTGAAGAACCTCAGCTTGCCACAAGAGTCATTTTTCAAGTTGTTGAGGAGGGCGGCAGTCTTTTCTGTTATCCTTCATATTCTCTGTCAGCAACTGACCTTTTTTCTGAATAGGCATAGGACTTGAGACAAGGTCCTCGTGGATAGTTCAGACAATTAACATAGAGCTGACGTCCATTTCCTTTCCTATGGTGTCCTCATGCTCTTTCCAGGTTTTCCATCAATTTTCTCCTTGACATTTTTGACAAATGTCCGGTCAACGTGAGTGCTTTTTCCTTGCAGCGATTCCCTCTTTTTTACTGTCGGCCTGATAAACTGCTTCTAGGCACGATAAAGAGTGGTTTTTTGGCAACTTAAGAAAGTCCACTATCTCTTTAGTCTCTCTAAAACTATTTATTAGTTTTTTTAATATATATGATAAATTTAGAAAATAATCTATATAAAAATATATTTAGATAAATTCATCTTTCTCTCATTTTAATTTCAATTATAAATAAATTTTTCTGTAAGTACCCAGGATAAAAGATTAAATTAACCTATTAAAGTGAAAGTTTTAGAAAAATATTGCTTCCAAATAGCTTCGTGTGCACAAAGAAAAAATTAAGGAGAAATCTGAATTATCTTAACTGATCACGACAAGTTACTTTGAATGACCTTGCAGATAGAATGTGTTTAAAATACTATTATAACAACACTGAAAACCTCAGCATGCCTGCTTTCATTCAGAACCTAGCACAGTACAACAATGGATTACAAGAGCTAATGGGTATTTAACCTGTTCTAAGATATCTAAAAGAACCATCAAGCGAACTCTTGACTTTAAAACCCGCAATTTATTGAGAGTATACTTTTGATAAATGAGGCGCATTTTGGAGCTATATGAATCTTTTATTTCGACAACAGTACTCGCTCTTTTATCAAGATGCCGTTATCACAAGACTGCCACGATTGAATCGTCTAGTCAGAGTACGTCTGGTCGAAATATCGAAATAAAATGTTTCGTATAGAATCAAAAAGTACCTCATTTATCAAAAGATATACAGGTATAAAAATTCGAAACTATTATAGACGCGTATGATTCTTTTAAAATTTAAACAATTTCTACTGCCCTTATTGAAATTGAAAAATTAAGGGAGGGCCTGGCTCATCAGTAGTGAACCCTCCCAGATTAAACTGGCGAAACCGCTGGGAAGGTTCACTACTGATGAGCCAGGGGCCCTCCCATTAATTTTTCCATTGCAGTAAGGGCAGTAGAAATTGTTTAATTTTTAAAAGAATCATACGTGTCTATAAAAGTTTCGAATTTTCATAACAGATGGCGCGCTAATGCATCTTAATATACAGGTATAAGCACATATATTTTCTTATTTAGACAATTGAAAAAAAAAACTATCGGAACGATTTCGATAGGCGTATTTATCTGTTTTCATATATTTCTCAACAAATGAGCACGAATGGGCACTGGTCCTTAAAATTAAAGGAACAACATATTTTTTTCATTTATCTCAAATTTTATTGAACCTTTATCAATGAAATTTTATACACAAATTCATTATTCCATTATTGATTAGAATACCCGAATTCAAAGAATTCTAACACGTATTTTATACAAATTAGCCGGTCAAGCAATGATCTTCTTGCAGTCAGTGCATAAATATCTTGGAAATTGTTGTTAATATGGGGTGTGATCGCCTTTAACTGATAGACAGGCTCTACATCGGTGACCCATACTAAGAATTAAGAAGTTTATCGGCTCCTGTGGAATCAACGCCCACTCTTTTTTAAAAGTGTGTTTCTAGCTCATGAATGTTTCTAGGAGGGGGTTGGAGGGATGAGATCCGTCGTCCTAGATTGTTCTATACATGCTGAATGGGATTTAGGTCTGGAGATCGAGCTGGCCAATTCATCCGAGCAATTGCATGGTTTTGGAGAAAAATGTCGACCACATCAGCCCTATGTGGACGGGCATTATCATCCATTAGAAGAAGGTTTTCTCCCATTTCAACTGATACAATACGCAGAAAGCTTCACAAGAAGGGCCTCTATGCTCGACGACCCATAATTTGTGTGCCGTTGACACCATCTCAAAAGAGAGCAAGGGAACTTTGGCGCAGACAACATGTCGCCTGGAATCCAGATGAATGGAGACGTGTAATGTGTTCACTGATGAGTCCAGATTCTCTCTAAACAGCTATTATCGTCGTGTCTTCGTCTGGAGAGAGGTAGGAACCAGAAATAATCCCCGAAATATGGTTTAAAGGGATCCCTACAGAAGCCAATGTTTTATGGTCTGGGCTGGAATCTTCTTGGGCGGTCGCACAGCACTCCATATTTTTCGGCAAGGAACCCTGACTGGACAGAGGTATCGGGACGAGATCTTGGCAGCATATGTGATGCCTATAGCATTGGAAATGGGAGAAAACTCTCTTCTAATGGATGATAATGCCCTCCACATAGGGCTGGTGTGGTCGACACTTTTCTCCAAAACCATGCAATTGCTCGGATGAATTGACCAGCTCGATCCCCAGACCTAAATCCCATTGAGCATGTATAGGACAACCTAGGACGACGGATCTCATCCCTCCAACCCCTCCTAGAAACACTCATGAGCTAGAAACAGCCTTAACACAAGAGTGGGCGTTGATTCCACAGGAGCTGATAAACTCCCTAATTCTTAGTATGGGTCTCCGATGTAGAGCCTGTCTATCAGTTAAAGGCGATCACACCCCATATTAACAACCATTTCCAAGATATTTATGCACTGACTGCAAGAAGATCATTGCTTGACCGGCTAATTTGCATAAAATACTTGTTAGAATTCTTTGATTTCGGGTATTCTAATCAATAATGGAATAATGAATTTGTGTATAAAATTTCATTGATAAATGTTTAATAAAATTTGAGATAAATGAAAAAAATGTTGTTCCTTTAATTTTGCGGACCAGTGTATGTTACTTTGCTACGGGTGGAAGTAAAGCACGCTGATGTGCGAAGTAATGAATACAGACTTACGACAGGCTATACTATGTTTAAGCGAACATATGTCAATATATATTAATCAGTTTCAATTCTCACTGATAAGTGCTCTTTGACTGTTTCGACTTCTGCTCCTTATTGTTCTTATAAAATGAAGAGTTATTCCGATTATATAGAATTCGCGAAACCAGTAATATGCCCATCCTGAAATTAACCTGATATTTTGGCATTAAATGCAATAATTAAAAACAGTATTAACTAGAAATAAAGCGTAAGGGAGAAAATATTTTTTATTCACATAATCGTGCGACTAATCGTGTCGCACGATTATGTGAATAAAAAATATTTTCTCCTTACGCTTTATTTCTAGTTAATATAATCAGTGGAGAAAGTTTTCTTGCTTTTAAAATTAAAAACAGTATAGTAATGCAACTAGTTGAATAAACTTCTGAATAGGAATAAATTTCTGATGAAAAGGCAGTTTCGTTTGGGTTTTAAGAATTGAATTTTATTCTAAACCGTGCAAAAATATATAAAATATGTTGAACATTTTGGATTTAGTTTTAAATTTGTATCTTTTTTTTTGCAAATTATATTGATTTAAAATGTTTACCACAATTAAATGTAGAAATTTAGAAGGAAAGGGGTCGAACTTTATAATAAAAGTGACACTTCGGATTTAATTAGGATATTATAAACACTGTGACATCTTTTCATAATGATAGCATTATCTGTATGAGAAAAATATTCTATAAGTTGATTGAAAATCTAAAAATTACACTTTTCAATTAATTTATCAATTTGTCACCATCGCCTTTAAAAAACGTTAGAAGACTTTACAAGGGCCGGCCGATAAGTAATGCACACACACAACCTATAGAAAATTACTTAAATAATTTATCATTATAAAAATAATTCTTTCTGTGATATCAAACAACAATTATTCTTTTCATATCTGTAAACATAATTAATATATATTTTTGTATTTTTTCAGATCCGACAACGCGGTCAGTGATGTAGTTTATGTTCAAGTCCGGAGAAATTTTAACCAATGTAATTTACTCAAACCTAAAGTATGTGTATGGAAACGAGGCCATGAATAGAATCGCAATACAAAGATGGATTCAGCGCTTCCAGACTGGTGATTTTGATATCAATGATAAAGAAAGGCCAAGTAGATAACCTTTGTATTGACGGACCAAAATTTTGCTCTAACGGAGGAATT